>OY998238.1:600000-1018724 GCA_963922005.1 Cornus suecica
TTAAACAAATTCCAAGGACATAAAATCATGGGGCCGATCATGTAGCAAATCAAGCATCATCAACAGGAGACGATATGGTCAGAATAATTCCGGTGGATGAACTATTCACCCCTTCGATCGGTAAAAAGAATGAGGTATGCGTGATCCCGTACGAGCCAAGTTGGATCGATCCAATCCTTGAGTATTTATTGATCGGCATTCTACTTGAGGATCGATGGGAAACAGGGAAAATAAGAGCAACCTCTACCAAGTATTCAGTGATCGATGGCTATCTATATCGCCGATCGTCAAGTGGGCCCTATTTGCGATGTTTGACACCATCTGAAGCACAAGAGGTACTCAAGCAGTTGGACGATGGGACTTGTGGAAGCCATATAGGCAGTAGATCATTATCTCATAGAACAATAACACGAAGGATATTTCTGGCCGTACATGATCCGGGACGCGGAGGAATACGCAAGAAGGTGTGACAAATGTCAGAGATATTCGCATATAATCCATTAACCAGCAGAGCTTCTCACAGCGATGGCCTCTCCCGTTCCGTTCGCACGATGGGGGATGGATGCGGTCGGACCGTTAACAAGGGCACCTTCGAATAAAAAACATGTGCTTTTGGCCACAGATTATTTCACTAAATGGGTGGAAGCGAAGGCTTATGTAAGAATCACTCACACTTAAGTGATATATTTTATTTTGAATCTTATAATCTACAGATTTGGAGTACCAAAGTACATAATGATGGACAACGGCACAAATCTGGACAATCAGTATGTTCGGGCATTGCTGGACGAGTATGGCATCAATCAGAATTTATTATCTGTCAGTTATCCGCAAGCAAATGGACAAGCTGAAATAACAAACAGAACGATTTTCGCCGGGATAAAAAGAAAATTGGAAGGGATCAAAGGAAAAGGACGATGGTTAGACGAATTACCAAGGGTCCTCTGGAACTACCGAACGACTCCTTGCAAGCCAACCGGGATGACTCCATTCGCTATGGCGTACGGAGTCGAGGTAGTAATCCCAATTGAGTTGGAAGTCCCCACAACAAGAACTCATTTATTCGATCCTGAACAGAACGAAGAAATCCTAAAAATCGAAGGTGATCTCATAGATGAAAAAAGGGAAATGACCTCAATAAGATTGGCAGAATATCAACAAAGGTTGATGATGAGTTATAACAAGAAAGTGAAACCAAGATCATTTCAAGTGGGCGATCAAGTACTAAGGGTGTTGGCTAGCAGATCAAACAAATTGGATCCCACATGGGATGAGCCATACACAGTAACAGAAGTGATCGGGAAAGGTGCCTACAGATTGGCTGATCAGGATGGAAAACAAATCGAACGAGCTTGGAATGCTATACATCTGAAAAAGTATTTTCAATAAAATTTATGTTGATCATTTTGTATGATAAGATCCATTTCGAATCAATAAAGATATTATTCATATCCTCTCATATTTCTGTTCAAACTATTATAAAAAAAAAAAAGAAAAAAAAAAGAAGGAAAAGCCCAAGTGAAAAAACTTGGCCAAAATACGTAAGCCAACTAGGCAAAAGACCATCATGAAGATGGAACCAATTTCCTGTTTTCACAAAAACGTATATAGATACACATCAAAAAGGTTGTGTTCAAAAGAACGCATCATCCTGTTAAAAAAAATATAAAGCACAACAGTGCCATCTGTTCAGAAAATATCTATGCACCTTAGTGCAATCCTGTTCAAAAAATATATAAAGCACAACAGTGCCATCTGTTCAGAAAATATCTATGTACCTAAGTGTCATCCTGTTTGAAAATGTTAAAGCACATCAGTGCTATTTCAAAACTTGTCCAAAAAACGCTCACCACAGGAGCATAAAAAATATATATAATTTTACAGACCCAAAAAATTGTTCAAAGATAGAAACTTCTAGTTAAGAAGGTGGAGGATTAATATCATCAGTAGGAGGTTGCTGGCTCTCTGAAGCAGGAACGAAAGGCTCAGCTGACACTTCATTGGCATCTGCCACAGACTTTGGTCGTTCGGTCGGAATGATCCCATGCAAAATAAATTGAGCTAAATCTTTTTCATCTTGGGAGGACTCAGGCTCTTTATATAGGTGAACGATTCCGCAAGCAGCATCATGGGCGGACGGATTATCATATGAACGAGCAGATGGATCCGATGACATTTGGTCATAACAAAATCTGAACCCGTCACAGAACTTTATATAAAAAATGTTCACATATCTCCGATGCATGTCCATACCTCCCCTTCGGCAAATCTCTAAACCTGTCTTCAGAACAACATTTGAAGTTTCGAGGTTATGGATCTGCTTCTTCAGTTCAGCATTCTGATCAGATTCCTTTTGATGGAGTTTCTTCAAGCTCTCCACCTCGAGCTCCAAGATTTTATTCTGTTTTTCAGCCAACATGGCGCATTTATCAGCTCGCAGGTATGCATCATCAATGTTCTTTCTCTTATACTCTCTTATCTCAACAGCCTTACAGAGAGCTAGAACATTGAATACAGACTGTAAAGAAAAGAAACGTTAGTAAAAAAAAAAAAAAAACTTTGGTACCTCTAAAATAGAAACAGGAGCCCTAGCCAGAAGCTCCTTCTGATCAACATACTGCTGAAAGAGTTCATCCTTGGGAGGCCACATTCCACGAGCTAGAGTCATCAAGGAATCAGGATCGGACATTGCCAGCGTTCGGCGATTCAGGACACTACCATCACTTTTCTCGAACTTGGGGATCCATTCGCCTTCAGGATCAAATGATGGAGGAAAGCAGCAGTCTGGAATAGTATATCCGCTCACAGATCTGGCCTTCTTAATAAGCTTCTCATGCTTTTCAGAGTCATTTCTTTTTGTATGTTCAGAAGGGGGGCCCAGCATCAACTTTTTTGGAGCGTTACCACTATCATCGGTGTTCGTCCTCTTCAGATGCCCCCTCGTCTTCTTTGGATCTTCGGTCAGATCGATCACTTGGCTCTTTCCTTTATCAGATTTGGAGCTGACCGGGGGAGTAAATTTTTATGATGCAGCACGCTTGGAGGCTGTGACCGGAATTTCCATGATAGTAGCCTCTGAAGCACTAGCAGCAATTAATTTCAAATTTTGGGAAGTCAAAAGTGACTTGCTGAATGGAAGAGTTGCGAATACTTTCTCGTTCAGATATTCAACATGTTCGACTGTATACAAAACATGGGCATACGATCAACAAACAAACAAATACGCAGATCAAAGTAAAGCATGCGAAATTTGTAAAGTACAAAAAATACACTTGCCAGGATTTTTGAATCCACACTTCAGTTTCTTACAAATACCGAAGGTCCTTGGCAGAGGATACGGGCCGGACGCATCCACTCTCCAATTTTCCCCAATTTTCATCATCTTATCTTTCCACTCCTTCTCAGAAGAAGGATTGCCTTCACAAAGTTTCAAAGTTGAGTGGGGATGCAGATGGTACCAACCGGGGTTTTTTCTGATCTGATCGACTTTGTAACAAAGTAAAAGATCACCCAAACCTAGGTTCAAACCTCGTTCATGATTCAGAACGAGCATAACAAATAGAACCCTGAAGAAATTAAGGTTTACTTGCAAAGGGGCAAGTCCTAAAGAAAAAAAGATATAGTGATAGAACGGATGTAAGGGAAATCTAAGAACGGCCAAGTGATGTGCAGAGAATAAGACTTCGCCCGGTTCAACTTCTTCATAAGTTTTGAAGTTTAAATCAGAAGAATACTCAGAAATCAAAACATCATTTAGTATGTCAAACTCAATTCGGCACCTATCGGCTAAAGGCAATTTACGTAATTGTTTTCGGGAAAGTTTCTGGGATTTTGGTTCAATCAAATTGGGGGCAACCTCAGAGGAAGAAATAACAGGGGCATCATCAACAACCACCTCTAGAGAAGGGGTTCGGTTGCTATCACTACTCATGATACTTTTGATTAATGAAAGAAATGTGAAGGACGAAAGAGAAAAACTAACCTCAAGAAGTTCCTTGCTGGGAATCGTCTTCAAATAGAATGAATCTGCTCTTGAAAATGGGGAAGAAATATTGAAGGAAACGAAGGAAATAAGGAAAGTGGCAGTTACACATGGCTCTTCGAATTCCCACCCTATTTCAAAAATGAAATGGGCTTTGGAATTGGGGGCAAAGTGTAGGCCCATTTTTTCATCAGGCCCATCGTACAAAGATTCACACTGGATCAACATACCTGTTTTAAAGCCCGGATAGAAAACAAAGCCCAAATAGAAAATAAAGCCCAATGATATAAGCCCATTTCAGGATAAAGCCATTAAGGAAATGACCGTTTCAAATATATAGAATCAAAACTGATATAAGGTTTTATTATAGCAGTTTTTGATAAACATTAAACTTCAATTTAATGTAGATATTGTCTTTAATATGTATTAAAACCCATTCATGTGGGTAAGACCAGATTTCATGTATAAAAGAAAGAAAAAAAAAAGGGAAAAGGATCCGGAATTGCTCCAATATTTGCTGATTATTGAAATTTCTATTTTCTTCTTGCCATTTATCCTTTTTCGTAGCTTCTGTTTAATTTACAAAGGTTGAGATTCGTTCGGCATCTTCAAACGGGTTTACACCCCCTGAATTATAAATTGTGCAACTAACCCCCTAAAACTATTACATTTTGTTGCAAATGACCCCATTTTCTTATATATTTTTTATAAATGACCAAACTGCCATTTCTTTATTGAATTTTGCTTAATGTTTTTTTTCTTATGTTAATAGAATATAAAATAATTAATAGTATTAAATTGATGGCAAATATTTTATTCAAATTTGTAGAAATTTATATATAATTTATAAAAACAATATTTAAATAATGTTTTAAAGTTATTTAAATATATTTTTTAAAATACCTAAGTAATTGCCCAAAATAATTTATATATATATATATGACCTGAAAAAATTATTATTGTGTTTACTATTTAAGTAATTAGTAAACTATTTATTAGTGTATTTTTTATATGAAAATAAAATTTCATTTTGCTATATATTTTTTAACTAAGATAATAAGTGAAATATTATTGATATAGTTTAAAAAATTAATAAAATATAATAAAAAGAATAGAATAATTTTTTATAATAAAATTGGAATAAATTGCAAAAAAAAAAAACAGAACAAAGAAAGAAGGAACAAAGTACCAAAAGCGTATGGCCTATTCTTGGGTCCTGGGCCCTTGGCTCGGTTAGCACCAAAAAAAAAAAAGAACAGAACAAAGAAAGACGGAACAATGTACCAAAAGCATATGGCCTATTCTTGGGTCTTGGACCCTTGGCCCGCTTAGCATTCCATATGCATTTTGAATTTTTGATCCATCGACCTCAACCCAATAACTAGTTCTGTACCAGACCCTTCTGCTAAAGATTCGCGGTGTTTCGTGTGTTTTTGTTCTCCAGAATCTCCACTTAAACATAAGTCAAGATTGTCAAAATCCGAATTTTAAAATGGTAAGATTTTGGTAATTCGTATTATTATTCTTTAAAATATTAATAATTAAATATTTAATTTAAAAATCTAAATCATATTAGAATTTGTAAATTTTTCTAATACATTGGCCATTTAAATATTTTCTCATAAATTAGGTCATATATTGTGATATTGGATTAAATCATAAAGTTTTTAGGCATTTCATATGAAAGGTGAAACCGTCAAATTATTATAAAAACGTAGTAGAATCGTAGTAAAATCGTACAAAATCATATAGAATCGAAGCAAAATCGTAAATTAATAAAATTTTACCAAACATAATCGGAATTCTGACAACTTTGACACCACTCTCTCTCACTTTTTTTGGGAATGTTGAATTTTGCTTCCCTTTCACTTGCCTGTGTAAGTACTAATTAATTAAACTTCTTTGATTTTTATTATTTGTTTTATTTATATATTTTCTTTCTAGTTCTTGTACTATAGGAAAATCCTCTTCAAATTTTCTTAGGGTTCGTTTGGGTGTATGGAATTGAAGTTTTGGAATTGGAATTGGGAATTCCAATTTCAAATCTATTGTTTGGATGTAACAAGATACTTTGAAATTAGAATTGAAATGCAACTCTAAGGACACCAATTCCATAACTTGAATTCCATAAGGAGAAGTTGTAATTTTCAATTCCACATCTTCTCCAAACTTTGACCCACTAAATATTCTTTCTCGAAGAATAAAATTTTCAAAACCACAAACAAGCACATACCAACATGTAACTGAGTGGGGGAGCTAGCCCCCACTTATTTTTTTTTTCTTAGCTTAATTACCCCAATTTTTTTAAATTTTTATGTATCTACCCCACTAAAATACTCTTAAAACCCCTATTGAATTTTTATTTTTTCACTTATCCTACCCCTAAAATTTAAATGTTGCAAAACCGCCACCACTCACCTCAAACACTAGATCCGTCACTGAACAAACATACATATATATGATAAATACCTATATATATACATACGCCTATATATATACACATATATATATATATACTAATATACTAATATATATACACACGCTTATGTATAAAAACATACACACATATATATACTTATGCATATATACAAGCACGGACCTGTGTTGGGGCACCGCCCCCACTGGATTTTTTTTTTGCGTTATTATCCTTAAATTTTGAATAATTGTGATTCCGCCCCATTGAAAATTTTCAAAAATACCCTAACACCCACAAAATGTAGAATTATAACAATTTCGTCCCCACTCACCTAAATCTCTAGGTCCGTGCCTGTATATATATGTACTCATAGAGGGCATATATTATACAAATATGAATACACATACACACAAATATATAGGCACATAAACACATACATCTAAACTCAAACATATATGGGATAATTACACAAACCTCCCATGAACTATAACATAATTGCACGTGGTACTTTTACGTTTTAATAATATCATAAATCTCCCTTAATTCCACATACGTTATAACAGTTAACCCCTTTTGTTCAAAGTTAATGTTGGAAAGTTACTTTATTAGGTATATTTTGGACCAAACTTCCAATTTTGCCCTCATATCCTTTCATATTCCAATTGAATTCTTAATTTTGCATTCAAAATTACTTAAATACCCTAATTTTTTTTACCAAATTACCCTCATGTATATGCCCTAATTACTTAAATACCCTAACTACTTGTATATATATATATAGATATACAAATACCATGAAATGCAAACAATATATTTGGAATTGCATTTTTTGAATTGAAATACCATGAAATGCAATTCCAAATCAATTTCAAATTCCCGCAACCAAACCAACCTTAAATTAATCTTGGGATAGTATGCTGCCTTCTTTTTAATTGTATTAATCTGAGATCATATGTGCTGCCTTTTTTTACAGTAATTTTTTTTTTTACTCTTGAGTGTTTACATCTTTATCGTTGGGAGTAGTTGGTGTCTTGGTGAGAGATTTTTTCCGCTTTCTGTTTTGCTCACTTGCTATTTTAATGTAGAGGATAATTTGAACCGCATTTGTTAGAATTACTTTAGAAGGTGGAGCTTAAAGTTCTATCTGTCTGTTTCACGTTTTGGATTAAATTCACCAATTAAAAGTGTTGCCACTGAATTTTTTGAAATGGGAATGTGGTATGTCTAAACTTTGACTGGAATCAGCTTTGAATGCATTGGTTGTGCAAGTATTGCTTGTTTGGGGTGATCATTGAGGGAAGGAGGAAGAATAAATTCTAGGCCTCATGGACTAGAACTTGAAAGTCGAAAGCACATGCCCAAGAAGGTGATGCGTCCTTGCTGCCCTGGTTACCCAGTTACTACAAATTGAAGGACCCAAAGGTGTTCGACGTATTGTCATTGAAGAGGACACACTTTTCATGGAGGCCAAAGTATAACATATGCTTAGTTGACGGTTGCACATCGATAACTAGAACTCAAGTGTCGAATGCTGGATGTTCTGAAAAGTTCATAGATAGTATTCCAGAATTCGTTAACCAAACAATGTTTTTTTTGCTGTCTCTTGTACATGTGATTACTGAAGCATCACCACCCATCTATGTCATACATATAAATGATTATCTGTGTGTGTATATATATATATTCGTCCTCTTTAGTGGTTGAGAAGTAGTATTGCCTTCCAGCATTTCCGGATGTTGTTTATTGCCAATTTGTAGTCACTGATTGCAGCATTTTGGTTGCGATCATTCTATATATTTGTATGTTGAGTAAATGGCATATCATAATTATTTTAAATCTACGTTAATTGAACAAAAGCTCATGCAGAACTGATTTCCAAACTAAGACAGAGACTTGAAAATACATGAAACTTGCGGAACAAAATCTCCCCCTTACACGATAACTTTCTTACTACTAATATCTTGATGCATGACAACAATTTATCAATGAATATAATCCTAAATTATCACCAGTGCTTTCCAGACTTCATATGTTCTGAATTGACTCGTTCAAGCTTGAATCGTTCTTGAACGCAAGAGATGTAACTTTCAGCCTTCACATCGACCCCTTCATCTGCAACCACACCATAGAAGTTTTTAAACTTAGCAGCATACGAGTCATGGCCAAAATCCGGTACTGCGAATGAAACCTTTGGCTTCGGCTGAGGAATTATGCGGTCCTGATTGACAATGAAACCCACAGAGGCTTTTGATGGAGAGGAAGGGCTCAGCTTAACCTTGCTACTATACTGTGTTGTTGACGAAGGCTTGGCTGCTTTATAGAAGGACATGATCAGTTTCCCTTTCATGAACCCTATGCGCTTGGAACGATTAGACTCCATTTTCAAGGAATATTTCTATTCACTAAGTAGTAGATGTAATTTGAGTTATGCATCGAGTGCAAGGGAGTCGGTATATATATATAGTAGTTGGCTAGCTAGGTTGATGCTGTGTGTTGGAAGATAGACATGAAGCCTCTGGATAGTGTGTGGTCCCTTAGTAAAATATCTAATAGAATCAGATATTATCACTACCTCTTTTAAGTCCAAGACTTTATGCGTAAGATACGGGTTTGCACTTATTCGCTAAGACTTAGATTTACCACATTCCAAAGATATAAAAACTTGGCTTCCCTACCATTCTGATAATCGAAATTAAGTCGATATGGTGTATTTTTCTAATTCTATATTTGTTGGCATGTGGCCATAGTTTTGAGCTTGTATATGTACTGTCTCTAGACCAGCATATATATATATATACATTGTAAAGAGAAGAAACCTACCTCAGGAAGATAAATGTAAAGTGCGCCTTTTCATAATGTAAACTAGCTAGGATATTTTCTTTTCCTTTATGAACATTTGTGTAAACTAGCTAGCTTTTTCATAATCATAGGCATATGGATACCTAACCCAAATAGAAGTGAAAATAAGAGAAGATTAAAAAAAAATCATGGATTTTTTTTTCCCACTCCTGTAAAAGTCTAGTAGTGCCTTAAAAATTTCTAAGCAGTATGGCTAATGTTATTATAATTTTGTCTCACTTCAGGAGCAACATCACACCTCTTGGCTTCAGTTTAGCCCTTGTACGGTGCTAAGTAACATAATTCTTCTTTCTGATTTGAATCATATTCCATTTTCCTGTTCCTACACTACATCTGCTTCCAGTTGTTACCCCTATATGAGTTCCTCAGGTCAGCATGGTGTTATGTATATTGAACAACCCGAACTCAACACGATTCCTACACTTGTTGAGATTGAAGCTTTGCTCAAGGATAACTATAGTGAAAATCCTTTAGCTTTATGGAAAGATGATCACCCAAAGTGTGAAATCAAGTTATTAGATCCTCAGGATTTAAAAACAAAAGGGTTAAAAATTCCTATTAGAATCAAACCTATTTTAGCAACACCAGAAGATATTGAAGATTTTGAGCTTCATATCAAAGAATTGCTTCAGTTAGATCTCATAAGGTCTAGCAAATCCCCATGGTCATTTCCAGCCTTTATGGTCCGGAATCACTATGAGATTAAAAGAGGAAAAGCCAAGATGATTATTAACTATATTCAGTTAAATAACTGCATCCAAGGAAATGCATATAGAATTCCAAATAAGGATGAGTTATTTCTTAAATTAAGAAATAGCAAGTACTATTCTAAGATAGATTGTAAGAGTGGATTCTACCAAGTTAAGATGGAAGAATCAAACATACCATATACAACATTTAGTAGCCCCTTAGGAAGCTATGAATGGAAGGTTATGCCAATGGGACTCAAGATAGCCCCAAGTGTTTTCCAAGAAAAGATGGACCTTGTCCTAGGAAAATACAACCATTTTTGTTCTGTGTATATTGATGATATTCTTATCTTTAGTAAAACACAGGATGAGCACTTAGAGCATTTAAAGCAGATTGCCCAAGAACTTAGAGATAATGGAATAATTATTTCTAAGAAGAAAGTCGAACTAAATAAAACTAGTATAGAATTTCTAGGGATAACAATTTCATATTCTGAAATTACCCTTCAGCCACATGTATTAGAGAAAATTGAACATTTTCCTAATTACATTAAAGATAAGAAGGATCTTACAAGATTCTTAGGATGTCTTTGTTATGCAACTAGTAGTTATCTTCCAAGTATAGCCATTCTTAAGGAACCTTTACAGAGAAAGCTCAGGAAGAAGTACAACAAATGTGAATGGAGTTGGACTCTAGAAGATTCTGAGACAGTTCAGAAGATAAATGATATGTGTAAGAACATACCCAAGTTGACACTCCCAAAGAAAGGAGACAAGTTGTTTGTTACTACTGATGCCAGTGACAAAGCTTGGAGAGCATCACTTCAGTTTCAATCAAGAAACAATGAAGGAAGTTACGATTATAATTTCAAGATAGCCAGGTACGCAAATGGTGTCTGGTCAGAGTCTGAATTAAAATGGTTGACTTTTGATAAAGAACTTAGAGCCATTAGAAAAAGGCTAAAGAAGTTCAAGATGTTTGTAATAACTGAACCATTCATTTTACAAACAGATAATAAAGCAGTAATTGGATTTCTTAAATCTAATACAACTTCTACTAATGACTACTCTGCTAAAGTGTGCAGGGACAAGTGGAAGATTTTATCTGTAGGCACTCATATGTCCATAGAATATATAGCTAGAACCAAGAACTTCATAGCTGATTCTCTAACAAGAGAAATGGCAAGCATAGATATAGAAAAATGCACCACTACATGACATGTGCATAAAAGATTTATAGTCCTCATTGGACAAGATTAACATAATTTTATTTCAGGAGTTATACATGGCAACTTCAAGCAAAACCAGTGCTGAACTTTCAATCATTGAAATGAAAAGGAAATTGACTCAGTTGGAAATAGAAATAGCCCAGACTCAACTAAACCGGGAGATTGAAGCCTTAGAGGCAAAGGTATCAAGTTTTCCTCCTAACTCTTATAAAGAGGCAGTAGCCTTAAATATTAAAGAGGGGGATAGGACATATTCGTCAAAAGAGGCTAATAAGCCCAAGAGTCCATATATGGATAAGAAAGGTAAAAGGTTAGTCTCATTGGGACAAAAGCCCAATAACGGTCTCAAAACCGGAAAGCCTCAAGTAGACCCAATCCTTGGTGGACCTCATGTTCAATTTACCCAAAGTCCTAAGCCCACTGCTGAAGACAATAAGCCAGAGCCAAATATAGCCAGAGACAAGTTCAGATCCAGAATTTCTGGAAAGCCCCATTCTTTCGAAACATTGGACCAGCTATATAGCCACCAAAGAAAAGTCCAACATAATAATCCTTTAAACCTCAGACCCCATACTCTTGAGCCTAGAATTAAGGATGAACCATCATTCCAGCCCAAGCCTATAAGTTAGAAGAGAACTATTAAGTTTCCCACTATATAGGATCAAGCCCAGATCCTAAGTGATTTGTTTAGTCATATCCATGCTGGTACAAAAAGCCCATTACCAGTAAGAAAGACTGAGAAAGAGTTTGCTAGGTTAAAACAAGCTCTCAGAGAGTTCTCTTAACCTTTTAAGGAAAGATACAAAGGAAGACCTAAGTTTGAAACCCATTGTTCAAACCATAGAGGTCAATACCGAACATATTGATGCAGGAGAACCTCTTAAGTTTGACCTGTTTCAACATAAGTTTATCCCTACATTTTACTATTGGAAGAATGAATGGGAGAAGATGTACGATCTAGTGCAGAATGAAAAATTAATTTCTTTAGGGATAGAACCTGAAGAAGGATTAATTAGAAATAGTTTACCAGGAGGTAAACAAGTTGTAATAACTAGACTCATTGATCCAGAAAGCTTTCAGAAACTTTTTAAGTTTGATTTTATTAGAGCTTTCTTTATTAATGAAGAGACATTAAAAATGGTTTCAAAGTGTCCTGAACCAGTTCAGAATTTTATAAGTTTTTTGTACAATACAAGACATAACAGAAGCTGTTACAGCCCTAATGAGAAGTTTGGAGTTAGAATCTACTCTGGTCCACCATTGTTCAACAGGTGTATTGGAAAACACTGAACCAGTACAAGAGTCAACCTGCAGTCATATATCCAGACATTCATGTTATGGAAGAGATACAAGATTTTCTTAAGGATGAAGAAGACACATATGTCAGAATTGATCCAAGTCCTCCTAACCACCATGAACGCCTAGTTCGAATGGAGCATATCAGTGATAGAGTCATCCACTTCACCAACCATTTCACGTGGGAAGATTCAGAAAGGATTGTGACACGTGCCTTGCAAGATCACAACAGAACCAGACTGACCATAGCCTTTAAGGAGAACAACGAGATGCTTCTTCCAATGACCCATGCCATGACGACTGAAGAGAAACCATCTGTCAAGATTCCTGAGGAAAAGCAAAGGACCCAGACATGTCTTTCTGACGAAGCCATAATAATGATGCTCTGTCTTGAAGATAAGGATGAGAAGATAAGCTCATTCAGTGGATACAAATCAACCTAGAAATCCACTAGCATGATGCTTTAGCCCCACATGGGCAAATAGTTATTTGTATTTTAGTGTTGGCAGAGATAATGCCATAGTGTGTTTTATTGCTTTAAGTCAATAATTGTATAACTGGACCCTCCACTCACTACCCTTTGGGAAAAGTTGTGGTCACAGTTTGAGTCGTGTCTTGTAAAGCAAGAGATGTAGTAATAATCCCGTCGATGAGGTAGACAGAGCACTCGGGGACAATTATTGTATTCAAATGCTAGGTGTGTAAGAGTCTATATAAGAAGGTCTGATCTTCAGCGTTAGGGGTCGAGAAAAAAATAGAAAAACTCTAAAGAAAGAAGAACCGAAGATCAAGGTATTTTTATTTTTATTATGTGTGAGTAGTTTAAAAGGGCTCCTAGAGAGCCTCGAGTCTATTTAAAATAGAATAGAGTCATGTCCATGTACTGAATAAATAAAAGGGAAATATTTTTCTGTAGTTTGTCTTTCTTATTACTTACTGTTGATATATTGATGTTTACATTATGAGTTATGAATATATTTTCTCCAGATTATTTCTTTCAAAAAGATTTCTAATAGAAGATGCAAACTGATTTCTAGATAAGATATTTAGACAAAATGCAATCTAGGATTTCATTGCTTGTGCCATAGCCGTTTTAGCCGTTTAGCAAGTGTGCGTTTAGGCTTATTAGGCGTTTGGCTTTATGCAACTTTTATCCATGAAATAACAGTTTCTGAATAATCTAGAAAAATTAGTTTTCAACTATTTTTATCTTCTTAAGAATAATCCCTGAAATATATCATTTGACTCTGTTTAAGGATATATACTCTATTAAGTAATTTAAGAAAACTATTTGAGAAATACATCCCTTAGTTTTATTTGTTATGGACAATGACTAAATTCTAATTAAAACGGACAAATATCGAGATCTCATGGAAGCCATTATCTTTAAAGATTTGCATTCACTGCACATAGTTAGACTATGATAGAAGTTACAGTTAACGTCCTATCAAGGACAAATTTGTGTGGGTTGTGTGGTTGTTTTCCCTTTTTTTTCAGAAAAAGAGCAAGGAGGAAATGATCCTGAATACCAACTCCGAGTTTGGTATCAGAGTTTTCCCTCTTGCATATCCTCTTCATTATCAGTATAATGTTGAGAGAATACAGAATATTGAGGAAGCAAATGCTACCACGATGTTTGGAAATAGACTAATACCTCCGCAGCATGCCTCACTTCCCAAGTTTGGTATTGAATGATGGTTCTCAATTATTTTGGAAAATTCATTTCATGCATGCCATTGGGTCAAATTATGGAAACGAAAATCTTCCTAAGCCATCAATTGATATGAATTTTTTTTGTAATGCCGGTTCTAATATTGTTTCCTCTTAAATCGGCTAGGTCAGCCGATTATGTCGATTTGCGCGGGCGTGCCAGGAACCTTAACATCGGCTCCAGAGATTGATCGGAAAACAAAGTTAGTCTCCTTGAGTTTGACTTTTCAGGCGATGCGTAGGAGGGAGAACATGAAACTCCTACTTTGGATACTTTTTTGTGCCTCAATTAAGAGGACTTAAATCAGTTGAGAATGTAACATTCGAAACCACAAATCTCACGCAAACAATCGGCATATTTGGATGAAAAGTGAACAAAAATAATGGCTTGAATGAAGAACTTAAATTTAAAGAATTTTTTTTTTGTTTGAATCGAAATAACTTGAATAATTGAAATTGCAATGCCGAATTTAAAATAAAGACTTGAAGAAAATAAATGGTGCTTGAATTTAAAAGAGCTTTGGAATTGACATTATTTAAAATAACAATTTTGCAAGAAAACAATGATTGGAAAATGAATTAATTGACTGAAATGTAAATAACAAGGCTTTGAAATTAAAAACTTGACAAGAAAAATAATAACGAGAGTTTGGAAATAAAAATGACAAGTGTAGTACTTGAATTGTTTGATTGATTGGTGTGAGACTTTTTGCACAGTTGCAAGTAGGTCTTTATTTATAATGTTACATGATAACAAACTTATCTAATTTAAAATTTAAAGAAAATTATAATTTAAATTCAAACTCATATAATCTATTATGTTGATACAACAACCTCATCTTCACTATTTGACTTCATCTTTGAATTGACTAGCTTGCATTATCTATTAGTTTCTTGTTGAAATTCAAACTCATTAAAGTAAGTCCATTTCTCTCAAATGTTTATCATTGCGTCTACGAGCCTTATACTTTACTAATAAGCCTTGACCCAAATTGCCGGACTAATTGAATTACTAATCTTGCCCCAGATCACTTAAAAGACCCAAAGCTTGCTTTCTGACCTATTTTATCAACTTTGCTTCATCCAAATTGCTTGCCACATCACCAGCCAAATTGGGGTGACAACAAATACGAAAATGGGTGGGGAATATTCCTGTCACAGACATGAAAAATGGTTACTTGGGTATATCAGGTGGATAAGAATTCTGTCCTTTTCAGTACCTTATACTCTCTCATGAAAGCCTTTTCAAAGAATGTGAGTAAAGATAGGCACGCCGAGCCGATATACATCACACGTATTTGCTGCAGCTGTATATCAATAGAGCACTTGTGTGTACATGCACTTAAAGAATGTAAAAAATAATTTTCAAAAATGCTAGATGGGTAAAATGTGTTTGGTGGAAGCATTGATTTCATTGGTTTTTTTGCAGGTCATCTACTTTGTTTAACTTGCCCCTCCATGGTAAACACATAAATATCTGCGTATATAACTATGGATACGTATATAGGAATTTTATATTCACATAAATATAGAAGAAATATGGATATACTTTTCTACAATTGAGCAAGCCACGGTAAAGGATACAACACCGGTCACACACGCATATGCAAGTGGGGTTAGTTTGCTTTAGCCAGACACTTACTAGACAGAGATTAAAGTTTGCAATAGATAAGATATTCTATAACCTGATTGACAAGTCGCTCAACGCACCTTAACAAGTGGCGCTTGGTTGGGATTCTTGCTCATTTTTAGGTTTTCAATGATGCATTTTGAGCAAGTACATGGTCCCGAGTCCTTTCTCCTGGTCTTCGATTTTTCTTTAAAAGAAAAGTAGATCTTAGAATCTAAATTTGCTCGATTGCTTCTTATAACTTCCTACAAAAGCTCAGGTTTATGGTTAAGGCTGCTCTATTGGCGAGACGGAAAAAGTTCAAGGTACTGAAGTATAGGTTTTACCAAGTAGATATATATTAATTTCCTTTGGTTTTTGACATAAACACTGGGAATGTATCTCTGATGATATAAGCATACTTCATAACTAGTACTGGACATAAATTATAATCGACTTCCAGCAGATTAATTTGAAGTTTTTATTCATTATCCATGCACATGTATGAGCTGATTTCATTAGTAGTACTTGGGTACATAAGGTAGGGGTTGCGTCTTAGTCAAGGGTGCGAAGGGAATCTTATCAGCATAACCCTTTTGGCTCCAATTAGTCTCTGACAGGATCAGATCACCTTCTGGATCCTAAAGTGCTCTCCACTTCCCAAAATGTACTGATTGGGATTTGCAAGTAGTCATGTGACACAGAGCTTCACAAACCTATGAACAGTGACTAGTCCTGGGAATTGGACAAAACCATAACTATTATATTAATACAAACTGAAGGACCCAAAGGTGTTCGACGTATTGTCATTGAAGAGGACACACTTTTCACGGAGGGCAAAGTATAACATATGCTCAGTTGACGGTTGCACATCGATAACTAGAACTCAAGTGTCGAATGCTGGATGTTCTGAAAAGTTCATAGATAGTATTCCAGAATTCGTTAACCAAACAATGTTTTTTTTGCTGTCTCATGTACATGTGATTACTGAAGCATCACCACCCATCTATGTCATACATATAAATGATTATCTCTCTGTGCGCGCGCGCGTGTGTATATATATATATATATATATTCGTCCTCTTTAGTGGTTGAGAAGCAGTACTGCCTTTCAGCATATCCGGATGTTGTTTATTGCCAATTTGTAGTGACAGATTGCAGCATCAATGTATCTAAACTATGCAGCCAGATAGTCCCACAAACAAACGCAAGGTGTTTAAGACCGGTATTTTCCTTCTTCTTTTTTGACTTTTATCATTTATGTTGCATATCATACCTAGGATTCAAATTCTTTCTGATAGTAGGTTCTTAAACTGTGACTGCCTATTTTTACAAAATTTTCAACTGGCTATTTTCAGTGAGCCAAAAGGTGCATTATATTTGTATGTTGAGTAAATGGCATATCATAATTATTTCAAATCTACGTTAATTGAACAAAAGCTCATGCAGAACTGATTTCCAAACTAAGACAGAGACTTGAAAATACATGAAACTTGCCGAACAAAATCTCCCCCTTACACGTACGATAACTTTTCTTACTACTAATATCTTGATGCATGACAACAATTTATCAATGAATATAATCCTAAATTATCACCAGTGCTTGCCAGACTAGCAATCGCTATTGCATGTCTTGCAACTTCTTATGTTCTGAATTGACTCGTTCAAGCTTGAATCGTTCTTGAACGCAAGAGATGTAACTTTCAGCCTTCACATCGACCCCTTCATCTGCAACCACACCATAGAAGTTTTTAAACTTAGCAGCATACGAGTCATGGCCAAAATCCGGTACTGCGAATGAAACCTTTGGCTTCGGCTGAGGAATTATGCGGTCCTGATTGACAATGAAACCCACAGAGGCTTTTGATGGAGAGGAAGGGCTCAGCTTAACCTTGCTACTATACTGTGTTGTTGACGAAGGCTTGGCTGCTTTATAGAAGGACATGATCAGTTTCCCTTTCATGAACCCTATGCGCTTGGAACGATTAGACTCCATTTTCAAGGAATATTTCTATTCACTAAGTAGTAGATGTAATTTGAGTTATGCATCGAGTGCAAGGGAGTCGGTATATATATATAGTAGTTGGCTAGCCAGGTTGATGCTGTGTGTTGGAAGATAGACATGAAGCCTCTGGATAGTGTGTGGTCCCTTAGTAAAATATCTAATAGAATCAGATATTATCACTACCTCTTTTAAGTCCAAGACTTTATGCGTAAGATACGGGTTTGCACTTATTCGCTAAGACTTAGATTTACCACATTCCAAAGATATGAAAACTTGGCTTCCCTACCATTCTGATAATCGAAATTAAGTCGATATGGTGTATTTTTCTAATTCTATATTTGTTGGCATGTGGCCATAGTTTTGAGCTTGTATATGTACTGTCTCTAGACCAGCATATATATATATACATTGTAAAGAGAAGAAACCTACCTCAGGAAGATAAATGTAAAGTGCGCCTTTTCATAATGTAAACTAGCTAGGATATTTTCTTTTCCTTTATGAACATTTGTGTAAACTAGCTAGCTTTTTCATAATCATAGGCATATGGATACCTAACCCAAATAGAAGTGAAAAAATAAGAGAAGATTAAAAAAAAAAAATCATGGGCATATGGATACCTAACCCAAATAGAAGTGAAAAAATAAGAGAAGATTAAAAAAAAAAATCATGGGCATATGGATACCTAACCCAAATAGAAGTGAAAAAATAAGAGAAGACTAAAAAAAAAAATCATGGATTTTTTTTTCCCGCTCCTGTAAAAGTCTAGTAGTGCCTTGAAAATTTCTAAGCAGTATGGCTAATGTTATTATAATTTTGTCTCACTTCAGGAGCAACATCACACCTCTTGGGGGTGGACTAATACCTCCGCAGCATGCCTCACTTCCCAAGTTTGGTATTGAATTATGGTTCTCAATTATTTTGGAAAATTCATTTCATGCATGCCATTGTGTCAAATTATGGAAACGAAAATCTTCCTAAGCCATCAATTGATCTGAATTTTTTTTGTAATGCCGGTTCTAATAATGTTTCCTCTTAAATCGGTTATGTTAGCCGATTATGTCGATTTGTCCGGGCGTGCCAGGAACCTTGACCTCGGCTCCAGAGGTTGATCGGAAAGCAAAGATAGTCTCCTTGATTTTGACTTTCCAGGCGATGCGTAGGAGGGAGAATATGAAACTCCTACTTTGGGTACTTTTTTGCGCCTCAATTAAAAGGACTTAAATAAGTTGAGAATGTAACATTGGAAACCACAAATCTCACGCAAACAATCGGCATGTTTGGATGAAAAGTGAACAAAAATAATGGCTTGAATGAAGAACTTAAAGTTAAAGAAAAGTTTTTGCTTGAATCGAAATAACTTGAATAATTGAAATTGCAATGCCAAATTTAAAATAAAGACTTGAAGAAAATAAATGGTGCTTGAATTGAAAAGAGCTTTGGAATTGAAATAACTTAAAATAACAATTTTGCAAGAAAGCAATGATTGGAAAATGAATTAATTGACTGAAATGTAAATAACAAGGCTTGGAAATTAAAAACTTGACAAGAAAAATAATAACGAGAGTTTGGAAATAAAAATGATAAGTGTAGTACTTGAATTGTTTGATTGATTGGTGTAAGACTTTTTGCAAAGTTGTAAGTAGGTCTTTATTTATAAGGACAATGCTTGGATCTTCATCAGTGATAATCAATTTGGTCCTCACTTCTTATTTGAACCAATATAATTAAAACACGTGGCATATATTAATTAAAAAACATAAATGGGTATTACCCATTATTTATGAAATTCAACCCGAATTTGAATTATTCTTTTTTCTCTTATTCACTTAAAAAAAATATTTCATGGGCACTTTAACGTCTACATATGCGTGTACACTTATTTGTATATATAGATTGATATATGCGTGTACACTTTTATTTATATATAGATTGATACATATATATATATATATACATATGTATATATGCTAAGTATATTGCAATTGAATCCAAATGATGATAAAATCTTTTGTGTTTATGTAATATCATCAATTTGATGTGGTGAGCGGCACTTTACACACGAGATTTCTGATTTTTTTCTCCAATTTTTTATACTTCAAACACTTTATTTTTATTTTTTCTTATTTGTGTTCATAATATTTTGTATTCAATTCATTTATATATCTTTGGATTTTACGAAATATAGAGAAGTACTCATCACAATATCGAATTGTGACTTTTTTCTTATTTGTGTTTAAGGAAAATGTACATGCATATATATATGACGTTAAACTGCTAATTAAATTTTTGTTTTTTAAAGTGAATAAGAGAAAAAAAAGAATTCAAATTTGGGTTGAATCCCATAAATAATGGGTAATACCCATTTCTATTTTTTTAATTAATATATGTCAAGTGTCTTAATTCCATTGGTTCAAATAAGGGGTGATGACCAAGTTGGTCCTCACTGGTGACGACCCAAGCATTGTCATATTTATAATATTACATGATAACAAACTTATCTAATTTAAAATTTAAAGAAAACTATAATTGAAATTCAAACTCATATAATTTATTATGTTGATGCAACAACCTCATCTTCACCATTTGACTTCATCTTTGAATCGGCTAGCTTGCATTATCTATTAGGCCATGTTTGGTAGGCGGTCTTTCTGGTCTGGTCTAGTCAGATCTGGTCCGGCCCGGTCTGGTCTTGTCTAATCTGATCTGGAAAAGTCTGTTTGGTAAGCGGTATGGTCTTACTATTTATTTATTATTTATTATAATATTTATTTCTTTATTTATTATTTCTTCACTGTATAATATATTTTATTATTTTATTATTTATATTATTAAATTATTATTTATTAATTTATAAATATATTTTATTAATTTATTATTATTTTATTATTTAATTCATTTTATTAATAAATTATTTATTCATTTTTAATTATTTAAAAATATATATTTTTAATTTAATATTAATTTATTATTATTATACTCATTTATTATTATTATTATTATGAAGTATTTATTCATTATTATATTTACTTATTATTTATTTATTATATTTATTTATTATTATTATTTATTTCATTTTTTTTATTATTTATTATTTTTATTATATTTTTAAATATGTTTTATGTAATTTATTATTATTATTTATTATTATTATATTTATTTATTATTATTGTATTCATTTTTATTATTATTATGTTTTATTTAATTTATTATTTATATTATTTATTTTTAATTATTTATAAATATATTTTATTATTTATTCATTTATTTATTATTATTATATTCATTTTGTTTATTATTTATTATTTATATTTTATTTTTAAAATATGTTTTTATTAATTTATTATTATTATTATTAATTTTTTATTATTATTTATAAATATATTTTATTAATAAGACCAGACCGGACCACCAGGAACCACCTTTTTTTTTGGTCTGAAATGAGGCCATTTTGGTCTAATTTGGTCTTACTTGGTCTAACAAAAAATTTGGGACCAATGCTACCAAACACGGTCTGGTCCCATAAAACGCAAGACCAAACCAGACCACTTAGGACCAAACCACCTACCAAACAGGACCTTAGTTTCTTGTTGAAATTCAAACTCCTTAAAGTAAGTCCATATCCATTGAGCCTTACACTTTACTGATAAGCCTTGACCCAAATTGCTGGACTAATTGAATTACTAACCTTGCCCCATACCACTTAAAAGACCCAAAGCTTGCTTTCTGACCTATTTTATCAACTTTGCTTCATCCAAATTGCTTGCCAAATTGGGGTGACAACAAATACGAAAATGTGTGGGGAATATTCGTGTCACAGACATGAAAAATGGTTACTTGGGTATATCAGGTGGATAAGAATTCTGTCCTTTTCAGTACCTTATACTCTCTCATAAAGCCTTTTCAAAGAATGTGAGTAAAGATAGGCACGCTGAGCCGATATACATCACACGTATTTGCTGCAGCTGTATATCAATAGAGCACTTGTGTGTACATGCACTTAAAGAATGTAAAAAATAATTTTCAAAAATGCTAAATGGGTAAAATGTGTTTGGTGGAAGCATTGATTTCATTGTTTTTTTGCAGGTCATCTACTTTGTTTAACCTGCCCCTCCATGGTATACACATAAATATATGCGTATATAACTATGGATGCGTATATAGGAATTTTATATTCACATAAATATAGAAGAAATATGGATATACTTTTCTACAATTGAGCAAGCCACGGTTAAGGATACAACACTGGTCACACACGCATATGCAAGTGGGGTTAGTTTGCTTTAGTCAGACACTTACTTGACAGTGATTAAAGTTTGCAATAGATAAGATATTCTATAACCTGATTGACAAGTCGCTCAACGCACCTTAACAAGTGGCGCTTGGTTGGGATTCTTGCTCATTTTTAGGTTTTCAATGATGCATTTTGAGCAAGTACATGGTCCCGAGTCCTTTCTCCTGGTCTTCGATTTTTCTTTAAAAGAAAAATAGATGTAAGAATCTAAATTTGCTGGGGCCAAAAGCGCACTCGATTGCCTCTTATAACTTCCTACAAAAGCTCAGGTTTATGGTTAAGGCTGCTCTATTGGCGAGACGGAAAAAGTTCAAGGTACTGAAGTATAGGTTTTACCAAGTAGATGTATATTTCCTTTGGTTTTTGACATAAACACTGGGAATGTATCTCTGATGATATATGTTGGAATATTGAATGAGAAATTAAATTATATAACCTAATCTATTACTAATATGGGTATGGGTATGACCTAGTTTTGCAGAGAGAGGTGCATTAACTGTTTGTATAGTTGGAGTGACTCTTCACCTCCAACTAGTGCCAAAACAATTTCAATACCTCTTTCAAACCATTGCGACTACAGTTTCTGTGCCTCTTCAATGTCTATAAATAGACCAAGCCAGAAATACATTTTTTAACTTCCCTCTACATACGCATATACAACATATAGAAAGATAAGTCTGGTCAAAAGTTTGGGGTACAAACACAGTATTTGTGTTCGCTGGTCTTCATCCTTGCAGTGCTGCAACAGTGAAGGCGAAATCCGTTCTATCTTGGGAGGCAACTTGTTCGGATTCCTTAAGCACCGTAGAGGGAACAATTTTGCCTTAAGGAAACTGTGGTATCACACAGGGCTCGGATTTAATCTGCTCATTCTAACAATTTGATATTACGGGTCAGTTTTCTTCTTAATTATTGCAAATATATTTGTATGCATGATATATATATATAACAGAAGTATATGTAGTTTCAACAATCTTAAGGCAAAATTGGAATTTCTATTTCATACTCTGTTATATTTTCTATATATATATATTTCGTGCTTATATTTCATACAATACATATACATATTATGTTCACAGATTGTTTTGTATAGGTTTTCGATATATACGTATTACAGTGTCTTCATATATGTATGTTTCTGTTTTGTAGTATTGTACACATTCGGGACTGTCAATTAAACAAACCACAGATTTATTACAGAATGATATAAAACACTTTTGTACCCATATAGGCGTGTCTTTTCAGTATTGTTAAAGTTTTGTTTCTTTCAGATTTCTATAAACCACATAATTCTATATTATTCTGATATATATATATATATATTCTGTACATATAGATATTCTGTACGTATATATTCTGTACATATATAGTATTCTGTACGTATATTATGTTCTCTCTCTCTATATATATACAGTCCGGTAGTATATAGATAGTTACATTCTGAAATTTACATTCTGCAAATTGTGTTCTGCATTATACATTATGTTAGTATACACTCATATATATATACCACAGTATTCTGTTATATATATACCACAGTAGTATACACTGTTTCAGAATTGATAAATATATTTACTGAAATTGAATTCTGTTCACAATCTGATATATATAAAGATACATTATTCTGATAAACGCAATTATATTTTATATATATTCTGTATTTCTATTCGGATATATATATATTCTGTTTTTAGATATATAAACTGCATTCTGGTTTTGTAAATTGCATTCTGTTATATATATATATTCTGGAATTGTATTATATATATATTCTGATATTCTGTTATATATATCTTTATATAAACATACTGAATTATATTATGTTATTTATATATATACTGATATTTTGTTATACATATATATACTGAAATTATATTCTGGTATTCTGTTATATATATACTAAAATTGTATTCTGTGATATATATATATATATATATACATTCTGGATTTCTACTCTGGATTATATATATATTATATTCTGAAATATATATATTCTGTTTTATATATATATATATATTCTGATTTTTATATTTTGATATATATATATATTCTGTTAACTTGTATACTAATATATATATATTCTGTGTATATATAATTTTATATTATATATTCGGTTTATATATATATACATTATATTCTAAAAAACGGTATATATATATATATTTAATTATATTAATTGTTAATATAATTATATATGTATATGTTTTGAATCACGTCCAGTTTATATTGGTTGTCTATATATTTTTGAAATTTTATTTCGGAATTTTATATATATACATCCTGTTTGTTGTATTACGGTGTAATTTTTGTGTTATTATAATATTGTGCGGGAAACAGTACATAAAACAGATTTCTGTTTGTGTAACAGAAATGACTACTGGTAATCCAACCACAATCAATGTCCCACATGGGGAGAAGCCTGAAAAGTTCAATGGCTCTGATTTTAAGCGTTGGCAACAAAAGATGCTATTTTATCTTACTACTTTGAATTTGGCCAAATTTTTAATGGAAGCAATTCCATCAGTGGCCGAGGGTGAAACTGATAAAGATAAACTGGCTGCAGTGGATGCATGGAAGCATTCTGATTTCTTGTGCAGGAACTATATCCTTAATGGATTAGATAACACACTGTATAATGTATACAGTGGTGTGAAAACTGCAAAGGAGTTATGGGAATCATTGGATAAAAAGTATAAAACTGAGGATGCTGGCACGAAGAAATTCATTGTCGGCAAATTCTTAGATTTTAAAATGTTAGATTCCAAAACTGTACCCAACCAAGTGCAACAGATTCAAGTGCTTCTTCATGACATTCATGCAGAAGGTATGTCTCTTAGTGAGTCATTCCAAGTGGCGACTATAGTTGAAAAACTACCACCACTTTGGAAAGATTTTAAGAACTACCTGAAGCATAAACGCAAGGAGATGACTCTTGAAGAGTTGATAGTTCGCCTGAGGATTGAAGATGACAATCGTAAGTCTGAAAAGAAAAGTAGTGCATGGCATTCTATGGAGTCAAAAGCAAATATTGTGGAGGAAGGATCATCTTCAAAGACTAAAAAGAGAAAGTTCAGTGATGAAGGTCCAAGTAAAGGATCTAAGAAGTTCAAAGGCAAGTGCTTCAATTGTGGAAAGCTGGGACATCTTTCTAAAGACTGTCGAAAGCCAAGGAATTTCAGGAACACTAGACCCCAAGCGAATGTGACTGAAGCAGATCGACTTGCAAATGATGTAGGCGATATGAATCTTGCTGCTGTGGTTTCAGAGTGCAATTTGGTGGGCAATAACAAAGAATGGTGGGTGGACACTGGAGCTACTCGTCACATCTGTGCCAATAGGTGGATGTTCACTGCTTATCAACCTATGAAAAATGGAGAACAACTCTTTATGGGTAATTCTTCATCTTCTAAGGTAGAAGGTAGTGGAAAAGTGATCCTGAAAATGACTTCTGGAAAAGAGGTGACTCTGAATAATGTGCTACATGTGCCGGATATTCGCAAGAACCTGGTGTCTGGATCTCTGCTAAGCAAAAATGGCTTTAAATTAGTCTTTGTATCTGATAAGTTTGTACTTACAAAGAATGAGATGTATGTAGGAAAAGGATATCTCAGTGATGGGCTGTTTAAGCTCAATGTAATGACTGTTGTACCCACAGCTAATAAGATTAATAACACAGTTTCTTCTGCTTATATGCTTGAGTCTTTTGATATTTGGCATGCTAGATTAGGTCATGTTAATTATGATACTTTACGTAGATTAATTAATTTAAATGATTTGCCTAAGTATAAAATTGACCCAAATCATAAATGCGAGACTTGTGTAGAATCTAAATTAACAAGAAAATCCTTTCAAAAAGTTGAAAGATGTAGTGAGCCTCTAGAACTAGTGCATACTGATATATGTGATCTAAAGTTCTTGGAAACTAGAGGAGGAAAAAAGTATTTTATTACTTTTATAGATGATTGCACTCGATATTGCTATGTTTATTTGCTAAGAAGCAAGGATGAGGCTATTGATATTTTCAAACAATATAAAACTGAAGTTGAGAATCAACTTAGCAGAAAAATCAAAGCTATAAGAAGTGATAGGGGTGGTGAGTATGAATTTCCTTTTGAGGAGTTCTGTAAAGAACATGGAATTATTCACCAAACTACAGCTCCCTACTCACCTCAATCGAATGGTGTAGCTGAAAGGAAAAACCGAACTTTAAAAGAAATGATGAATGCTTTTCTGTTAAGTTCGGGAGTACCACATAATTTGTGGGGGGAAGCTATACTTTCTGCTAATTACATTCTTAATAAATTGCCTCAAAAGAAAACTTTTAAAACCCCATATGAGTTATGGAAAGGCTATAAGTCTTCCTATAAATACTTAAAAGTGTGGGGGTGCTTAGCAAAGGTGGCAATTCCTAAACCTAAAAAGGTGAAAATAGGACCTAAAACCGTGGATTGTGTATTCATCGGTTATGCCCACAATAGCAGTGCATATCGATTTCTTGTTAATAAATCTGAGATTTCTGATGTACATGTCAATACAATAATTGAATCAAGGAATGCTACATTCTTTGAAACTGTATTTCCATATAAAAGGACATCAGATTCAAGCTCACAGAAAAGGTCATTTAGTGATATGACTCAAGATAGTCAGGAACCTATAGACGAAGAATCTATAGAACCTAGACGAAGCAAAAGAGCAAGAGTCACTAAGTCCTTTGGGCCAGATTTTGTTATCAATCTGGTAGAGAATGAACCTCAAACTTATAAGGAGGCCATGTCTTCACCTGAAGTAGTTGATTGGAAAGAAGCTGTGAATAGTGAAATTGAGTCCATTATGCAAAATCATACATGGGAACTGGTAGATCTTCCACCAGGCAATAAACCATTGGGATGTAAGTGGATCTTCAAGAAGAAGATGAAGGCTGATGGATCAATTGACAAGTATAAGGCAAGACTTGTAGCTAAAGGCTATAGGCAAAAGGAAGGGTTGGATTATTTTGACACCTATTCACCAGTTACTAGAATAACGTCCATTCGCATGCTAATTGCAATAGCAACGTTAAATGGATTGGAAATACATCAAATGGATGTAAAAACAACATTTCTAAATGGTGAATTAGATGAAGAAATATACATGGAACAACCCGAGGGGTTCATTTCTCCTGGCCAAGAGAGACAAGTGTGTAGACTTGTAAAGTCATTGTATGGACTAAAACAAGCACCAAAACAATGGCATGAGAAATTTGACAGTGTCATGATGTCAAATGGTTTCAAAATAAATGAATGTGACAAGTGTGTTTATGTCAAGACTTATCATAATGCGTATGTCATATTATGTCTATATGTAGATGACATGCTTATTATAGGCAGTAATAATGATGTAATCAATTCTACTAAGCAAATGCTAAAGAGTAGATTTGACATGAAAGATCTTGGCATAGCTGATGTTATTTTAGGAATTAAAATTTCTAGAACATCAGAAGGACTTGTGTTATCCCAATCTCACTATATAGAGAAAATGTGTGATAAGTTTAAGAATTATGGGATAAGTCCAACACGAACACCTGTGGATGTAAACGTTAAACTTTCTATGAACAAAGATGAAGGTATTTCACAATTGGAATATGCTCGGATCATAGGAAGTTTAATGTATGTTATGAATTGTACTCGACCTGACATAGCATACTCGGTGAGTAAGCTGAGTCGATACACAAGTAACCCAGGTAAATGTCACTGGAATGCAATACTAAGAGTTTTGGGATACTTGAAGTATACTCAAAATTATGGTTTGCATTATACTAGATATCCAGCTGTACTTGAAGGATATAGTGATGCTAATTGGATTTCTGATTCCAATGATTCAAAGTCCACTAGTGGATATATTTTTACTCTTGGAAGTGCAGCTGTGTCATGGAAGTCCTCAAAGCAAACATGTATTGCTCGGTCCACAATGGAATCTGAATTCATTGCATTGGACAAAGCTGGAGAAGAAGCAGAATGACTTCGTAACTTTTTAGAGGACATTCCAAACTGGCAGAAACCAGTGCCAGCTATTTGTATACATTGTGATAGTCAATCTACGATTGGAAGGGCTCAAAATCACATGTATAATGGTAAGTCTAGACATATCCGTCGTAGACATAATACCGTAAAACAATTGCTCTCAAATGGTATAATCTCCATTGACTATGTAAAATCTAAGGATAATATAGCGGATCCGTTAACTAAAGGTTTGGCAAGAGAGCAAGTTGAAAAATCATCGAGGGGAATGGGCTTGAAGCCTCAGGGTTAAAAGACACCATAATGGCAACCCAACCTAGTTGACTGGAGATCCCAAGATCTAGGTTCAAAGGGACAACCGAATTGTGCGTGACTTAGTTAAAAGCACTGTGGAGATTAAAACAAAACTCCTTCCCATTCCTATGATGAGACAGTGCATATTCTAGGGTAAGCTATGCTTTTAATGATGTCTATGACTTGGACAAATCCAAGTGAGGAAGAACTCCTAATAGAATCACCTATGTGAGTAGAAGGGGCCGCTTCTAGGAGAATTTTTGAAGGCGGAATTCTCTGACAAATACTCATGAAACCAAGTGGTGTCCAAGGCCAAAATGGACACAAACGTGAGAACCAACTGTGTTCGAAGGGGAACTGTGTGAAGTCTATTGTCTTGGTTTACACAAACAGCTGACAGTTCAAGGCATCACGTCCACTGATTAGCCAGTAAATCCGATAGTCTTTCACAAGGGAAAGTTCAAGGCTCTAAGGCTACTTATCCTGATACAGTAACCTTTCATTGTACTCGAACTAGTGTCTGCATATTCATTTACATGTTGAAAATCTAATTTCCATTCATGTGGGGGATTGTTGGAATATTGAATGAGAAATTAAATTATATAACCTAATCTATTACTAATATGGGTATGGGTATGACCTAGTTTTGCAGAGAGAGGTGCATTAACTGTTTGTATAGTTGGAGTGACTCTTCACCTCCAACTAGTGCCAAAACAGTTTCAATACCTCTTTCAAACCATTGCGACTACAGTTTCTGTGCCTCTTCAATGTCTATAAATAGACCAAGCCAGAAATACATTTTTTAACTTCCCTCTGCATACGCATATACAACATATAGAAAGATAAGTCTGGTCAAAAGTTTGGGGTACAAACACAGTATTTGTGTTCGCTGGTCTTCATCCTTGCAGTGCTGCAACAGTGAAGGCGAAATCCGTTCTATCTTGGGAGGCAACTTGTTCGGATTCCTTAAGCACCGTAGAGGGAACAATTTTGCCTTAAGGAAACTGTGGTATCACACAGGGCTCGGATTTAATCTGCTCATTCTAACAATTTGATATTACGGGTCAGTTTTCTTCTTAATTATTGCAAATATATTTGTATGCATGATATATATATATAACAGAAGTATATGTAGTTTCAACAATATAAGCATACTTCATAACTAGTACTGGACATAAATTATAATCGACTTCCAGCAGATTAATTTGAAGTTTTTATTCATTATCCATGCACATGTATGAGCTGATTTCATTAGTAGTACTTGGGTACATAAGGTAGGGGTTGCGTCTTAGTCAAGGGTGGGAAGGGAATCTTATCAGCATAACCCTAAAGTGCTCTCCACTTCCCAAAATGTACTGATTGGGATTGGGATTTGGATGTAGTCATGTGACAGAGAGCTTCACAAACCTATGAATAGTGACTAGTCCTGGGACTTGGACAAAACCATAGCTATTATATTAATAGCAATTCAATTTTTTAATTGTACTTTGCTTTTCTTTTTTTTTTTGTTCCTTCCTACTTTTTTTTTTTCATTCAGCCTAATAAAACCTCAATTAATATTTGATTTAACCTCATAAAAACAATTAACAGAAAGTTGCAAATTTAACTGATGTTGAAATACAGAGGAAAGAGAAACAACATATTTCACGAATTACAATTCTCTGGCTGTGGTTCATAGCTCAAAAACAGCTAACCTTGGGCCATCTAGGCACTTGTGCCAAAAAATTACTTCACCACAAGGATTTATTCACACGAACTAAAGAATTAATTAAAAATGGATTATAAAATGAACCTGACAAGTCCCATGTGATCTTAATGTCGAATACTGTCTATTATAAAATGGATTATTAGCTACTGTCTAGCCTCTAATAGAATTATTTGTGGAGAAGCATAGAGGGACAGGATATTGTATTGTGTTCTTTCCTCCAAAGATGATATAGAGTAAATTTATGTGAAAGCAACATTGAAACCCAATATGTATGTTGCATATGGTAATTTTTGTAATTTTGTAGAAGTGGGTAGTGTATCCTTGTGATGAACTCGAAGGTTAAAGAATAGTTTAGTGGTCTAACATTCTGTTTAAGAAAATTGTAGAACTTTTGTAGAAGTGGTAGAGTAACCTTGTGTTAAACTCGAAGGTTGTAGTGACATTCTGCCTAAGAAAATGGCAGAAGCTTTTAGTGTACTCTAGTGTTGAATTTACAGGTTGAAGAAGATTCCAGTTACTCATGGTAGACATTGAAGGTTTTCTTATTCCTCCTTTATACACATCCAGATTTGGATGTCTAATTCTACTCGTTACTCATAGAGCGTGGTAAAAGTTATTATAAATCATATTTAATTTCTGATGTTTGTTAAATCAATACTTCTCTTGTTCCACTCAAATTTCAATAGAGTAGAGAATAAATGTTACCATTTTATTTCAAAGTGTAAAACTGTATTTGGTGTATATGTATCTGTTAGTATTAGTGTATTAGCTTTATACGGGAAGTGAATTTGATTTCTTTGTACAGAACGAGCTAAGGCTTCGTTAGCCGGTTCTCACTTGGTGTTACCTATATTGTGAGTTTATTTGTTACTTCTAGATTTTAGTGTATTAGATATATAGTTCAAATTTTATACTCCCGGGTTTGCATTAACCTTCTCACATTCCTACTGCAAAATACTTTCTCCAAGGATAAACTACAGGGTTCTATTATCATCTGAATAACTTGCTATAAGTTTCCCTTTTAGTTTCGATGTTGATGGATGTGCGAGGAAAAACACTACCATGCTCAAACGGATCCAGACTTGGATAAAACAGAGCTACTTAAAAATAACCGCTCACACATTATTATGTTGTCAGCTACAGCGTTTGCCAATGAAAAACATTTTAAATCAGTGCAAGCATCACAAACACCCTGAAAAATGTAATAACAATAAATAAAAAAATTGCTTTGGAAGACATTGTTTTCGCCATAAGCCAATTTTCACAGCAATACAATTATCAGCTTGCTTTGAATTTATGCATGTACCTATTATATCCCGAGAGAGACATATTTACTGAACAGTACTGCTTCAACACCATAAAGAATTAAAAGCTATCTCATGTCATGCCTCCCCCAAATGCAGTGAAATACAACCAGAAGGAGGTGGAGGTAAAAGTATTATGTGGTGAAGGTAAATTAGCCTGTGGTGATGTGGACACCAATAGCTATGAGAAAGATGGTGATAAGGCCGAAGTAGATGATGGTATGGACTAAGATGGAAACACCACTTGTTTGCATGTTGGCAAACTCCACCACCCTGCTCTTCCCTGGAAGCTGGAAAAGTAGCCCCGGTGTCAACACCACGAATAGCACTACTGCTATCACCACCGGCCCCCAATCCGCCATTTCTCTCTCTTTCTTTCTTTCTCAAGGGTGGTACCCTAAGTCCTTAATGAGAGTTCAAAAGACAGATGACAAAGAGATTTATAGGAAACAAAGAGAGCCAGTTTGACAGAGTGACATTTGTTGCTTTTGCCAAACACCAAAATGAAGAGAAACTCAAGGCCAAAATAAGAGTGCGGCATAGGATTGCTCGTCCCTTTCTCAAGATAAATAATTCATCTTGGACGGCAAAGCGCAGCAGCTTTCACTCCTTTGGACGGCTATATATGCAAGGTACCAACAGCTCAAGACAAAATTTATGTTACCAAATTATTTAGATTTTGCTTCTTGTTAATTACTGTAGGATTTAGGACCCAAGCCCAATTGGGGTTTACATTTTGGGCTAATTTGGACTAGTTCCTAATAGGGATCTTGGATATTGTATTTTAGGATTGGCTAAAGTTGTTGAAGCCCAACGAGGTTTGTACCCTGAAATATGAGAGCATATTAGCAAAGGACAGTCCCAAAAGTGGAAAACCTCAGTGGCAATTGGCAAGTCTCGTGACATCAAAATGTTGGGCTTTTACTTGTGATCAATATTTAGCTTCATTTCTTTTGAAAAGAGGTAAAATGACCCATCTTTAGCTGCTCCAATTACAATATGGCACACACTGTTTCAAAATATATATATGTTGTGGTCTTTCTTTTGGACTCCCACCTTGGTAATTAAGTTTTCTAAAGCAAGGAAAAAGAAGCCTTCAAGTGATCAATTATTGGAAGCTTATGGAAGAAAAGTAGTCTCTTTCGACCTACATAAAGCAAATCCCACTACCATACCATACTTTTCCTCCCTTTTAAACCCTCCCTCGTCTTTGCCTCCAAGTTTAGCATCACCATCTCCTTCTTCATTAAGAAAGATAGGTTTTGTACAACTTGGCCTCTACATATTCGCAAAGATCATCGAGTCCTTGCTCTCATCTGTAGCGATATTAGATATTCGTCTTTGCTCACAAAAGTCATATGGGTGCTGATTGGGGACCAGCGGTTGTGGCTGTCGTAATGTTCATTCTGTTATCACCGGGGCTACTGTTCCAGCTACCGGCAAGGACGAGGGTGATAGAGTTTGGCAACATGAACACCAGTGGCATTGCTATCTTGGTTCATGCAGTTCTATACATTTGTATATACACCATTTTGATCATTGCCATTGGCATTCACATACGTACAAACTGATCCAAAAGCTTCCTGCAATAATTGGGGTTGCTCCTAGGATCAACCTTTTTTCTGGTTTATCTGTTGGGGATTTTCTTTTTCCATCCTTTGGTATATTTCTTTGCTTCAATTTTCCTTTGCTGTGTTTTATTAGAGTATTCTATAACCGGTTTCATGATTTCGTTTATATGAAAGGATACATGATTTGAACTCCGTAAATTAAATGCCTTACGATTCAATATTGATTACCAGCTATATTTATACTCAAAGAAATCTGGCCTATTTGTCTGACGAACAGGATTGTTGTGAACCTATGCATCACATCAATGAATTTAAGCCATAGTCTAACAACCATTTTCTCTATTTAAAACTTGTTTGATTAATGGTGGATGCCCCAACCATTCACCAATACCAACATAATGCAAGCCAATTATATACATATATATATATATATATTTGTGTATTTCTTTTCTTTGGAAAGTTAAAACAGTTTTCTTCTGGAATTTGGATCCCAATACTGAATACTTAAGAGCAAAGGGGGCATTTTGTACAGCTCACTTGGCCCCGGTTATGAAACTCGTACACTTTTATCCAAAAGTATTAAACAGTAGTACCCCGGCAAATGTAGTAACTTTTTTAGTAAGATAACACCATAAAAAAATAAAAAAATGATAATAATAATGACAAGTTATTGCATCGTCACTAACAGATACGCAAAGATATTAAAGCAAAGTGGAGATGCAGATGTAATATTGATCAAGAGAAATCTATCCTTTTTCATTATTATTAAAGGTTCTTCTGTAATTTCGTCCAACTTTAATGGTCAAACTTGACCACCGTGTTAGTCTCGAGGTACCAATACCATCGAGATTGAAAGACTTTGATACAAAAGCAAAAGTGAAAAAAAATAATAATAATAAATAATACTTCATTTGTTCCAAATTATAAATTTTTTATTAATGTGATAGTGAATGAAAAAATAATTTTATCCTTTGTCTCATCAAGTGATGTGATGTTTATATTTTAGATATTTTATAACTTGAATGATTGAAGAGTAAATTGATAAATTGACCAAATAAAGTGACATTGACTTTACATATTTTGAAATGAATTAAATAATTAATGTGGACATTTAAATTAGGATGGAGGAAGTAATAAAAAAATAAAATAAATATTCCATCGAAGTGTTGCATATTACTTTTCTTTATTGCTTTATTACGCACGCCAGTATTCTAACTTAGTAAAATGCGACAAATTTGAGCCTTTGCAGATATGCATAATACTTTCCAATAGCCCGGTGGATTACGTGCTTTCGTGTTTTCAGAAAATCACTAGATTGTATGTAAATTACATTTATTAGAATAAAGTACAAAAATACCACATTTCTTAGGTATTTTTAAGTAAATAATTTAATGAATTTTTTATAAATATCTAATTCGATAAATGTATTGCAGTTTTTAATGGCTTATTACTGTTATGCCAGAACCAATTCTAAACACATACACACATATAATATAGACACCAAGATTTATAGTGGTTCGGTTCAATTGGTACCTACGTCCACTTTGAGAGAGTTTTCACTATCGGTTGAAAATATGGCGGGGATGAGGATACACTTGATCACTCTACTCTTCCTCACTTACAGAACACACTTGTCTGTGTATCTTGCTCTCTTATACACTTCTCTTGTATTTTACAATTCACACACGACCCATATATATATATATATATATATATATATATATACAAAGGATCGAATACAACCAAAACCCTATCTTTGCGCATGGGCATGCAAATCTTTGCATGTGGGCAGCTGTCTACCTCCACGCGTGACTTGAACAGCTGATCTTAAGCGTGGCTTGAGAATATTGACTTTCATTCATGCGTGATTTGGACTGCGTATGGGGATGAATGTTGATGGTGGTGGTGTGAAGCAGCCATGCATGGTATGGAACTGTTAATTCTCCCCCTTCCATACCAATCGAAGGAGAATGTCTTTCTACTGCACTTCAGTTGATGTTCATCCTGGCTATGTCTCTGCATAGCTCTAGCTTATCTCGAATAACCACTTTTGTGAACATGTAAGCCGGGTTCTTGTCTTTGTGGATCTTTACAATCTTCAATAATTGTTGTTCCATTACTTCGTGTATCCAGTGATAACGAATATCGATATGCTTCGTGCGGGAATGGTACATTGAATTCTTGCTCAAGTCCAAAGCACTTTGACTGTCACAATGCACTTTGTATTCTTTCTGACTAACACCCGGTTCTTGGAGAAACCGTTTTACCCACAACATTTCCTTTCCAGATCCGTTGCGGCAATGTATTCTGCTTCAGTTGTAGATAAAACGACACACTTCTGTAATTTGGATTGCCATGATACAGCTCCCCCTGCAAAAGTAAATAGAAATCCTGATGTAAATTTCCTGTTGTCAATGTCACCGGCAATATCTGAATCTATATAGCCTTCTAAGACTGGTTCTGCTCCCCCATAGCACAAACATAGTTTCGATGTATTATTCAGGTACCTAAGAATCCACTTGACTGCTTCCCAATGGTCTTTGCCTAGATTTGAAAGAAATCTGCTCACAACGGCTACAACATGAGCTATATCCGGTCTGGTGCACACCATTGCATACATCAAGCTACCAACAACTGAAGAGTAACGGATTGTTTCCATCTTTTCATTTTTTTTCGTCGAAGAGGAACACGATCGCTTGTTTAAATTGAAGTGATTAGCCATCGGAGTACTGACTGGCTTGGCATTTCCCATGTTGAATTTTGCAATCACCCGTTCAACGTACTTCTCTTGTGATAACCACAATTTCTTATCTTTCCTGTCACGAACAATCTTCATATCCAATATCTGTTGAGCTGGGCGTAGATCCTTCATGTCAAAAGACTTGGACAATTCTTGCTTCAGCTTGCTGATCATATAAGCATCATGTCCAACTATCAAAATGTCGTCAACATACAAAACAATAGAATAACAAAGTTACCATCCAGGAATTTCTGAATGTAGACGCATTGATCTGTAGCAGTTCTCTTGTAACCATGACCCACCATGAATGAGTCGAACTTTATGTACCATTGCCTCGGTGCTTGCTTGAGGCCATAGAGACTCTTCTTCAGTTTGCAGACCATATGCTCTTTCCCTGTAACTTTAAAACCTTTTGGTTGGTCCATGTAAATTTCCTCCTGTAGATCTCCATGGAGGAATGTTGTCTTGACGTTCATTTGTTCAAGATCTAGGTTCAGACTAGCTGTCAACCCGAGTATCACTCGAATTGAGGTCATTTTCACCACTGGTGAGAATATCTCGTCAAAGTCGATGCCTTTCTTCTGTTGGAATCATTTGACAACCAATCGAGCTTTGTGTCTTATCGGCTTTCCATTGGCGTCTTTCTTCAGCTTGAACACCCATTTATTTTTCAATGATTTCTTACCTTTGGGAAGTCTCACCAAATCATAAGTCTGGTTCTTCTGCAAGGAACTCATCTATTCTTGCATAGCTTGCACCCATTTACCTTTGTCTGTATGGGTCTTTACTTCATGAAAGCATTCTGGCTTTCCCTCATTAGTAAGTAGAATATAGTCTGACTCTGGATATCTCCTCGACGGAATCAGAGGTCGGCCTATTTCAGATCTTCTTGGCTGAGGCTCTTTCAACTCGAGGAGCTACGTCTAGTTTTGTAGCTTCTGGTGGAGGGGTTTGTGGCTCCCCTTGCTCAACACCCTCAGGTTCCTCCTCTACTTCTGGAATTTCATCATCTGGGATCAACTGTATTGGTGCAGGATCTGGGATGATGTCTGTAACACTGGGAATGGTACCACTGGACTTTATGGTCTTTTTAGTGTCTTTGTATGTTTGGTTCTCTTGGAACACAACATCCCTGTTTCTGATAACCTTTTTCGATTCTGGATCCCATAGTCTGTATCTGAATTCTTCGTCTCCATAGTCGATGAAGATGCATGGAGTTAATTTCAGATCGAGTTTCTGTCTTTGCTCATTGGATACGTGTGCAAATGCCTTGCACCCAAATACTCTCAGGTGAGAATAGGAGGGATCTCTTCCAGTCCATACCTTTTCCGGTACTTCGAACTGTAGTGGTACTGATGGTGATCTATTGATCAGGTAGACGGCGGCTCTAACTGCTTCACCCCAGAATGGCTTTGACAACTTAGCCATACTGATCATACTTCTGACTCTGTCCATAATGGTCCGGTTCATTCTCTCGGTTACACCATTATGTTGTGGGGTACGTGGGACCGTCTTCTCATGTCGGATACCGCGTTCAAAGCAGTATGCTCGGAAATCGTTGGAAGTGCACTCGCATCCATTGTCTGATCGGAGGCACTTTAGCTTCTTTCCGGTTTCCCGCTATACCATGGCGTGGAATGCCTTGAAGTAATCGAGCATCTGATCTTTTGTTTTCAAAAAATATACCCACACCTTTCGTGAAGCATCATCAATGAATATGAGAAAATATTTGTTATCGCCTAAAGATTCCACTTTTAAAGGACCACAAACATCAGTATGTATCAAACTCAACACCATCAACATCATCCCCATGCGCAGTCCAAATCACGCATGGATGAAAGTCAATATTCTCAAGCCACGCTCAAGATCAGCTGCTCAAGTCACGCGTGGAGGTAGACGGCTGCCCACATGCAAAGATTTGCATGCCCATGGGCAAAGATAGGGTTTTGGTTGTATTCGATCCTTTGTATATATATATATACATGGGTCGTGTGTGAATTGTAAAATACAAGAGAAATGTAGAAGAGAGCAAGATACACAGACAAATGTATTTTGTAAGTGAGGAAGAGAGTTTATGAGGTACACAGACAAGTGTATTTTGTAAGATACACAGACAAGTATATATATATATATACATGGGTCATATTTCGAACCATTCGAGTCATCAAACCACCTCACACATCACATTTTTGGACGACCCATCTCAAGAGGAAGCTTTTACCGTCGAGAATAGCCCCAACCGCCGCCACACGCGCCGCCCAACGCTCGACGCGACAGAGCACTCGGCATCACGCACCCCACGCGTCGTCTACCTCCAGCGCGCGTGAGACCACGCGCTGCAATGTCACTGCTGACGTCATCCTTATATGCCATGTCACTGCTGACGTCACTCTGCCACGTGTCATCCTCTTATTGTGGCACGTGTCACACCACCATTCGACTACATCATCTTGCCACATGTCAACTTGACACACTGCCACGTGTTACACCCTGTTGCTGCCACGTCATCAGTACTTGCAGAAATTACAGTTTTGCCCATCGCCGTTATTTTAACTATTCTGGACTCATCCTAAGTCGGATTTGAGCTCAGTAAGAGGTGATCTTAAGTTTTTCGACCGTTTCGGACGCAATGGTACACTCTATTTTGCATGATTCTACTCCAAATATATCAAACAAGCTAGGGAGAGCTTAAAGTTGATCTGATTCGATGGAAGATTCAGGATTCGGAGCCATGATTAAATTATCGGCATCGAATTATACCATATGGAGACCCGGGATGGAGGATCTCCTTAATTGCAAGGATTTGGCGGACCCGTTGGAAAACGAAGGCGCAAAACCCACGTTAATCACGGAGAAAGATTAGACCAAGATGCACAGAAAAACTATTGGCCAAATCAGACAGTGGATATACCATAGTGTATTCCACCATGTTGCGCAAGAGACCAACGCCTACGAACTCTGGAAGAAGCTCGAGGGTATGTACCAGGCCAAGATTGCTCGAAACAAAGCACTTCTAATGATGCGACTGGTCAATTTGAAGCTGAAGAGCAAAACCTCTGTAGCCGAGCACTTCAGCGAGTTTCAGAACCTGGTGAACCAGCTTGCAGCTGTAGAGTTAAATCTTGGCGATGAAACTCATGCCCTATTTCTGCTCAGCTCCTTACCACCCAATTGGGAGACACTGGTGGTTTCCCTCGGTAACTCAGCAATAAACGACAAACTCATTATGACAACAGTAAATAATGCCATATTCAGCGAGGAAGCCAGAAGGAAGGAGACTGACATGAACCAATCACATGCCTTTGTCACAGAAGGACAAGGAAAATCTTACGGAACTGGTAGAGGCAGAAGCAGAGGAAGGTCTCAAACCCGTGGCAGACCCAGCAATGACAAAAATCATCAAAAGGGCAAATATGTTTGTTTTCATTGTGGCATCGCAGGACATTTAAAGAAGAATTGCCGCAAATTATAAAGGGAACAAGGTCAAAGCAGCCACCAGCCACAGAAGGAAGATGACGACTCCATGGTCACTATTACAAGAGATATCACTATATGCTCAGTCGATGAAGAGGTGTGCCTACACGTAGAAAGCAATGAAGCCGAGTGGATGATTGACACATCAACATCTTACCACGCCACTCCCCACAGTGATTTCTTCACCTCGTACAAAGCTGGAGACTTTGGTACAGTGAGAATGGGCAATACAAGTTTCTCAAAGATCATGGGAATCAGCGATGTCCGGATCAAGGCCAGTATTGGTTGCAGTATGGTGTTAAAAGATGTTAAACATGTGTCTGACCTTCGTCTCAACCTTATTTCCGAGACAACCTTAGATCGAGAAGGCTACGACAACCACTTCAGCAATGACACCTGGAAGCTGATAAAAGGAGTCATGGTTGTCGCTCGAGGACAGGTACACGGGACACTACACACAACCCATGTGAAAGTAATTTCTGACAGTCTCAATGCAATTGAAGATGAGACTTCATCAAATTTGTGGCACAAAAGACTCGGACACATGGGGGAGAAAGGGTTGCTTACACTGACAAGGAAGAAACTAATCGCAGTATCGAAAGGTATTACATTAAACCCTTGTGATCAAATGATTTTTTTATAAATATGTAATTCGATAAATGTATTGCAGTTTTTAGTGGTTTATTACGTCATTAACCGCAAGTAAGTTCGTAACATATTACTAGAATGATTTAAAAACTAGAATTCGGTACCAAATGGGTGGGTGCATGGTAGAGTAAATATTAACACATGGCATAATAATTTGAGGAAATAATGTAGAATTGTGAAAAATAATAATTTTGGATAGTAAAAATATAAGTATTAACATTTTTTCTGTGTAGCGGTGTCTAGAAAAGGGGTATAATATTTCTGCTCCACTAGAAGATAACCGGACAGAATGATACTAGAGCCCGATGAAGAGGGAGAATTGAAACTTTGATCAGTTTCCGCGTAACCTTTCATTGAAAGAACAAAACCTATATATAGGCAAAAGGAACCACCTACAACAGAGGTGATTAAATACTATAGAGCCCACACTAATAATACATAACAAGAATTAGGACAATAGTTGGTTAATTAGCTAGCAGATACTACTAGAGTACTATTCCTATTAGAGATAGTAAGAATCTCGATTATGATAAAATCTTACAATTTTACTAAGCAGTTTGTGGACAATAGTTGGTTAGTGTTACTGCTATAAGCTACAGTCCACAGATCTACTTTATTAACACCGCCACCCCCACCTTCGATAATAGTTTGAGTATTGATTGTTGGACAAATACAATAGTAGTTGAGCAAAACCAAAAGAAACACTTGGATCTATAATTAAAACCAATTGGTAAAAATCGAATTGCAAACCAATTGTTTTGTGATAAAGGAATATATAAGGGACATATATATATAGATCTGAAAAAATGGTGCAGTACTAGAGTAGAACATACTGGAGACATGTTGATAAAATGCCTTCAATTAGATCATCAGTAAAGAAGTTTTTAATATTGGACTAACTGTTAAGCTTCACGAAATAGCAGAATACATGAAACTAAAAGATGTGTGTGATACATACGTGTCCGATTAGAAATAGAGCAACAAATTAAAGCAAGAGTAGTACTAGTACTGTAGTACATGGATCATGTGTAATGTAGATCAGCCAGTATAGATATGAACATGGACAGCCAAGATGAGAATGGCGTAAATGGCGAAGAAGAGGAGAGTGTGGACAGCGATAGCCTTACCGTTGGTCTTCAAGCTCCCGAACTCCACCTGTTTGCTGTTTCCCGGGAACTGAAACAATAGTCCCGGAGATAGCAGCACGAACAGCACCACTCCGATCAATATCGGTCCCCAGTCCGCCATCGCACCCACGCACCAGATCAGACCCCCCTTCCAATATCTCCACACTCCACCCAAGATGGATTTAGACGCACAAATAGCTTTGGGACGACGCTAGAATGAGGCTGTCAAAAAGGATAGTTTGCTCACTTTATTAGTCAAAGTAAGTATTTTTGGATTTTTTTTATTTTAAAAAAAGAAGCTACTCATAACATTTCATTTTTTTCTATATTCCATTTTTCGGCATTAAAAATGGCATAACACCTAAGCAGCATAAAAACTACTACCATCAATGAAATAAAAATTATTTAGAAAATTAGTGGTATACTTTGTAGTTTTAAGTATTTGCTTTTTTATTTATTTTTCCTTTACTTAACTTTTTAAATTCTTTCTACTTATCATTACATTTTATCTTATTAGTTATAATATACAATAGGACTAAGATGGTGGACAATTTGTAAGCACAAGACAACAGTGGCCCACTCCCCACTCTAAACGGATTTGGTTCTTCTGCAATCTGTCCACATGAAATTGTTACATTTACCTCCCTTTCATCTTTTCAAATCCGCGTTTGGTGGTGAAAGAATTCGGAAAAAATATAATAAATATATAAGATAACGTCATAAAAAAATTAAGAAAAAAAAAATATTAATCACTTATGGTGCTTAATTTCTTAGTCAAAAAATAAAAAAATTATTGCATCAATATTTAGAATTAAAAAGTGAAAACTCAGTCCCAAAATATTTTTTCAATTTCAAATTTCAATACAAAATAAATATTTTACTTTTTCTAATTACGCTTCTTTCATTAATTTCAAACAATATCACAATATTTATGCTCCACAAAGATAATATCAAAATGATGGACCACGCCATCTCATATTTCCATTGTATTTTGAATATCTAACGGTCACTAATAGAACTATTGAAGAAGTAGGTGATTTGCCCCCTATTTTCCGTGTCTTCATTCGGCACGAAAGTCAATTTTCTTAAATAAAAGGATAACACCCTCCCTGTATATGAAAATCATTGCTGCGTCATTAATTCAAGTCCGGGTCATATCATATCATAGTAGACCCTTCTAATAAGTGCGTCTTATCTTTAACAGTTTGAAAAAAATAATTGATACCTACTTACTTGTATACTAGTGCAACCCATTGATGACACCTACTTTAAACCCATAAACAAACATATAATTTTACTTCGCATCCTAGTACAATTTTCAAAGGGGGGCTGAAACATTATGGTCTTTACCTACAAAACATCAGTGAGCTGTCATTAAGAGGCATTTAGTGCGCAACCATTTCAACTCAGCATCAAGAAATGTTAGGTTTCAAGAAATGTTAAGTTTCAAGTTGGATTCGTTACAGAAAGTTTAGGTAACTGTAGGTTGAACCGGTGGAGTAATCGGACTAGGATCACTATAGAAAATAATGTTCAATTTGCATTATTCATAAAAGCTAATAAGAAATATAGAAAGAAACCGAAAGTAAAATATTATAATCTTTCTTATTCTAGGTGCTTTATGGGATTCCTATTCTCTCTTTGAAGCAGTTGGTGTCAATTATACGGCATCCAAAGCCCTTTTTCATATGCTTTTCTCTTAATCTATCTATCATCTTTGTCTTCTTCTTTTTCAGAGGACCAAGTTTTGCAACTTCTTATAACAGAAGAATGAAGGATTGGGCTGCTCCCATAATTGCCGCGGCCTTGTTTGCGTTTCTGTCACCGGGACTGATCTTTCAACTTCCGGGAAAGCACCGACCAGTTGAGTTCATGAACATGAAGACTACTGTAGCTTCCATACTATTGCACACCGTTCTCTTTGGTTTGCTTCTTATTTTGTTTCTTGTAGTGCTTAATATTCACCTTTATGTCTAGGCAATAAAATTACTTACTTATCTTCTTTATGAAGAAGGACGTTTTGTATCAGATAATAATTGAAATATTAGTTTCCACCATTATTGTATTACATATATTGATGCTCAATTTCACTACAAGGGTAGGAGGATTTGTACCGGTTGGATCAAAATAAAGGTTTTATCCTTGTATTACTGATGTTGCTCCATGAAAAATCAAGTGACATTAGGTTTGATTACATTGTCTTTTTTATTTTCATTTATTTTGGTTCTCTTACCACGAATTGTCTTAAATTGGGAATCTCCAGATCAGTGAATACATATATGTTCACTCATGGAAGGTGATGACAGATCATATTAAAGGAACAGTTTCAAAGTTTATGTACGGTGCTCACCACCAATGATAAGTTCAGCCGAAACTTTAGTCCATTTGGTTTCATTATTGCTAACACATGAACAACAATTTTCAAAGTATATATATATATATATATATATATATATATATACATGTTTTCCCTGCCATGCTGTATATTATTAGCGGCATAGTAGCTTTGTGCTCTACTCTCTAGCCTCTAATATTAGGGATGACAATAATACCCGCTCGATTGGGGAACAGCTCCGTTCCGTTCCGTCTCATTTAACCCGAATATGAGGACCTGATTACATTAATGGGGGCAAGATGGGGTAAAAAAAAAATTCCCACCCTGATTGGAAAATTACAAGCATACTCTTAGTATATAATATATATTATAATAATATGTATGTAAAATATATATATATGTTTAAGATATAATTTTTTTATATAAAAAGGTAAAATATATATATATATATATATATATATATATAACCGAGGCACGGGACGAGACAAAAAATAAAAATTTTTATCGGAGGTAGGGCGATTATGGGAGGACAAAATTATCCCGGATTCGGGGATGGGGTTGGGGATCCCCGCCCCCGCCCTACCCCATTGCCATTTCTATCTTACATGAAGGAAGCATTAAGTTTTAAAATGATTTATGAAGCACGTATAAAAATTATACTCCTATTTTACATTATTTAGAAATTTGCTGCCATGAACTAAGATTCACCATTTCATATTTCACGGTCCAAAGCATATGTGTATTACAATCCTTATCAGGTGTATGTTTTAATATATATATACTTGAAAAGAAATGAACCTGCATTTCAAAACAGATAAATTCACTAATTCCAGCCATATGATTGTAGTTCCTTTATTTTTTGGAGATTATACAGAATTTTAATTCTAAAATTCCAACATAGGAAAAATCAGATCAATTTACCGGAAATTTTTTATCAAACCAAATAAGAGATTAATACAAAAAAATGCCAATGGAGCTTATATAATTTTCATCCCTCAAATTAGAAAGTTAAATAGGAAGATACAACAAAGATCAAATCCAATGAAAGTCAATAACAAATTAATGAATTATATTCAGAGCAGAATTTGACAGGTGAGATTGGATTGACGTGACCAATTATGAACCCATGTACATGTGGATCCCAACAGCTAACAAGAAGATGCAAATGAGTGCAAAGTAAAGCAGTGTATGAACTAGAATGGATACTCCACTGGTCTGAAAGTTGCTAAACTCAATGAATCGGTTGCGGCCTGGCATCTGAATCAGCAGACCCGGCGTCAATAATATGAACAGCACCACTGCTACAAACACCGGACCCCAATCTGACATCTTCACTCTATCTCTCTCTGTGTGTATATATATTGATGTATGTATCTCTCTCGTTGTGATTCAGAGCCTATACTAGTATTGCACAATGTGTGGCATTGCTACTGAAATGTATGTTGTTTATAAAGGTATGATTTTTCTAGGAAGAGACAAGAGGGATGACTAGGAAAAGTGAAGTTGATCGCATCAAGCAATCTGGAATCGCACTGCCTTAGCATGTAAGTCACTAATAAATGCTCATAGCAACCAAGTAACGTAAAGGGCTTTAAGTAATTTAAATAGTGGTGCTTACTGATTAAAAGCACTTCTAGTTATTTTAAAGTATAAGGGTAAGTTTGGTTTGTATATCTGAAAATTATTTTTGAAAATTCTGAGAACATATAATAATTTTCTGAGAACAATAAAATGAATTTTTTGAAAACAGTCATTTTTGTAATTGAATTTTCAAATTGTTGAACCAAGCAAATTTTTTTATAATTTTCTGATTTTCAGTTTTCAGAAATACAAACCAAGCAGGCCCTAATATTCTAGTGCTGAAGTTTCTATGCGCATCCTCCACCATCGCCGACAAAAAATACTGAGAACGGTTTCACAGACAGGTTTGTTTTCGATTAATAAACTACAGGCATCGCATGTAGTCACTAAATTCCATTTCTGTCAGCACAAAGCACTCAGTTCAGGAAGCTTTTGGATGGTTAAAAGAACCTAACCACTCACCATGTATAGAGAAACTCAAACCTGGATAACAACTACAAGATTAGCCGAGTTCTTTTGAAATGAAGAAATAGGCTCAGACTTGATGGTAAGTGAATCAAAGAAAATTCCAAAGTAACGTAAGATGGATTTTACCAAATAAAAGGTAGTTTTTACATTACATTTACTTCAACAAAAATAAAAATAAAAACCAGGAACTAAAGAGTTCATTGTCAAAGTTTGGAGACTGAAACTTTTAGAGCTTGTTTGGTAGAGGGTTTGGAACTCTATTTTTGGGTTTGGGTTGAAAATTGTGCACCAAATCATGTTTGGCAAGCTTGGTGTTGGATAATGTTGCACTATTGGAGTGAAATCCATCATTTTTGGCACCATTGAGATAGATGGTTTGGATGGAGTTGATTTGGTTTTCTCACACCAAAACTATTATTTAATCCAAACCAATTTAATTTGGTGTACCATTATTTAACTCAAACCAATTCATTTATAATATTATATATATATATATATATAAATTAAAAAAATAAAATATTTATGAAAAAATAAAATATTTCAAAAAAATCAAACGAAAAAATATATTTCATAAAAAATAAAATATTTCGGGAAAACAAATATTTCTAGAAAAAATAAAATATAATAAATATATATTTATTATTTTAAAAAAATATATACAAATTATATGTATTTTTTATGAAATCTTTTATTTTTTCAAAATATTTTATTTTTTTGAAATATCTTATATAAAATATTTTATCTATAACATATATATTTTAAAACATATATATTTACAAAATGTTATTTTAAATAAATAAAATGTCAAACTATTCCAAGTAACCAAATATGATTGGTTTCAGAATTTCAGCTCATACCAACTCTACCAAACATGGTTTGGTTTTTCAGTTTCACTTTTTCTCACACCAAAACCATCTGCACCAAACATGATTTCAGTTCAGAATAAAATCACACCAACTCCAACCAAACCAAAACCAAAAATCAATACCACACCGGTTACCGAACAAGCCCTTAGTATATGAATCTCACATTTTTCAACATGCCAAGGTACAACCCACCAATGCAGAATATGCATTGTATCCTATTAATCAATTCATCCAATCACAACAAGATAACAGTCTTGTACACCGGACATGACAGTGAAAATAAGCAAACATCCAATCAGGAAAAATTCCGGTAATGTACTTCTAACTCCTAAAAGCTACATTTTAACAAATTTTATCTAATACCTGGACATCCAATCGAGATAACAATCACCAGATCAAGCTCCTAAGCATAATTCAAACGGAATATGTCGTTCAGCACATAGAAACTTCCTTGTTGCATTGGCATCAAATGAAACATCTGTAAGCCAAAAAGTTCATGTTCAAAGAGACGAAGTGTTAATGTTAGAATGCCATAAAAGCAAATGTAACAATCCGTCATCTATAGTATGCAAATAGTCATAAAAAATAATTAGTATAACGACCAAGATAGAAAGAGTGATCTCCCCTCCACACATCCTATGATATAGGGAACATACCAAAACTCTATTACCACGTATGTGGTCCATTCCTGGTCTAAATCAAGAAAGAAAATCTACACCTTGGGAGCTGGAACAGTTTCTCACCAGCCAAACAAAGTTTTACCTTCTGTTTTGTTCTTAACAAGATATGGAAAAAGGAAAATAATAAAATAAACAAAATAAATAAATAAATCTTTGAGGCACTGCTATGATTTCTCCTTAATACTTCCCAGTATTTGAGATAAGTCCTAGACTTATTACACTCCTCATAAACAAACAAAATAAATAAATAAAATGAGAGACATGCTAGAAAGATCTATAGCAGCAAAACAAGTCCAATTCCCTCAATGATTCATCTCATCGTCATATATATGATTGACCAAAAAGTTATTTAATTGAGAACTATATGCAATCACACTTAATTGATGCAATTTAGTATGTGAACATGGGAAGATGCAAGTGCATGCGACCAACCATATGACGCCGGACAGAATAGAGATTATTCTGCAGGCTAGCGCAACGGATAATTTGCAAGGAAAAATGGGAGAAATTGGACCCAAAATTCAGAAAACACTCTGAATTCAATAAAATTCTTAATATTCAAAATTGATCAAAAACAACCCACAAGCTAGGTTTAAATAGCTGAAAATCGACCCCTAATGGGATTTTGCCAAAAATAGCAAAACCCTAAAAGTCATACCAAAACAAAATAGGGAAAAAAATCAAAAGATTGCCAAAAATCTGGCCCAAATCGGGTTCAGAATCAATTCCTAATTGACAAATAAAAGATTACCATAAATAGCAAAAATTAACTAAAAATAAATATTCGAAAAGGAAAACAGCTGATTTAGGGCTCGAAAATCGGTACACCCAGCGGTGCTTGGTGGCACGACGTGCGCGCCGAAATTAGCTTTCCGAATTGGGGTCACGGGCGCGAATCGGACACTTGTAGCTCCAGTTATGGCCAAAAAACCGACACGTGTACGGAAACCGCCCCAATTAGGCTAGATCACTATTTTTTGCCATCTTTGCGCTGATCCTCCCGCTCCAGGTAATCTAGCGTCATTAATGAGCAATCTGACAACTCAGCATCATCTGACTCGGATCCCCTGCATCTCCATAAATGTAATATGGGTGGTTGTAATTGACTAGAGGGTAATTGAATATGTCAATTCACAACTTACATGCAAGCAGCATTGACCATTCTTGAAGTTAGTATCGATATGGGCCCTAGATAAGTGAGTCCTTGTTAAAACATGATAAGCCTATCATACATGGATAGTTCATAGAATTTAAAAATGGAAGATGTTAATTAATATCCCACATCTAAACTGAGAGGAACCCTGAATTGAACTCAATAAATCCATTCAGTTACGGCTTTCAACTAGCTTTGTCCTACGAGCAGCAAGGTGCATGGTTATCGAACAAGTTTTGTGGAATGTAATGGATGTCCACGGTTAATCATTCTCTCTATCAATATGCTGGATGCCCAATTACTCTGGTTTGTAGAGTTAGTACAGGTGATGTTTGAATAAGGGATTGCTTAAAATGCCCAAATCCTATTGCATACAAGACATGCAATGGCTTTAGTGCTTATCTAAAGGTACTTAATGGTATTATATTTCTGGAAAAACTGACAATTGGTGAAATACTTGGACGTGAAACCAATTGTCGGATGAACCTGACGCACATAGAACGTTGTCGGGGAATGTCTTGCATATATAACACTGAAGTTGGAGTATATGCAGGTGGAATTAACCCTGGTACAGTGCCTCATTATTTTTAGCTGAAGAAAACCCACAATACACTTGCCTATGCATCGGCCTGTTTACTAACGGAAACGTTTTCTGTTTCCGTTTTTTGAAAAAGTAGAATTATGATTTTGATTCCTTTAAAAGAAACAAAAAGTAAAATCTTGTTTACTAAATTTGGATTTTTTTCAGAAACAAAAATAAAAAACAGAAATTATGTTTACAAAAAAATTTTTGTTCTTACTTTTTATTTATTTATTATATGAATTTCTTATTATTTATTATTTATATTTATTATTTATCATAAGTTTTATTTATTTATTATTTATATTATTTATTATTTAATTTATAAATATATTTAATTTATTAATTTTCTTATTATTCATTCATTATTTTTATTTAATTTATAAATATATTTTATTTAATTTATTATTTATTATATTTTTATTTAATTTATAAAAATATTTAATTTATTTATTATTTGTATTTCTTATTATTTGTATTTTTTTATTTATCATAATTATTTTTTATTTTTATGTATTATTTAATCTATTTTATTATTGTTTATTTTGTTTATTATTATTTATTCTTTTATTTTTATTTAATTTATAAAAATATTTAATTTATTTTTTATTTGTATTTTTTATTTATCATAATTATTTATTATTGTAGATACTAAAAATTGCACAACACAAGAGAGAATCCTTTATTAAATATTTGATTTTCCCTTTATACATTTTCTTAATGGGCTTGAAGCCCATTGAGACAACTTTTCATTTACTAAAGAAATACACAAATACAATGGGCCTAATCATTGGGCTTACAGGAATTTTATTGGGTCAGTAGCCTGATGGGCTTGACCTGGGAAGGCTTTGGTGGGCTAAGACATTTTCCACACTTACACAGACCCACTTCTTCTTGATGGGATGTGGGGCGACCTGACCCATAAGGGAGAAGGAAGGGTGAAAACAATGAATTCATCACCCCTGTCGGGGTGACGTGGCTCACCCAATTAATGTGATGGCTAAGTAATCATTGCGATATTTGAAATCAATGGTCCGGATGGCCTCGATTGGCGAGAAGGGTGGCCGAGGAGGCGCACGTGAAGCGAGGTGACGCTTCGCTTCCCGAGCGCACGGCTTTTCACGCGCCCCTGAGACTCCTATAAATACTAGCTGTAATGTTGAGGATCCATTCCGTTTCACAACTTGAAAATTTCAGAGAACTCTTTGCACTTGAGATCTTTACTTATCATTGCCAGAGTCTATCTCCTCTCTCGGGAAAGCGTCAGAAATCTTTCGGGATTCATCTTAGAGTAAGTTATTTTTTTTCATCTTCGCGTCTTTCTTTTAAAAATGTCCGATAGCGATGACACTCGGTCGGGTAGCGACCGTTTGCCCTCCTCTGTAAACCCGGATGCCTCCCTTAGTTCACCCTCAGTGGAGGTGGTTAGGACAATTGTGTCTAGTCCACCGGAGATTAACCAGAACATCGCAGCAATTGGGGATCCGGCTGCAGGGGGTTCGGGAGATCAGTTTTATGCTGATCCCCTTCCTCCTATGAATAGGGTTGAGATGGTATTAAAAAAGTTAAGGGTTAAATGCGGGGTACCCGATGGGGTAATTATTAAAAACTACCCTAAAAAGTATGATTTTAGGAAGGGTGAGGGGGTTTTGGACCACCAAATTTTGTTGTCGGTCTTTCACCTTCAGGTCCTTAGATTCCCGATCCAGCCCTTTTTCCTTTATACCTTAGCTACCCTGGGTCTAGCCCCGCTTCAGGTGGGGCCTAACTTCTTCCGGGTCTTGGCTATGATCCTGATCATCAATCGGGATCTAGGCCTTGACCTTGGACTGGCGGAACTTATGTTCTGTTACAAAATACAGGCCCAGAGGGACTGCAGAGGCCGGTACAATCTTGTTCCCCTTAGTGGGAGGAAGATCTGTGATGGCACTGAAAAGTCCAACAAAGGGTGGAAGGAAAGAATGATCTTGGTGAGCAGGAATCGGAGACTTCCAAGCTCATCCAGATTCAAAGTCCCCAGCGAGTTCGACCAACACATTTTCCCTTCTTTCAAGCCATTCCATAGAAGGTCATGCTACTGCGATCAGTGCAATGATAAGTTGGGCCTCCATGTGCTTGAGTTTCTGGGAGCGCCCGATGAATATAAAACTTCAAATTATATCAGAACCCGTTTTGAACTGCTTAAATCAAAAATTTGGGGACAGCCTTTGAGGATGTGTAACAGTTTCCTGACATGTTCTAATTTGCAGGCCCTGTCTACAGAAATGCTGAGAATCCCGCAGGCAGTGTTGAAAAAGAAATCCAAGCGGGCAATTGGCCCTCAAGTGACAACTTCAACTCCTGGTGAGAGTCAAAGGGGGCAGGGATCACAAAGTGTTCCAACTCCTCCGGCTGGGCCCCATCTCCTGCCACCGGTGGAGAACATCCCGGTAATTCCACCTCCACCGATGGGAAATGTTAAAATCGGCCAGACTCCTCCTCCAAGATCAGAGGAGGTTACCCGACCTCTAGGGGACGTTCCCACTCCTGAATTTTGTCTGGTTGAAGGGGAAACAAGCCTGACGGGGGCACGACATCCCCGATCAGAGGAGAATCTACCCGAACGGTCTGTCAGGCCCCGAACGACCACATAGCCGTCTCCCATCGTACTGGATGACAGTGGGGTTGTAACTGAAGTGGAGAGACCCGTGCCATGGGCGCCGAAGATTACACTCCCGGACAGTGACTTTCTAGTTACGGGGCACGCAACCATTGACAACGACGCTGCTCTTCGGGCTATGGGCTCACAGATCTGGACGCCCATTGACAGAAAAAGACTGAGAACCATTGACCGGGAGGAGTTGAACCTGACAGGTCCAGAGATAGCAATGAAGGTAGTGCTTTAACCTACAGCTTCCTCAATCGTATTTAATATTTTATTTGTTTCTTTATCAGGCTAACACTTGTTCTATTGGCAGATGCTCTACCTGACCCAGGCTTACAATGCAAAAATGGATGAGGACACCAAGTTGCTCCAGAAGTCCAATGAACTTCTAAGGCTGAAGAAGAACTCCCGGATGAAGGTTGCCAACCTGCTGTCCATATCCAATGAAAAGTTGGATGTCCAGACCCAGAGGGCTATCTCTGCAGAGCAGCAGCTTCGGGCTGCTCAAGATAAAATTAAAGAAATGGAGGCGGTCCGGCGGGCCCTTTTTGCTGAAACGGAGGCCTTAAAGGCTGAGAATGAAAGCCTGAAAGTTAACAATGAGAGCTTGACGACTTCCAATTCGAAGCTCCTGGAGGAGAGGGCAGAGATAGAGAATCTCCTTGCAACGGAGAGGTCGGTGGTGGAGATTTGCCACCGGGGTGGGAACGAGATGTACAAGCGTTTCTGCGAAACTTCCCAGTACCGGATCGGGTTCGGTTGGAGGTCATGCTTCAGTGACATGCAGAAACCCGTCGAAGAAAGGACTTTTGCCTCGGTGGAAGAATTGGATGAGAGTCTGGGCATCGCTTCTCCGTACGACGATCCGGTTGGTGGTCCAGACGACGTTTGTTTCTGCGAGTTCCTGACCAAGCCTCTCCCAGGGATGAGCATCACCGCCCCTCCTGATCCTCCAGCTCCTGATGGGGCCGTCGTTCCAGTGAACCCCGATGAGCCGGGCACCGGTGTTGACCCTTAGGATTTTGTGTTTATAAAGCATATTGTAAGCCTTGGCCACTGAGGCCCATTTTGAATGACAGATAATAGTTTTTGTCCAGTTGACTTTTGACTTTTATAATATCACAATTCCTGTCTATTTTGTTTATTTTTACAAAGTTTTGTGATATCTTTAGGATCTGTGTTGTGTCTTCGGGCACTTCAGGCCATGCGAAGGTCAATACAACATTTAGTTTATTTTTGGAACATTGATATCTTCAGGATCTGTGTCGTGTCCTCGGCCATTTTAGGCCATACGAAGGTCAATACAACACTTAGTTTATTTTTGGAACATTGATCTCTTCAGGATCTGTGTTGTGCCTTCGGGCACTTCAGGCCATGCGAAGGTCAATACAAAACTTAGTTTATTTTTGGAACATTGATCTCTTCAGGATCTGTGTTGTGCCTTCGGGCACTTCAGGCCATGCGAAGGTCAATACAACACTTAGTTTGTTTTTGGAACATTGATCTCTTCAGGATCTGTGTTGTGCCTTCGGGCACTTCAGGCCATGCGAAGGTCAATACAACACTTAGTTTGTTTTTGGAACATTGATCTCTTCAAGATCTGTGTTGTGCCTTCGGGCACTTCAGGCCATGCGAAGGTCAATACAACACTTAGTTTGTTTTTGGAACATTGATCTCTTCAGGATCTGTGTTGTGCCTTCGGGCACTTCAGGCCATGCGAAGGTCAATACAACACTTAGTTTATTTTTGGAACATTGATCTCTTCAGGATCTGTAGATTTTATGATTTAATTTGCCATAATAATGATTTTTACTGATAAAGCACTATAGCCTTTTTTTACAAAAAGACCAAAGTTAAAAACAGGACTTGGCCCATTAAGGGTAGTACCTCTTCAGGCGAGAGGCGTTCTGGGAGTTTGGTTCCATTCCGCCATCACTATTCCTTCGGACTCGGTATGCTCCATGACCGATGACCTCGGTAATGGTATACGGGCCCTCCCAAGGCTCCCTGAGCTTGCCTATGAGCCTTATTTTTCGCCTAAGGACCATATATCCGACCTGGAACTCTCTTCTTTTGACTCTTTGATTGAAATGGTTCCGGATGTGCTGTTGGTAGGCGGCCAGCCTGATCCCGACAGCCTCTCTTCTTTCATCCAGAAGATCAAGATTCTGAGCCAAGTGCTGGTTATTTGGTCCTTCAACCCAGGCCTCGCTCTGGAGGGTTGGTGTAAGTGTGTGAATTTCCAAGCCCATAGAAGCCCATCAGGCATCAGGCCCATCGAGCTAACAACCCAGCAAAGTTATCAGGCATCAGACCCATTTCAGCTTATCATTCTTTGTAAATAAAGATGATGATGTAATAATGATGTAATGACAATAAGATTGCCCTAATGGGCTCAAAGCCCATTAAGGGTATCTGTATAAAAGAGACAAAATCTAAATAAAAAGATTCATTCGTGTGTTGTGCAAATTTTGGCATCTACACATTGGCGCCGTCTGTGGGAACGAAGGAGGAGTTCCTGATTTTTCAAATGCCCTTCGGTACCTGTAAAATCGCCTCCTTCTTCCCATCTCAAAAAGCTAAGTCTGTTTGATAGGCAAAAGACCCTCCACCTCCAAAAAACTTCCACTCACTACCTCCCCGGACGAGAATGCCGGTCACTCGTTCACAGGCAGGCATTCTGCCCACTGAGGACAATCGTTCAGAGGATTCCCAGACCATGGAGCAAATTCTTCAACGCTTGGCGGCTGCTGAGGAACGTAGCGTGGCCTTGGAGAAACAGAATGCAGAGCTCAGGGAGAGGTTGGCTCCACCAGCAGCTGCCTTACCGGCAGTTACGCCCAACCCTCCGGTGGCGGCGATCAACCATTCTCTAAACCAACCTGAAGAGCACGCCGAATCTTCTCAGCGCTCAAGAAAGGCTCCGGCAGCCGACGAGTCTATAACCCCCCAGAAACTTCAAGCAATGATGGACGAGTTCCAAAGGAAATTTCTCGGGGACTTGAGGTCCCGATCTACGGACGACATGGCCATCCAGGCGTCCACTGAATTGATATAGTCGCCCTTCATTCAGGAAATAACCCAAGAACCTTTCCCAAAGAAGTTCGTGATGCCACAATTCACCCCTTATGATGGCACAAGGGATCCCGAAAAACACATATACCAGATTCATCAGAAAATGACCATGTACGCCGAGAACGACTCCCTGCTGTGTAAAGTGTTCTCCACAAGCCTCGCTGAGGCCGCCCTATTATGGTTTAGAAAGCAGCCACCCCGATCCATTGGTAGTTGACAACAGTTGACTAGGCTCTTCATCGCCCAGTATTATGGAAACAAGAGACAGAAGAAGACCATATCCTGCCTCTTCACCATGATCCAGGAGAAAGGAGAGTCACTGAAAAGTTTTCTATCCCGATTCAACATAGAGTCCTCTTCTGTGGATAACTGTGACCAACATTCTGCGGTTGAGGCATTCAGGATGGCCCTCATTCCTGGAACAAAATTCCATCAATCCTTGGTGAAACGCCCTCCATCGGGCATTGGGGAACTAAACTCTAGGGCCCAGGGATACTTGAGAATTGAGGAGGAGGAAACTATCAAGCAAAGGAGATCAGCCTTTGTCGGCCTTGAAATCCAGTCCAAGGATCGATTGATCGATCGGAAGCGATTAATTCCACCGGGATCGTCAGCCCCAACGGGAGTATCAGTCACAAAGCCATCTAAACGACCCAGGTTAGAAGAAAGGATAACACCCCTGAAGGTTAGCCTTGCAAAACTTTACCAGGAGAACAAAGCCAAAGGAATTTTCCAGCAACCCCCTACCATGCGACAACCACTTGACCAGAGAGACAAGACAAAACACTGCGCTTTCCATGGTGATTTCGGGCACATCACGAACGAATGCCGCAATCTAAGGCAACAGGTGGAGGCATTACTACTTCGCGGAGTACTCCGGGATTACGTCCAACAAGACAGGCCAAGAACCGATCAGCGCGCCCCCGGCGTCCCTCGAAACCCCTCGGATGCACAGCCGGTTAAAATCATCAACATGATTCATGGTGGCCCCCCACCCAAAGAGACCGAAGGATCGCGCCGAAGCTATCTACGGAAAGCCCACAAAATGAGAAAAGTCAACGAAATTAGTGAAGCCCGATACAAGGCTGAAGAAACTCACATCACTTTCTCGGTGTCGGACCTCCGGGGAGTCCAAACCCCGCATAAAGACCCTCTGGTTGTGACCCTAATGGTGGCCAACTACCTTGTGAAAAGAGTCGTGATCGATCCAGGGAGCAGTGCCAACATCATCACCAAATGGGCTTTCGAAAAGCTCGAAATCAATCCATCTGAAATTATGACATCCCGATGCCCCATCGCAGGTTTTGATGGCAGGCAAATCGAGCCGATCGGTGAAATTCAGTTACCTGTGTCTGCCGCTCATAGGACCCTGACCGAGACATTTGTTGTGGTGGACGCCAAACCTTCATACAATCTGCTTATGGGAAGGGGATGGATTCACCGAATGCAAGGTGTGCCTTCGACTCTTCACCAGGTCATGAGATGCTTGGGCCCTGACGGTACTGGCACCATTGATGTGAAGGGCGACCAAGTGGCCGCCAAGGAATGTTATTCGGTCACTCTGAAGGAGATCCGGAAGGCCCAGGCCCCAGGGGTACCCCGATCGAAGGAGCAAAGTTCATGCTCCAAATAGCAATTAAAGAATGGGGGGCCGGGCTCCCCAATTGTGGTTGAACCACTACAATCGGTCTGTGTCGTGCCCGACAACCCGAAAAAAGTTACTTTTGCAGGTACAACCCTGACCGATTCTGAATTTGAGGAACTAACACAATTGTTGCAGGACAACTCTGACGTCTTCGCATGGGAGCATACAGACATGCCAGGAATAGATCCTGACGTTTCACAGCACTCATTGCATGTTGACCCAAACGTCAGGCCAATCAGGCAAAAGCAAAGACGCATGGGGGCACATCGGAACCTAATTATAGCAGATGAGGTATCCAGACTGCTCCAGGCCGGCTTCATCCGCGAAGTCAGATATCCCGAATGGCTTGCCAACGTCGTGGTTGTTCAAAAGAAAAACGGCAAATGGAGGGTTTGCGTCGATTTTACCGACCTGAACAAGGCATGCCCAAAGGACAGTTTTCCACTCCCAAAGATCGACCAGATGGTTGATGCTACCTCGGGCTATGACCGTCTAACTTTCCTGGATGCCTATTCAGGTTACAACCAAATAAAAATGAACCCGAAGGATGAGGAAAAGACTTCCTTCATTACTGAAACAGGTATATACTGCTTTAAAGTTATGCCTTTCGGACTGAAAAATGCAGGTGCTACCTTCCAGAGATTAGTCAACAAGATCTTTAAAGGTATGATGGGCACAGTAATCGAAGCCTACATCGACGATACTGTAGTCAAGAGCAGAAAGAAGGAGGACCACATCACTCACCTACGCCAAGTGTTCGCTACCCTCAGGTCCCATGGCATGAAGCTTAATCCGGCAAAGTGTTCTTTTTGTGTATCATCTGGACAGTTCCTAGGGCACATCGTGGACCGGACTGGTATCCAAGCCAGCCCGACACAGGTCAAAGCTCTCATAGAAATGAAGGAACCCCGAACACATAAAGACGTTCAAGTCCTGACAGGAAGAGTGGTAGCACTTAGCAGATTCATCTCGACTCACTGATCGGTGCCGACCATTCTTTCAAGCAATAAAGGTGAAGAAGGGAGAGATCTGGGGTCACGAACAATCGGAGGCCCTGGCGGGGTTAAAAGAGTACCTGACCATGCCCCCCATCTTGTCTACACCAACCCCCGATGAAGTCTTATACCTTTATTTAGCAGTATCCTCCGCTTCAACCAGCGCCGCCCTCATCAGAGAGGACGGGAACCTTCAAATGCCAGTATTCTACACCAGCAAATCCTTGGCTGAGGCAGAAACTAGATACAGCAGGCAGGAAAAACTGATTCTGTCACTGGTGAACGCCAAAAGAAGGCTAGGGCATTACTTTGAGGCCCACCCGATCGTCGTCCCAACAGCTACACCCCTACGGGTTATTATGTCGAAGCCCGACCTCTCAGGACGAATCTCTAAGTGGGTCATCGAATTGGGCATATATGATTTGACATACATACCTCGGGTTTCCATCAAAGGACAGGCTGTAGCGGATTTTTTGCTCGAGAGTGAGACTGAGGAGTCAGACTAGAACAATGAACTGGATACATGGAAGATCTTTGTGGATGGGTCAGCCAACTCTTCCGGCTCAGGAATTGGCCTAGAAGTTTTAACACCTGATGGAACACGCCTTCATATGTCGGTGCAGTTACAGTTTCCGGCCACAAACAATGAGGTAGAGTATGAGGCCATCGTATCCGGTTTGAGGATAGCCCGAAGCCTTAAGATCCAGTCCTTAGCAGTACACAGTGATTCTCAACTTGTCGTCCGTCAGATCAACGGAGAATACGAAACAAAGGACCCGACAATGAAGTTGTATCGAGCGTTAGTTTTGAAGGAGACAGAAAGTTTTCACAGAATCACCTTTACCCAAATCCCCAGGGATGAAAACTCTGAAGCTGACCACCTGGCCAATCAGGCTTCCTCAGCCGGAGAGGATCTAACCCGGGTGGCACTGTTGGATTTTATTCAGAGGCCCAGCATTCAAGAGCCCGAACGAGTAATGCTCATCCCATGGGAGCCCAGTTGGATTGATCCCCTGATAGATTACTTACGTAGTGGAACTCTTCCCGAGAATAAAGCTGAAGCTCACAAGGTCAGGAGGAATTCGGCCCGGTACTCAATCATAAACGGGCAACTCTACCGAAAGTCCTTTTCCGGTCCCTACCTGAGATGTATCACACCGTCAGAATCTAGAGCAGTGATGCACGAGATTCACAGTGGGGCTTGTGGAAACCACTCCAGTAGCAGGTCCCTTGCCCATAAGGTACTGTCTCAAGGGTACTTCTGGCCCTACCTGTCTCGGGATGCCGAGGAATACGTCCGAAGGTGCAAGCCCTGTCAAATGCACGGGGATGCTATCCATCGCCCACCTGAGTTCCAGCATCCCACTATAGTACCGCACCCATTCGCCCGGTGGGGAATGGATATAGTGGGACCCTTACCGAAAGCAATCCGGTCGAATGCGTACGTCCTTCTGGCAACCGACTATTTTACCAAATGGGTGGAAGCCGAAGCCTATCCCACCATCACAGGGAGTCACGTCGTCAAATTCGTATGGACCAACATTATATGCAGATTTGGGCTACCAAGAACGATCATGATGGATAACGGAACAAACCTGGACAACAAGGAGGTTAGAGCATTCTTTGCCGAACATGGTATCAACCAGAACACGTCTTCCGTCGGCTACCCGCAAGGGAATGGGCAGGCGGAAAGGACAAATCGAACTATATTCAACACTCTGGCCAAGAAACTTGAGGAGGCCAAAGGGGCCTGGTTAGAGAAACTGCCCGAAGTTCTCTGGTCATACAGAACGACCCCCAGACAACCCACTGGAGAGACCCCTTTTGCCATGGCGTACGGTGCTGAAGCTGTGATTCCGACTGAGATCCGGGTTCCAACCCTCCGGAGCGAGGCCTGGGTCGAAGGACCAAGTAACCAGCATTTGGCTCAGAACCTTGATCTTCTGGATGAAAGAAGGGAGGCTGCCGGGATCAGGCTGGCCGCTTACCAACAGCAAGTCCGGAACCACTTCAATCAAAGAGTCAAAAGAAGAGAGTTCCAGATCGGAGACATGGTCCTTAGGCGCAAAATCGAGCTTGTAGGCAAGCTCAGGGAGCCTTGGGAGGGCCCGTACACCATCTCTGAAGTCATCGGTCGCGGAGCATACCGAGTCCGAAGGAATGTTGACGGCGGAATGGAACCAAACTCCCAGAACGCCTCTCGCCTCAAGAGGTACTACCCTTGATGGGTCAGGTCCTGTTTCCTCTTGGATCTTTTTGTAAAAAGGCTACAGCAACTGGTCGGTAAAAATCACTATAATGATTATTATAAAATCTGCCAAAAATTAACTAAGTGTTGCATTGACTTTCGCATGGCCTGAAGAGCCCGAAGTCACAACACAGATCCTGAAGAGATCATTGTTCCAAAAATAAACTAAGTGTTGCATTGACTTTCGCATGGCCTGAAGAGCCCGAAGTCACAACACAGATCCTGAAGAGATCATTGTTCCAAAAATAAACTAAGTGTTGCATTGAATTTCGCATGGCCTGAAGAGCCTGAAGTCACAACACAGATCCTGAAGAGATCATTGTTCCAAAAATAAACTAAGTGTTGCATTGACTTTCGCATGGCCTGAAGTGCCCAAAGTCACAACACAGATCCTGAAGAGATCATTGTTCTAAAAATAAACTAAGTGTTGCATTGACTTTCGCATGGCCTGAAGTGCCCGAAGTCACAACACAGATCCTGAAGAGATCATTGTTCCGAAAATAAACTAAGTGTTGCATTGACTTTCGCATGGCCTGAAGTGCCCGAAGGCACAACACAGATCCTGAAGAGATCATTGTTCCAAAAATAAACTAAGTGTTGCATTGACTTTCGCATGGCCTGAAGTGCCCGAAGTCACAACACAGATCCTGAAGAGATCATTGTTCCAAAAATAAACTTAAGTGTTGCATTGACTTTCGCATGGCCTGAAGTGCCCGAAGTCACAACACAGATCCTGAAGAGATCAAAGTTCCAAAAACAAACTAAGTGTTGCATTGTTTCTCGCATGGCCTGAAGTGCCCGAAAGACACAACACCGATCCTGAAGGGATCCATATTTTTGTAAAAAATAAATCAAAAGTTGTTTTGTCTCTCGCATGGCCTGAAGTGCTCGAAAGACACAACACCGATCCTGAAGGGATCACCTATCCTGATGGGAACACCGATCCTGAAGGGATCACCGATCCTGAAGGGAACATCGATCCTGAAGGGATCCATATTTTTGTAAAAAATAAATCAAGTGTTGTTTTGTCTCTCGCATGGCCTGAAATGCCCGAAAGACACAACACCGATCCTGAAGCGATCAATATTTTTATAAAAAATAAATCAAGTGTTGTTTTGTCTCTCGCATGGCCTGAAGTGTCCGAAAGACACAACACCGATCCTGAAGGGATCCATATTTTTGTAAAAAATAAATCACGTGTTACTTTGTCTCTCGCATGGCCTGAAGTGCCCGAAAGACACAACATTATTCATGAAAAGAGCAAAATTTCACAAGAAAATAAACCCAACTATGGTGATGCCTCTCCTATGGCCTGAAGTGCCCGAAAGACACAGTACTTTTGAATAAAATAATCTAAGTATTGAAAAAATTCAACTGGACATGAACCATGATTTTTCACTAAAAAATGGGCCCCGATGGCCAAGGCTTACAAAATGCTTTACAAATAAAGAATCCTAAGTACCATTATCAGTGCCCCCTACATTTGAGCTCACAAGAACAATAGTCCCATCGGGAACAGAAGGATCAGAATCGGATTTGGGCCCCGGAAGAGGCTTGGTGTGGAATTCACTGAAGCGAATGTCATCGGGACCTATAACCGGATCATCATACGGCGAAGCAATGCCCAAAGACTTATCCAGTTCCCCCACTGAGGCGAAGTCCCTCTCCTCAATAGGTTTCTGGATGTCCTTGAAGCATGAGCTCCAGCCAAACCCGATCCTATACTGGGCGGTGTCGCAGAGGCTTATATACATCTGATTGCCACCCCAATGGCACATCTCCACCATTGACCTCTCCACTGCCAGGAGATTCTCAGCTTCGGCTTTCTCCTCCAGAAGCTTCGCTTGAGGGCCTGTTGCTCGCTTGGCCTTCCTTTTAAGGACATGCGTCGGGATCCTCAGCATGATATTATGTCATTCTGTTGATAATGCCTGCAAATTAGAACCCGTCAGGTGATTACTACACATCCTCAGGGGTTGTCCCCAAACTTTAGATTTAAGGAGATCAAACCGGGATATAATGTAAGTTGGAGTTTTAAAGCGGTCGGGTGCTCCCAGAAACTCAAGCCCCCATCGCGCGAATCAAGGGCACAAGCCATGAATTCAAAATATTAATGATGGCATAACCGTCCTATTTAATGAACCTATCACGTCACCCCAACAGGGTGATGTATATATATATATTTCCTTCCTCCCACACTTTGTCTTCTCGGTAATGGGCTTGCCTGATTGAAAGCCCACAACCAATAAGAGGGCCTATGTAAGTGTGTGAATTTCCAAGCCCATAGAAGCCCATCAGGCATCAGGCCCATCGGGCTAACAACCCAGCAAAGTTATCAGGCATCAGGCCCATTTCAGCTTATCATTCTTTGTAAATAAAGATGATGATGTAATAATGATGTAATGACACTAAGATTGCCCTAATGGGCTCAAAGCCCATTAAGGGTATCTGTATAAAAGAGACAAAATCTAAATAAAAAGATTCATTCGTGTGTTGTGCAAATTTTGGCATCTACAGTTGGAACCCTGATTTCTGTAGGAATCATAGCCTCAGCGCCGTACGCCATGGCAAAGGGGGTTTCACCAGTGGGTTGCCTGGGGGTCGTCCTGTATGACCAGAGAACTTCGGGCAGTTTCTCAAGCCAGGCCCCTTTGGCTTTTTCAAGCTTTTTGGCCAAGGTGTTGACTATAGTTCTATTGGTCCTTTCCGCCTGCCCGTTCCCTTGTGGGTAGCCGACGGACGACATGTTCTGGTTTATACCATGCTCGGCAAAGAATGCTCTAACCCCCTTATTGTCCAAGTTTGTTCCGTTATCCATCATGATCGTCATTGGTAACCCGAATCTGCATATTATGTTGGTCCATATGAATTTGATGACGTGGGTACTTTTGACGGTGGGATAGGCTTCCGCTTCTACCCACTTGGTGAAATAGTTAGTGGCCAGAAGGACGTATGCATTCGACCGGATTGCTTTCGGGAGGGGTCCCACTATATCCATTCCCCATCGGGCGAATGGGTGTGGTACTATAGTGGGATGCAAGAACTCAGGTGGCCGATGGATAGCATCCCCGTGCATTTGGCAGGGCTTGCACCTTCGGACGTACTCTTCGGCATCCCGCGACAGGTAGGGCCAGAAGTACCCTTGAGACAGTATCTTATGGGCAAGGGTCTTGCCGCCGGAGTGGTTTTCACAAACCCCACTATGAATTTCCTGCATCATTGCTCTAGATTCTGACGGTGTAATACATCTCAGGTAAGGACCGGAAAAAGACTTTCGGTAGAGTTGCCCATTGATGATTGAATACCAGGCTGAATTCCTCCTAACTTTGTAAGCTTCAGCTTTGTTTTTGGAAAGAGTTCCATTTCGCAAATAATCCATCAGGGGATCCATCCACCTGGGTTCCCAAGGGATAAGCATTACTTGTTCGGCCTCCTGGATACTGGGCCTCTGAATAAAATCCACCAGTGCAACCCGGGTTAGGTCATCTCCGGCTGAGGATGCCTGATTGGCAAGATGGTCAGCCTCAGAATTTTCGTTCCTAGGGATTTAGGTGAAGGTTATTTTTTGAAAACCTTCTATTTATTTCATAACGAGTGCCCGATATGACTCCATTTTCGGGTCCTTTGTTTCATACTCTCCGTTGATCTAACGGACAACCAGCTGAGAATCACTGTGTACTGCTAAGGACTGAATCTGGAGGCTCTGGGATATCCTTAGCCCGGATACGACAACCTCATACTCTGCCTCATTGTTCGTGGCTGGGAACTGTAGTTGTACTGATATATGAAGGCGTGTCCCATCAGGTGTCAAGATCTCCAAACCAATCCCTGATCCGGAAAAGCAGGCTGATCCATCCACAAAAATCTTCCAGGTTTTCGATTCGCTTTCTTAGTCTGGCTCTTCAGTTTCGCTTTCAAGTAAAAAGTCCGCCACTGCATGTCCTTTGATGGAAACCTGGGGTATGCATGTCAAATCATATATGCCTAATTCGATGGCCCATTTAGAAATTTGCCCTGAGAGGTCAGGCTTTGACATAATAACCCATAGGGGTGTTACCGTTGGGACGACGATCGGGTGAGCTTGAAAGTAATGCCTTAGCCTTCTCTTTGCATTCACTAGTGACAGAACCAATTTCTCTTGCCTGCTGTATTTGGTTTCTGCCTCAGCTAATGATTTGCTGGTGTAGAACACTGGCATTTGAAGGTTTCCGTCATCTCTGATGAGGGCGGCGCTGGTTGACGCAGAGGATACTACTAAGTACAGGTATAAGATTTCATCGGGAGTTGGTGTGGACAGGATCGGGGGCACGGTCAAGTACTCTTTTAACATCGCCAGGGCCTCCAATTGCTCTGGTCCCCAGATCTCTCCCTTCTTTGCTTTTATTGCCTGAAAGAATGGTCGGCATCGATCAGTGAGTCGTGAAATGAATCTGCTAAGTGCAACCACTCTTCCCGTCAAGACTTGAACGTCTTTATGTGTCTGGGGCTCCTTCATTTCTATCAGGGCCTTGACTTGTGTCAGGTTGGCCTGGATCCCGGTCCGGTCCACGATGTGCCCCAGGAACTGCCCAGATGATACACAAAAAGAGTATTTCGCTGGATTAAGCTTCATGCCGTGTGACCTGAGGGTGTCGAACACTTGGCGCAGATGGGTGAGATGGTCCTCCTTCCTTCTACTCTTGACCACAGTGTCATCGATGTAGGCCTCAATTACTGTACCCATCATACCTTTAAAGATCTTATTGACCAATCTCTGGAAAGTGGCACCTGCATTTTTCAGTCCGAAAGGCATAACTTTAAAGCAGTATGTACCTGTTTCAGTAATGAAGGACGTATTTTCCTCATCCATTGGGTTCATTTTTATTTGGTTGTAACCTGAATACGCATCCAAAAAGGTTAGACGATCGTATCCAGCGGTAGCATCAACCATCTGGTCAATCTTTGGCAGTGGAAAGCTGTCCTTCGGGCATGCCTTGTTCAGGTCGGTGAAGTCAACACAAACCCTCCATTTGTCGTTCTTCTTCTGCACTACCACTAAGTTGGCAAGCCATTCGGGATATCTGACCTCTCTGATGAAGCCTGCCTGGAGCAATCTGGATACCTCATCTGCTATAATTTGGTTCCGATGTGCCCCCATGCGCCTTTGTTTTTGCCTGATAGGTCTGACATTCGGGTCAACCTGCAGTGAGTGCTGCGAAACTTCGGGGTCGATCCCCGGCATGTCCGTATGCTCCCATGCGAAGACATCAAAGTTGTCCTGCAGTAACTGTGTTAGTTCCTTAAATTCAGGATCGGTGAGATTTGTACCTGCGAAGGTAACCTTTCCCGAGCTGTCGGGCACAACACAGATCGGCTGCAACGGTTCAACCACAATTGGGGTGCCCGGGTCCCCCTCATTTAATTGCTATTTGGAGCCTGAACTTTGCTCCTTGAAGCGGGATGCCACTGGGGCCTTCACCTTCTGGATCTCTTTCAGGTGACCGCATAACATTCCTTGGCGGCCACTTGGTCGCCTTTGATATCAATGGTACCCGTACCATCGGGGCATAAACATCTCATGATCTGGTGAAGAGTCGAAGGCACACCTTGCATTCGGTGAATCCATCCCCTTCCCATGAGCAAATTGTACGAAGGTTTAGCATCCACCACGACGAATGTCTCGTTTAGGGTCCTCTGAGCGGCAGATACCGGTAGCTGAACTTCTTCGATCGGCTCGATTTTCCTTCCGTCAAAACCTGCGATAGGGCACCGGGATGCCACAACTACAGATGGATCGATCTCGAGCTTTTCAAAAGCCCATTTAGTGATGATGTTGGCGCTGCTCCCAGGATCGATCATGACTCTTTTCACAAGACAGTTAGCCACCATTAAGGTCACGACCAGAGGGTCTTCATGCGGGGTTTGGATACCCCGAAAGTCTGACACCGAGAAGGTGATCTGTGTTTCCCCTGCTTTGTGGTAGGCGTCACTGACCTCGTTGACTCTTCTCATCATGTGGGCTCTCCGCAGGTGGCTCCGGCGTGACCCTTCTGTTGCTTTGGATGGGGGGCCATCATGTATCATATTAATAACCCTGACCGGATGTGCATCTGAGGGTTTCCGAGGGGCACTGAGGGCACGTTGATCATTGGTCCTTGATCTGTCTCGTTGGACGTAATCTCGGAGTTCCCCGCGAAGTAGTAACGTCTCCACTTGTTGCCTTAGATTGCGGCATTCATTCGTGATATGCTCGAAATCACCATGGAAAGCATAATGTTTTGACTTGTCCCTCTGGTCGAGTGGTTGTCTCATGATCGGGGTTGCTGGAAGATTCCTTTGGCTTTGTTCTCTTGGTAGAGTTTAGCAAGGCTAACCTTCAGGGGTGTCAACCTTTCGTCGAACATGGGGCGTTTGAACGGTTTGGGGACTGATGATCCCGGTGGGGCTGAGGATCCCGCTGGAGTTGCTCGCTTGCGATCGGTCAATCGATCCTTGGACTGAATCTCAAGACCGACAAAGGCTGACCTCCTTTGCCGGATAGTCTCCTCTTCTTCAATTCTCAAGTACCCCTGGGCCCTAGAGTTTAGCTCCCCAATGCCCGATGGAGGGCGTTTTACCAAAGATTGATAGAGCTTGGTTCCTGGAATGAGAGTCATCCTGAATGCCTCAACCGCAGAGTGTTGGTCACAGTTATCCACATAAGGGGATTCGATGTTGAATCGGGATAGAAAACTTTTTAATGACTCCCCTTTCTCCTGGATCATAGTGAAGAGGCAGGATATGGTCTTCTTCTGTCTCTTGTTTCCATAATACTGGGCAATGAAGAGCCTGGTCAATTGCTGCCAGCTGCCAATGGATCGGGGTGGCTGCTTCCTAAACCACAATAAAGTGGCATCAGCAAGGCTTGTGGAGAATACTTTGCAAAGCAGGGACTCGTTCTCAGCGTACATGGTCATCTTCTGATGGATCTGGTATATGTGCTCCTCGGGATCCCTTGTGCCATCGTAAGGGGTGAATTGGGGCATTACGAACTTCTTTGGGAAAGGCTCTTGGGTTATTTCGTAAACGAAGGGTGACTGTATCAATTCAGTGGACGCCTGGATGGCCATGTCATCAGTAGATTGGGACCTCAAGTCCCCGAGGAATTTTCTTTGGAATTCATCCATCATTGCTTGAAGTTTCTGGGGGGTTATGGACTCGTCGGCTGCTGGAGCCTTTTCTGAGCGCTGAGAAGACTCGGCATGCTCCTCAGGTCTGTCGCTGCCCTGCTGGTTTAGAGAATGGTCGACTACCGCCACCGGAGGGTCATCCACAACTATTGGTGTAACAACAGGTTGTGGAGTCAATCTGGCCATGAGCTCTGCATTCTGCCTTTCCAAGGCCTTGCTACGTTCCTCAGCAGCTACCAAGCGTTGAAGAATTTGCTCCATGGAACCCTCTGCACGATTATCTGCAGTGGGTTGAATGTCTGCCTGCGAACGAGTGATTGACATCTCTGCAGTGGGTTGACTTTTTTGTTTGACAAACAGACTCAGCTTTTTGAGATGGGAAGAAGGAGGAGATTTTTCAGATCCCGAAGGGCAGATTTGAAAAGTCAGGAGCTCCCCACTTTCCCACAGACGGCGCCAATGTGTAGATACTAAAAATTGCACAACACAAGAGAGAATCCTTTATTAAATATTTGATTTTCCCTTTATACATTTTTTTAATGGGCTTGAAGCCCATTGAGACAACTTTTCATTTACTAAAGAAATACACAAATACAATGAGCCTAATCATTGGGCTTACAGGAATTTTATTGGGTCAGTAGCCTGATGGGCTTAACCCGGGAAGGCTTTGGTGGGCTAAGACATTTTCCACACTTACAATTATTATTTTTATGTATTATTTAATCTATTTTATTATTGTTTATTTTGTTTATTATTATTTATTTATTTATTTTTATTTAATTTATAAATATTTTTTATTTAATTTATAAAAATATTTAATTTATTTATTATTTATTATTATTTATATATAATATTTAAATTTATTAATGCAAAAGACATGAAAGTCCCAATTTTACAACTTTGAAATTTGATCATTTTGAAGGCGAGATGAAACAAAAAGAGGAAGTACCATTTTTCTTGTTTTTTCTTTTCTTTACAACTAGAGGAAACGTTTCCTTAAGGGTAAAAGTAAAAATAAATTGGGAAACAAAATTTTACTTTTACTTTTTTATTTCAGGAAATAAAAACAAGAAACATGAAGGGTGCGTTTGGAAACTAGTGTTTTCGTTTTCGTTTTTTATCTCTTGAGAACAAAAAAATTTCTTGTTCTTGTCCTAAGGGTAATCCGAAAACAAAAACACGTTTGGTTGGAAATTTTGTCTAAAAAATTTTCGGGAACAAAAAAAAAAAAAAATTTTTGGAGGTTAGGGTTTGGAGGTTGAAGATGAAAGTTAGGGTTTGGAGGTTGAAGATGAAGGTTAGGGAATCTGCAACAATTAAATTTTTTTTTGCTAAGAACAAATAGTGCCGAAAACAAAAAAACACCATTTTGGTGTTCTCAAATTTTGAACTAAGGGTGAGAAGACGCTTTTTTTACTGTTCACGAAAACAAAAACCATCAAAGGCTCCCAAACGCGTTTTTGTTCCCGTGAACAGTGAAAAAAACAATAACAAAAACGGAAACACCCCTATCCAAACGCACCCGAAACGTTTCTGTTAGTAAACAGTGGCGATATCCACAATATTAAAACCAATATGACGTATGTTTGTCAATTCTGACTCCTTACATTCATCTACACATACCTTTCTTCCCAACCTAAGTGACAGGATATGAAAGGAAAAAGAAAGGGGATGACTAACAACTTTCCCGGGTTGGACTTGTAACTGAATACTGAATATGGAAAGAAGGAATGGGAAGTTCGGAGAGTCAACTTAACCCAAATTTTTGGGAATATGTTAGGACAATTTACACTTGTTATGTTGCCTCAGTACAAGGGTGATACTATTTATTCATTCTAAACTGTTGTATTTCATACCATTTTCTCCTTGCAACCCATGGACATAATCCTAAGATATGGGTGAACCTCGGAAAATATGTGTTGTTTTCGTGCTTAGGTGTTTGATCTATTTTTCTGAAAATTTTCGCAACAGTTGGAAATTGTATATATGGAGACCTTCTTTGCTTTCAGTCCATAGAAGTAGGTCAACTGCGAGAATCATCATATTTCCTCTAAATATCAAGCATGTCTCATTTGGTTCAATAAATATTGAACCCAGAAATGCTAAGGGCTTGGGAAAAGTGTTTTGGGCTTGGTTTTGGTTTTTAATTTGAAGACCAAACCATGTTTGGTTGGTTATTTTTGGACTTGGTTTTAGTCTTTTTAAAATCAACCATTAAAACCTGGGTTTTGGCCTACCAATTTTGATTTTTTTTTTTCTCTCTCTCTCTATATATATATGACCAAAAATATGAATTATTTTGAAAAAAATAATATATAATATTTCAAAAAAAATTATTTTTCGGAAAAAAAATCATATTTTGAAACGTAATATATATTTTTCGCAAAATATCATATTTTGGAACATAATATATATTTTTCACAAAAACATATTTTTTGGAATTTTTGTTTTATATTTTGGGACATAATAAATTTTCGGAAAAGTATTTTTCAAATTTTATATTTTAAAAAATATATATTTTGGAAAAAAAATCATATTTTAATATAATTTTTCAAAATTTTATATTTTTTTTGAATTATATATATATATTTTTTAATTTTAAATATTTCGCACTTTTAAAAAAATATAAAAAAAAGTGCGAAAATTTTATAATAAAATATAAATATTTCGCACTTTTCAAAAAATAAAAAAAAAAGTGCGAAAATTTTATAATTTTCTGCAAATATTTTTTTCAAAATATAATTTTCTTAAAATATATATTTTTTCAAAAAATATATTATGAAAAACAATATTTTCGGAAAATTAAGTTGGAGAAAACAAATTTGGAAAAAAATTATAAATATTCCGCACTTTTTATATTTTCTGGAAAGTGAGAAAATTTTATAATTTTCTGGAAATATTTTTTTAGAAAATATAATTTTCTGGAAAGTGCGAAATATTTTTTATCAGTTATATATATATTAATATATTATTTGAAATTTATATATAATTTTCACATTTTAAAATATTTTTATCAATTATATATATATTTTTGAATTTAAAAAAATAAAAATTTAAATATTGTTTTATATGATTTTTGAATTTTATATATTTCTTTCGAATCTATATATTTTTCCGCATTTTATATCCTTTTTTTCTAAATTTTTTAAAAATTTCAGTATATAATATAATTTTTCAGAATTTTATATGTTTTTGAATTATATATATATTTTCGAATTTAATATATATTATTTGAATTATATATATAATTTTAACATTTTAAAATTTTTTTTTTGATTATATATATATATATATATATTGGAATAAAAAAATAGAAATATCAATCATTTTCTGGAATTTTAAATATTTTTTAATTATATATATATTCATTTTAATATATTTTTTTCCAATTATATATATATATATATTCATATTTATATATTTTTAATAATTATTAGTATATATATATAATTATACTAAGACCAAGACCAACTCCTTATCAAACATGGTTTTAGATTTATCTAAAATCACCCAAGACCACCAAAACCAAGTTACAAAACGGGCCATAAGGCCTTGTTTGGTAGGTGGTCTGGTCTGGTCTTGTGTTTTATGGGACCAGACCGTGTTTGGTAGCATTGGTCCCAAATTTTTGGTTATACCAAATCAGACCAAAATGGCCTCATTTCAGACCAAAAAAAAAGGTGGTTCCTGGTGGTCCGGTCTGGTATTTTTAATAAAATATATTTATAAATAATTAAAAATGAATAAATAATAAAACAAATTAATAATAATAAATTAAATAAAACATATTTTAAAAATAAAATATAAATAATAAATAATAAACAAAATGAAATAAATAATACCTAATAATAATAAATAAATGAATAAATAATAAAATATATTTATAAATAATTAATAATTAATAATTAATAATATAAATAATAAATTAAATAAAACATAATAATAATAAAAAATGAATACAATAATAATAAATAAATATAATAATAATTAATAATAATAAATTACATAAAACATATTTAAAAATATAATAAAAATAATAAATAATAAACAAAATGAAATAAATAATAAATAGATATAATAATAAATAATAAGTAAATATAATAATGAATAAATACTTCATAATAATAATAATAAATGAGTATAATAATAATAAATTAATATTAAATTAATAAAATATATTTTTAAATAATTAAAAATGAATAAATAATTTATAAATAAAATGAATTAAATAATTAAATAATAATAAATAAATAGAATATATTTATAAATTAATAAATAATTTAATAAATAATAATTTAATAATATAAATAAGAAAATAAGAAAATATATTATAAAGTGAAGAAATAATAAATAAAGAAATAAATAATACATAAATAAATATTATAATAAATAATAAATAAATAGTAAGACCATAACATTTACCAAATAAATTTTTCCAGATCAGATTAAACCAAACCAGATCAAATCACATCAAACCAGACCAAACCAAAAAGACTAAAAAAACCACCTACCGAATGGCTAAGTTTTTTACTAAACTCGAAGCACCATTTGAATGATCAATTGGCTGAATTTTAGTGAGGGGACAAAATTAACAATGCTAAAAACGAATTATACCAACACTGCAACACAATTCCCAATGGGCACACTCAGGAATAAAACGTTGGAGTTTGGTACAATTTGTCTTTTAGGTCCGCAATTAATAACCAATTCACTGTTCTACAAGCACATGACAAAGTAATCAACAAAAAAACAAGAAATATTTAATTAAGTTGTATCTGCCAAAATTTTAGGTTTGGTTTAAAAAAATGTTATGGTAAATGATGTGAAAATTTGGTATCAATACTGTAGTAATTTTATGGTGCCAACTTTGTGTTGGAACCATCATTTTTGATGATTTTGATTTGGTGCGGCTACTATAGCAACACTGTAGCAATCCGAAATATATATATTATACATATATATCATTTTTAATATATAATATATTTTAATATATTAATATTATAATATTAATATTTAATATATTAATATTTAAATATTTATCAGAAGACAGTTTAAAGCCAGAATACTAAGCGCGCCAATCGGAATAGAGAGAAATATAAAGAGTAGGTAAGGTGTTTGATGATGGACCTGACTGAATTTGAGGGCATGTTGTTCACCGGCGAGTTGCAGATTGCCACTGACGAATACGAGAATACCACCGGCGGGACCGGAAGGCTGGCAATCGACGGTGGTAATGCTGTGCTGGCACTGCTGCAAGGGAAGACTGTTAAGCTTAGAAACGATGTTTTGCTTACCCTGGATCTTCTGACCCTCGAAGCTCAACATGGACCCATCTTCGTACAAGTTTGCAAGACCCCCACGATTCGCATCGAACGTCGAGTAGTAGTGCTCCACAAACGCTTTTGCTACTGCGTCAGGATCCATTTTCTCTTCTCTCTCCCTATAATTCAAATTAATCTCTCTCTCTCTCTCTCTCTCTCTCTATATATATATATATATATATATATATATACACATATATTATCTTCAAGCTTTCTTCGCTCGGTATTAAAGAAACGCCGTTAGGGAGCTAAACTTTGGCGGGCCCGTTCCATAATTCGCTTCGCTTTATGGCACTGGACATTGCCTGAATTATTTGGGCCAAAGGTATCACAGGTAAACCCAACCCCAATGCCCCGTTTGGTAACCGGTCTGGTTCGGTTACTTCTGGTCTGGTCTGATCCGGATGATGTTCTGAAATTCTATTTGGTAAACAGTCTGATCTGATGGTCTTGATATAAAGAAACTAGAACTAGACTATGTTTCACAAACTGATTTGATTTTAAATTTCTAGTAAACTGTGAAAATATTGAATATACTTTATATGATGTAATAACCTTAAAACTCACACATTTAATTTGTAAATATTTGTTAAAGTCTTTTTGATTGATTTTTATTATGTATTTCTTATATAATAATATTATATTGGTTTGTAAAAATTTCTTAAAGTATAATTATTACATTCCAATTATCAAATATAACAACAAATATGTTATACAAGGCACATTTTTTACTATACAAAAATTATGATCACATAAATTTCACAATATTACATAACAACTTTAACTGTCAATAACATGTAAATAATGCACTTTGATATTTTGGCTTTTAAAAAAATTTATTATTTATTATTTATTATTATTATTTATCATTTACTATTTATTTATTATAATATATATATATATATATATATATTTATTATTATTTTATATATTATTTAATTCATTTTGTTTATTATTTATTCATTTATTTTTATTTGTTTATAAATATATTTTATTAATTTATTATTTATATTATTATTTATTATTGTATTTATTATTATTTTTTATGTATTATTCAACTCATTTGATTTCATTTAGTTTGTTTATTATTTAATTCATTTAATTTACTAATTATTATTATGTATTATTTAATTCATTTTTTTATTATTCATTTTTTTATAAATATAATTCATTTAATTTATTATTTATATTATTATTTATTCGTTTATTTTAATTAATTTATAAATATATTTTATTAATTTGTTATTTATATTATTATTTATTCATTCATTTATTTATTATTATATTTATTATTTTTTTTATGTATTATTTAATTCATTTTACTTATTATTTATTTATTATTATTATTTATGTATTATTTAATTCATTTTACTTATTATTTATTTATTTATTCTTATTTTTATATATTATTTAATTCATTTTGTTTATTATTTATTTCTATTTATTTTTATTTGTCTCTAAATATATTTTATTAATTTATTATTATTTTTATGTATTATTTAATTCATTTTATTTCATTTATTTTGTTTAGTATTTAATTCATTTATTATTATTATGTATTATTTAATTCATTTTGTTTATTATTCATTTTTTTATAAATATAATTCATTTAATTTATTATTTATATTATTATTTATTCATTTATTTTAATTAATTTATAAATATATTTTATTCATTTATTATTTATATAATTATTTATTCATTTATTTATTTTTATTATTATATTTATTCATTTATTATTATTATTTTTGTATTATTTATTTATTTTTTATTTTTTATGTATTATTTAATTCATTTTGTTTATTATTCATTATTTTTATTTTATTTATAAATATGCTTTATTTTATTTATTATTTATATTATTAATTTATCATTTTTTTATTTTTTTATTTAATTTATAAATATATTTTATTAAATTATTATTTATTATTATATATATTTATTATTATTATTTTTATGTATTATTTAATTTATTTCGTTTATTATTCATTATTTCGTTTATTTTTTATTCATTTATTTATATTAATTTTTAAATATATTTTATTCATAAATATATTTTATTTTATTTTTATTAATTTATAAATATATTTTATTATTTTATTATTATTATTTTTTTTTATTTTTAGGTATTATTCATTATTTTATTATTTTATTTTTATGTTTTGGTTTATATATTGGTTAGATGTGGTTCAATTATTGGAGGACATTTTGATTAGATTTTGGATAGATTTTGTAACCAGACCAAATAGAACCACCAAAAATTGTGGTCCTAAAAAAGATTATTTTTGTTCAATTTAGTCCAATTTGATCTGGTTATATGTTTTGAGACCAATACAAAACAAACATGATCTGGTCTAAAAAAACCATGACCAGACCAAAAAAATAAAACCATAACCAATAAAAAAATATGGCCCAAGTAATAAGCATTATTGGTTATTCATTACATAGTACATACTACATACACGATGGGTAAGGTCAAATAATAAAAATAAATTTTCAATTAAAAATATTTAAGTTAACTGCTTTTCTATTTACAAAAAAACAAAAGAAAAAACACACTCTCATATAGTGGTCTTTGAAAAGCTAGATGTTTTTTACCCTCGTATAGTTTTTTAATATGTAAAACACAAAATTGTTGTATAAAAAATGATCTCTATGAATTTGCCCCTAGTCATGAAATATCAGAACTTTGAACTTTTGTTTTCTTTTCAAAGTATCACTAATAAATAACAAAAAAGTTAAAAAATATAACAACTTTGAATTACATGAAATATTCTGCCAACACAGCCATCCAATTACTATTTATTGCATTTTAAACTCATCAATTAACCGCACGGCACTAGTGATTTATTATGTCAACATTATACTGCTACTCTCCAATAGATGGAAAATATTGTTACATCAATGTTTATTAATATACTAATAGAGAGTGAGTCACTGATTATGACAGCGTGGAAATTGGAACTTTGAGAGTGAAATCTTTGAACTTATCACGTTTTCCATTTGATGAAATAATGTTCTGAATAGACTTCCTACCTTCATAGCATATTAACATTATTATGTTTTGATATTTTTATTGCAGTGTCATCCAAAAGCTGAATAAGTAGGTGCCTTTTGGAGAAATCAAACAACTCAATCACTATTATTAGATGTTAAAATGTACTCCTTCCTCTCATATTAGTGATTCACTTTTACAATTTTATTCGTGATAAATTTATTGTTTAGTGAATCCCATAAAAAGGTAAAATTGCACTACGGGCAAATATGACAATACAGTCAGTGCACATGTGTTATAATGGTATAATTTTAACCTCAATTAAAAGTATGAGAAATTCGAGCATTTTAAAAAATATTGTAAGCATGGTGTGTGAATTTTTTACCATTAAAAAAATATATGATAAAATAAAAATTCTAAAATTTGATTGAAAAGTCAACCATCAACATCTAATGCTTTTGTTTACATTTAATTCCTTTTGGTGATCCAAAAATCGCGCTTATCACTAATTACAATATTCTTAAACATATTATGACAATGATAAAGACGAGATATATATATATATATATATATATTACTTTATTTGTCTTAATTTAAGTACTATTCAATACATTTCAAAATAACTAAAATCAATGTTACTTTATTTGGTCAATTTACTAATTTACCCTTCAATCATTTAAGTTATAAAATATTTAAATTACAAGTATCACATCACTTGATGGGATCAAAAGTAAAATTATTTTTTTATTCACTATCACACCAATAAAAATCATCATTTCAAAAAATTGAATTCTCCAAAAATAATTTATAATTTGGTATAGAGGAGAGTATGGGTGCGTTTGGAAAGCCTGTTTTTTGTATTTGTTTTCTGTCTTCAAATATAAAAACTGTATTTGTATTTGTCTTTGTTTTTTTCAGCAAAAAACTAAAAACAAAAAAGCGTTTGAATCAAAATTTGTTTAAAAAATAAAATGATATTGGTGGCCGGCGGCAGCCGGCGGCAGCCGGCGGCAGTGGTGGTGGGTGACTGGCGGTGAGCGGCGGCGACCGGAGGTGGTGGGGGCCGGCGGCGGCGACCGGTGGTGGTTGGTGGCGGCGGGGATGGGGGCGGAGGCGGAGGTGGTACCCTAAACAGTGAAAAAACTCAAAAGATAACTAAAAGTTGTATTTGATGTTTTCACCACTTTTATCCACTATTCACATAAAACAGTTTTTCTAGGGAAAAAAAAAATAAACAGTAAACGCGTTTGCCAAACATATTTTTATTTTTGAAATTGTTAAACAATAAAAAAAGAAAATAATTTTCTTGTGAGCCAACGACCTATATGTTTGGGGAACAAACTTTGAACATAATCATAGCACGTGCACTGAAGGATTTATTTCCTCTCTCAAGAATTATATATGATGAAAGCTAAACATTGATCCTCCCCACTTGTGCAGGACCATTCTTTCCTTTTCTTTTCCTTTTTCTTCCGATAAATTTTACTAACATGTACCAAGATTAGAGGTACTTAATTCAATTATGGTTGCGTGGTTACCGAGAATTGTTAAGATTATACGATTACTTTTTAGCCAATATCTTTATTTTTAATTTTTCCCATTTCATAGCAAAATCTTCATTAGACATATATGATTATGGTTAAGATGAGGCAGTCTAAGTCATCGTGGATAGGAAGAGGAATCTGTTATCCAACGCGCACATGCTCGTAGAAACAACATTTATGAATCATGATACAGTATTTATATAAAAAAACATAACAAAATTTATGTCGCATTTTTATAACAATTATTCTAGTCATTTTGTTCAATGACATATCAATTTTGGAACTATGTTTAATTCTTAATTTGAAAACAGAAAACTATAGTATAACACCTGGGAGAGATTAAAGGAAAGCAAAATATTATTCAGAATCTTTTTAGTATAAATAGATCAATCAGTATCAACTTAAATATACAAAAATAAAAGAAGAATACAACTCTGATAAGTAAATTTTTATATCGTAAATAGCAACAACCTGATTGTCTTCTTATACCGTAACCTGCTGGACTCGGAGTGAATCGTGGATCTATTGATAAATAATTAAAAACAAGTTGGTACTGACCCTGTCGTTGGAGCACATGACAAAAGTCACAAACTACCCGCTGTTTCTTTCAGAATACTTTAAAAACTTTTTAAGTTATACCAATGGAGCCGATATTAATTATTTCATGCATTAATATGTCCCTTTATTTGTTTAGATGCCTTTCACCAGTAGGAAAAATAAACTAACTACACTAGTAAGTAGTAAGAGCCATCTCTTTATTAGAATAAAGGGACTAATTGGACCCAAAGTTTCTTGACAAAGAAATTTTATATTAAAAATTAAAATAAAAATAAAATAAAATAAAAAATCAGCTCAACATTTATTACATAAACTCCAATATGTATACCCTAAAACCGAAATAAGCGATAACAATGGCGTCACTTGAATGGTGTCGCTTGTTGTCAATCTCAGCAAAAATGGCACGTCTACAATAATTTGAATAATGAGGGCAATTTATACTACTTTTGTTGTAGGACCCGGATCGTCTGTGATAAATCAAACGGCACTGTTTTGGAACAACACTATGTATAGTATTTGCCCACAAACAATCCCTGACAAGTGACAATCAGCAATGGCGAGTCTGTCCGACCTCGCATTTATTTAAAAAAAGCCAAGAAACATCATTACAGCAAAGCAAAAACAATATCACTCTCAAACCACACCACTATCCGTTTTTGGTCTCAGATCTTCAAAAGCCCTTTATTCAAGACACCAAACATACCCAACAAAATCAATAGGCAACGACTCTGTTTTGAGTCAGAATGATTCATCGTGTGCGAGAGAGGTTGGAAGCTTTCTTCAGCAACCGATGGCTGGTGTTTGTGGCGGCAATGTGGATACAATCGTGTGCAGGGATTGGGTATGTGTTTGGGAGTATATCGCCGCCGATAAAGAGCTCTCTCAACTACAATCAGAGGCAGATTGCAAGATTGGGTGTGGCCAAGGACCTCGGAGACAGCGTTGGCTTCTTGGCCGGTACTTTGTGTGAAATTTTGCCTATGTGGGCTGCTCTGCTTGTTGGTGCTTTGCAGAATTTTATTGGGTATGGTTGGGTCTGGTTGGTTGTCACCGGTCGAGCTCCGGTTTTGCCTTTATGGGTTGTGAGTACTGATCAAACACTCTCTCTCTCATCTCATCACATAATCTTTTTGTGTTCAATTGCTCCGTTCTAGGACTTTTCAACTCTTTTTCTTCTTCTCTGGACTTTTCAATTGATCCAATGGGGGCTTTGAGAGAGCACTTTGTTTCATTATAATTCTATTTCTAGCTAAATAAAGAACCTATTGCTTCACCATGTGTTAGTTTCTAGAAAATGTTTCTGGTTTGAAAAGTGCCAGAAAGTCATTTATTCATCTAATTCTCATGCGGAAGATTCTAATTTTGATCTTCTTTTTCTTTCTAGTATTCATTGCCAAAAAAATCATATTATGTATGTGTGTGTGTGTATAGGTGAGTTTTGTTAGAGTCTTGGTGATGATTTGTGATTCTAACTGAGGTCTGGAATTTTTCTTTTGTATCGTGGTTTCTAAGAGGATTTGGACTCTTGATGATATGTTGGTTGTTCCTACTTTATTATTAGTCACTATTTCAATGGATCTATGACTCCGTTGATTCTGTGAATAAGCAATCTTGAACTTTCGTTTGATCTGCAATTTGAATATTACTTTTATCTCTCAAATGTATATTTCCATCCTAAACTCCAGAACGCTTCAAAAATTGTAAATGTATATTTCAATGGATTTTTTTTTTTTAGCAGTACTAGGCTGTAATATTATTGGTAATACTAATTCAATCTACAAGACCAAGTTGCATTGCAAAGAATTTTGTTATGCTAAAACTATTGAATTACGAAGAGGCTTGTTCATCTTCTGTAGCATATGTGCCTGTTGCTTCTGTAGCTCATTGGATGATGAATATTTGTACTAGTTGAGACAACTACAAATAATTTCGATAGTTACGACACTTCTTTTAGTCCTTCTGCTCTAAGTACTCTTTCTGTAATTTGGAAGCAGGATTTGATTTTTCATTCTATCTCAATCTAACTCTATGGTTGACCGATGTCATTATGCAGATGTGCATTCTTATATTTGTGGGAACAAATGGTGAGACCTACTTTAATACAGTAGCTCTGGTCTCATGCGTGCAAAACTTCCCCAAAAGCCGTGGTCCTGTGGTGGGAATACTGAAGGGATTTGCTGGGTTAGGTGGTGCTATTTTGACGCAGATATATGCAGTGATTCACACCCCTGATCATGCATCACTCATATTCATGGTTGCAGTTGGTCCAGCAATGGTGGTTATTGCTCTTATGTTCATTGTCAAGCCTGTTGGAGGTCACAGACAAGTCAGGCCATCCGACGGCCTAAGTTTCACATTTATATATAGTGTGTGCCTCCTTTTGGCTGCATATTTGATGGCGGTCATGCTTCTTGAAGATCTAGTTGATTTGACCCAAACTGTGATCACAATTTTCACAGTAGTTTTAATTATTCTGCTAATAGTACCCATTGTGGTTCCAGTTTCCCTAAGTTTTTCCTCGGAGACGAGGGATCCAGCAGAAGAGGCTCTTCTATCCGAGCCGCATAAACATGATCCTAGTAAATCTGAGCACGATGTAAATGAGGTTATATTCAGTGAGGTGGAAGATGAGAAGCCTAAGGATATGGACTTGCTTCCAGCATCAGAGAGGCAAAAAAGGATTGCCCAGTTGCAAACAAAATTAGCTCAAGCTGCTGCAGAAGGAGCAGTTAGGATCAAGAGGAGGAGAGGTCCCCACAGGGGCGAGGACTTCACATTGATGCAGGCTTTGATCAAAGCAGACTTTTGGCTCATCTTTTTCTCACTTTTATTGGGTTCTGGATCTGGTTTAACAGTGATTGACAACTTGGGCCAGATGAGTCAGTCTTTAGGTTACGATAACACACATATATTTGTTTCCATGATCAGCATTTGGAACTTTCTTGGGCGGGTTGGTGGTGGTTACTTTTCTGAGATTATTGTCAGGTACAGATTGTTATCGTTTCATTACAAGTGCAAAGTATATTATGGTTTTCGATTTTTCTCATCCAACTTGTTGGATATTGTTGAATAGGGACTATGCTTATCCAAGGCCAGTAGCCATGGCTGTCGCACAATTTGTTATGTCAATTGGCCACTTATTCTTTGCTATGGGATGGCCTGGGGCAATGCACATTGGTACTCTCTTGATTGGGCTTGGATATGGAGCTCACTGGGCAATTGTGCCAGCTGCTGCTTCTGAATTGTTTGGCTTAAAAAAGTTTGGGGCTTTATACAATTTCCTCACTCTGGCCAACCCTGCTGGTTCACTTGTCTTCTCTGGTCTCATTGCTAGCAGTATCTATGACAATGAAGCAGAGAAGCAAGCTCATCGGCATCATCATCATCAGCATCCTCTGCAATTGGGGTCTGTCTTCCTAGGCATTCTAAATTTGGATGAACCACCAAAATGTGAGGGAGTCATCTGTTTCTCTCTGACATCCTTGATAATGTCAGGGTTCTGCATTGTTGCAGTTGTTTTAAGCATGATTCTTGTGTATCGGACTAAGATTGTGTATGCCCACCTCTATGGAAAATCACGAACTTGACATGGAAGAGGGGCACACTGGCTTACCAAGAAGAATACGTACAAGAACAAGAGAGAGAGGTCAATGGTTTTTGTGCACTTGGTGCAAGATTGTGGCATTTTCACTGTTTGAAATGTGTGTTTCTAAAAGTATATGAGATTGATGGCGGAGGCAAGTATACTCCAGAGCAGCTCTGTAGCTAGAAAGAATTAGACGAAATGTAGGTGTTGCCATATCCTTTTTTGTGTGCCCTTGTTGTAATTGAGTGAAAGGTTTCCTGTTTTGAATGTCAACCATTTATATGTTGTATTGTAAAAAATATGGCCATTTTGTTGGATTGAAGTTTTTATTATGGAAGTTGGATTTGTAACTTACTAGATAATGACTAATGGTTTTCTTGTTTTCTCTTCAAATATTTTTCTTTCTTTATTATTTAATAGTTTTGTTTGATATGTATACCATTCCTGAATTGGATAAAGGTACCATTCTTCGCTGTTTTGATGGCATTGCCCTCTCAGGAAGCAATCAGGCTGGATGCACATTGAACCCAGTCTTCGGGGCTTGTGCAAAATATGTTTATAACAGGAGATGAGAAGTAGGGTTCTGGTGTGAGCACTGCTGTCCATCTACAGACTTCATACAGAATGAGACGAAGTTCAGCTCAATTAGTTACAGGGAAGAGGACTTTGTTGCACAGATTAAAGGAATTATTAATCAGGATTCAGGTCAGTCCCTCTTTTATTTGATTTTATCTACCCCGACTCATCTTTGCTTTGGGCTGAGTGCAAGGAACTGCTCAAATTTCCAGATCAAAATAATGCAATGAAGTTGCTCATAATTCGATGTCAGAATCTCTCTTTGTTTTTATTTTTATTTTTTCTCAGGGGACTAAATTTTCTGAAATTTAAATCCTAATAACGATTCTGATGACTTTCAATGCATATAATACTTCTGTTTGGCGTGGAAATCATTTGGTGAAAGATTTCTTTGTATCTGATGTTTAAGAGACTTCTTAAGGGACCTATAAAAAAAAAAGAGACTTCTTAAGGGAGCAATTCAGTCTAATTCAATATGAGTGCCTAGCATGGAGTATACATCTACACACCACACCCTTGTTGATAAAAATTAATCAAAATCGTGATGAGATAGTTTATTCCATAATTTTTCTCTACAAATACAAAATTACTCCCAACCTTTTGGCTTTGTTATTGTGGGTGGGAACACCACATGACAATGCGGCATTACTTATTAGAATTTAGTTTATACGATTTTGGCAGGTACTGTATTGAAATGCCAAAAGACTTTTGTCATCATGTGTTGAAGCTTGTGCAGTCTTTCCTAATCTCACCAAGGTTACCAATTTTGATTCCAACCCTACCTAGCTTCCTCATTGCCGTGATAAAGGCTCCGTTAAAGTCACCTGGTTGACTGGAAAAATCCTTAACAGTGGGCTGAGATGCTGGGTCGGTGAAAAGCACCTCATCTGAAGTTAACAAACCCTTACCTGCAACCAGATTCTGGTAATACATATTATCGAAAGTATTTGGGGTTATGGGATCCAAGTTGACGGCTATGCTGGGATCTACATCCTGGGGGCAGGCTTGTATCAGCTGCTGAGCATAGTTAGGATCTAGTGAGGGATCTACTGGAGACGATGGGGTGAATGAGTAGAGGCGGTTTGCAAAGCGGCTGCAGTGGGAGAAGCCTACAGTGTGAGCCCCCGACAGAGCAATCATGTCAAATTGAGTTAGATTATTTTTGGCAAAGAGGGAGTTGAGTTGACTAAGATTGAAGAAGGGTTCTGGGAGATTTCCTGCCACAAGAGATGCCTGGGAGATAAGTCCATCACGGCGTCCCAGTTCTACACTGAAAGAAGGGCCTCCAGCCTGAAATGAATTTGATCACACAAACCAATAGTTAGTGTTAGTTTTGCTTCCTAGGAAAAACATTTTTAACAACTGCTGAAGGGTTCTAATGACTTGTGCATTTTTACCAGCACTACAACGTCTCTGGCAGCAATAGCCAAGATGTCTGCACATGATACTATGCCTGGGCATGCTGCTTCTACGGCTTGCTTTGCCTTGGTTACAGTGTCGAAGCCATCTCCAGCAAGGGAAATATTATCTGGAGCATCCTTTTCTGCATCTCCATTTGGCGATGCAATCATAATTGAGGCATCACATCCCTGCAAAGGAAAGCTGATTAATCCATCTGAGCATTTTATGACAAAAACAATCCAGCTGGGGCCCTTTTAGCGCCACAAGGTAATAAAATCATTCCATGAGTGTTCATTTTAGCCTTTGAGATGTGCTCACTTCAATGAATTTATCATCATCATTCCTATTGCTTCCAGCCTTCTATTGGAGTTATATTGAATCATGCTTTCAACTTGAATGACTCCAATATGAAAAATGGTATTATTACTGTCAAATGGTGGAAGTAACATCATATTATTGCAGTGTAAGGCCACTTCTTTGAAATCGTTTAGTGTCCTAAGTTGTATAATATGAGGTCATATATGCTCTAAGTTTGCCTGCTAGAAGTAACTGTTTAGGTACATAGAAGCTGTTGCAACCAATAAATATGCATACTCGAAACACAATGGATGCAATAGATTTTCATTGTGTTCTTCCAATCGTCCATGTGAGTATGCGACAGTGAAGTGGTTGAGATAAACGATAATCTGATTGAGAATGATACATCCTAGAATAATTGAAGTGAAGTATATTGGACATAATAATAGTTGTTGATATTTCCTCATTGGTTTGTTTATATAGATGACGGGCACATACATGATTCAAAAATATTTCTGGTTCATAATATAAGTGGAACATTTGGCTAGCAGAATATATATATAAGAAACAAGGTTGAGTTTAGTGGGGAATCAGTCAACTGCCAAAATCTGCATTTGTTCTGATGTCCCCTTCTCATTTTTGCACAATTTCTTTCTGCCCTTTAGTTTTCTTTCTTGGGATATTTTTTTTAAACAGACCATTGGTTATATGGATCACTTGATCAGCTGAGAGTTATTTAGTATTTGCTCCATCCTTAAAGCTGTTTTTTGTCCCATATCATTAAACGGAGTAAAGACAGGGCTTTACATGCTCTATACCTTGTTGCTTACTGAATAAATCAGCCATGGAAGTTGAATCATTCTTTGGATATTCTGTTTCAAACCTAGCACAACATATATGGCTTTGCTGCACTGCTGCTCATGGCATTTTTAAAATTCATATTATAAGAGAAACACAGCTTCGCGTGCAGAAAACAATGATAGAGATGCATTGAGACGTACCTGAACAAAGCAGTCATGGAAAAATAGACGAAGAGTGGCTGGGATTGTGGTAAAAGTCTGACTAAACTTTGTGGATACAGCCTGCTTCACGATAGTCTCCACATTTGGACAAGTAGAACCGTAGAAATTCTCAACTACTTGCCCTTCCCCTCTCCCCATGACCATAACCGCCACGACCACCGTAAACATATACAAGCTTTTCCACGCCTCCATCTCGCTATCTCTCACTCTCATTGACAGCTGATCTTATACAGAGAAGCGAAATGAGATGGAGGAAGGGGAGAGTATGGTGACCCCTTTAGTAGTGCTTGTCAAATGAACAAGTAAAGGCTATACTTGGTCCAAGTCTATAGGATTATTCTAGGAACCATAGTTCTAGTTGTAACCTCCTCTACTGTTTGGGTGGCTGTCACTGTTTTTTTAATGTGTTGTTTACCAATAAGCTATGACCACATCATCATCATCTTTGTTAATTTGTAGTTTCAATAGCTGGGAATCTAAAAGGTCACAAGGACTAAAGCCTATATATAGCTCCATGGGTTAAATTCAATCTTAATTGTGTAGCTCCATGCGTTAATTAAATTGAATCAAAGCATAATATGACCAGCCAAGCAAAACCACGTCCGTGGAGTTAATTTTTTTTAAGTTTTAAGTCCTCTCGTTTACCAACTGGATTACATGTGCTGATCATGTTCAAGATCTTAATTTTGAGGTAAAAAAATAAATATTAGTGTGATCATCATAAGCATCATCTTCAATGCTGCATTTATCCGATTAATAATAGACCAATTTCTCGTTGAACCAACCAAAGTCCAAATTTGTATTCTAAGCTCATTCATATGGGGAACTAGAGAAGTTGTTATGATTATTATTATTATTGTGTTTCCCTAGGTGATCTAGAAAAGTTCAATGCAGTTGTTTATTGAAATATTTAATTTTTTTTTTTTTTTTTTTTTATGTGAACTGTGAAGCGTTGGTAAGCCTCGCTTGCTTGTTATTCGCACACATGAAAAAGACACAATAACAAATCCAACATCATCCACTAGGGGTAAGTAAGTTTATCTAGTTGCTGACAAATATTAAAATAAAAATTATTCAGTCAGAACGAAACTATTCGCACCTTCCCCATAGGTGCCTCTTCCATCATTTCTCCTATTATTTGGATTTCTTTAATTCTTTTATTATCACACTTAAATCTACTTCATGTTTATCCTTCATAATATGTTGTGTGTTGCAAGTTGGTATTAAATTTCACTTTCTTTTTTCTTTCTTTTTTTCAATTTAGGATGTCTCACCAAGGTATGATTTATTATATGAGTTCTTAAGACACGTTGTTGTAGTTTGCAACATAAGTTCTGTTAGAGGGCAATATTTATATGTAGTATTTTTTTGACAATACTAGCAGGTTAAACAATATCTTAGATGAGAGACTTATGCTGTCTATCAGAAAAAGTAAATGAAATGACAGCTTTAATAATAAAATTTAAAACCTAAAACTAATGGATCTGCCAATTTTATAAGGGAAGTTTCAACAGGCATCCGCATAAAGAACTGAATCTAACTTTTTAATAGTAGGTCGGAGAAAAGGTCATGGAAGATAGCTTCAGGCCATAACATGGAACCAAAATATGCTTTGTCCATCTACGTGTTTCACTTTCAACAAATCAAATGTTAACATTATATATATATAAAAAGCATGATTTGGTTAAACTCGGAGTCTCTGCAATATGGAAGTTGAAAGGTCAATATTAACAACCCCCATGATTCCTTCTGGTAATTTATATGTATAAATGGTTGACTTTGCATGTAGAACCGTAAATGGATCGGATTTTGATCCGAATCTGATCCAATTAGTCGGATATGAATTTAAAATAAAATTTGATAATTCGATTAGGATCTGAATCCGATAATCCAATTTTTTAACAAATTGGATTTCGATTTATGTTAATCCGATTCGAATCATATAATATATATATATATATATCAATATAGATTTAATATTTTTATGTGTATATATTTAGTATTATAACTATATATAAAATTAATTGTTAATTATTTTGCTATTTATTAATAATGATTGATCAATTAAATTACTATATATTTATATATAAATGTTGACTAGTAAATGTCGTATACTTAACATATATAATTATGTTATTAGTTGTATATAGTAGTTAATATCTCTAATTATGTTCTAAATTTTTGTTTGTTGTTTGACTTTCATATTTGTCACGACATGCATTATAAGTATAAATACATGACTTTATTTTTATTGTCATAAAATAATAATAAAAAATAAATTTTATTTATTAATTTTATTTTTTAAAAAATTTATAATCGGATCGAAGATTCGAATATCAAATATTCGGATATGAATTAAGGAAACAAAAATCTGTCGGATTATCGGATCGGATCATATCGAATTATACTTATCGAATTTGGATCATGACAGATCCGATCCAAATCCAATCCGTTTACAGATCTATTTGCATGTATAAACTACAAGGAAACTAAAAATGCATGTTGAATGGGCTCTAGTAATATGTAATAGTGGAAATGTCCAAGCCCACATAAGGTCATCAAGCACCTGGTCCAACAAGCTATTGGCCCAATAAGATTTCTGTAATCCCGGTAATTAGGCCCATTTCATTTTTGAATTTCTTTAGAAAATGAAAGTGGTGATGTGAGGATGATGTAATCAAGGCACTATTGCCCTAATGGGCCTCAAGCCCATTAAGAGAATGTATATAAGGAAAGTCAAAAGTTAATAAAAAGGGGAATTTTTTGTATATGCAAATTTTAGCATTTACACATTGGCGCCGTCTGTGAGAAGCAATTGTTCAAGGAGTTCCTGATTTTTCACATCTACCCTTCGGGATCTGTAAAATCGCCTCCTTCTTCCCATCTCGAAAAACTGAGTTTGTTTGATCTTTCACCGTCCTCAAAAGCCTTCACTCACCACTCCTTGAACAAAGATGCCAATCACTCGTTCACAAGCAGACGTTCCACCCACTGTGGACAGTTGTACAGCGGGTTCCCAGTCCATGGAGCAAATTCTTCAACGCTTGGTGGCTTCTAAGGAACACAGTTTGGCCTTGGAAAAATCGAATGCGGAGCTTATGGCAAGATTGGCTCCACCAGCAGCTACCCCACCGATATTAACACCCGACCCTCCGGTAGCGGCGGTCGACCATTCTCTGAACCAGCAAGGTAGCGACAAACCTGAAGAACACATCAAGTCTTCCTAGCGCTCAGGAAAGTCTCCCGCAGCCGACTAGTCCATAACCCCCTAGAAACTTCAGGCAATGATGGATGAATTCCAGAGAAAAGTTCTCGGGGACTTGAGGTCCCGATCTACCGATGACATGGCCATCCAGGCGTCGACCAAATTGATACAGTCACCTTTTGTCCACAAAATAACCCAAGAACCTTTCCCAAAGAAGTTCGTTATGCCTTAGTTCACCCCTTACGATGGCACAAAAGATCCCGAAGAGCACATCTACCAGATTCATCAGAAGATGACCCTGTACGCCAAGAACGAGTCATTGGTTTGCAAAGTGTTCTCCACAAGCCTCGCTGATGCCGCTCTATTATGGTTCAGAAAACAGCCACCCCGATCCATTGGCAGCTGGCAGCAGTTGACCAGGCTTTTCATCGTCCAGTATTACAGAAACAAAAGACAGAAAAAGACCATATCCTGCCTCTTCACCATGACCCAGGAAAAGGGAGAGTCACTGAAAATATTTCTATCCCGATTCAACATTGAATCCTCTTCTGTGGATAACTGTGACCAACACTCTGCTGTTGAGGCATTCAGGATGGCCCTCATTCCAGGAACTAAGTTCCACCAGTCCCTGGTAAAGTGCCCTCCGTCGGGCATTGAGGAGTTGAACTCTAGAGCTCAGGGGTACTTGAAAATTGATGAAGAGGAAACTGTCAAGTAAAAGAGGGCGGCCTTGGTCAGCGTTGAAACCCAATCAAGAGATCGAGCGACCGATCGAAAGAGTTCAACTTCATCCGGATCATCAATCCCATCAGGATCACCAGCCTCGAAACCATTCAAGCGCTCCAAATTTGAAGAAAGGGTGACACCCATGAAGGTCAGCCTTGCGAAACTCTACCAAGAGAACAAAGCTAAGGGAATTTTCCAGCAACCCTCGACCATCAAACAACCACTTGACCAGAGGGACAAATCAAAGCACTGTGTTTTCCACGGTGATTTTGGGCACATCACAAATGAGTGTCGTAATCTAAGGAAATAGGTGGAGACGTTACTACTTTGCAGGGAACTCCGAGATTATGTCCAACAGGACAGACCAAAGACCGATCAAAGTGCCCTTAGCGGCCCTCGGAACCCCTCGGACACACAGTCGGTCAGGGTCATTAACATGATTCATGGTGGCCCCCCATCCAAAGAGACTGAAAGGTCTCGCAAGAGCCACCTGCAGAGAGCTCGCAAAATGAGGAGAATCAACAAAGTTAATGACGTCCACCACAGGGCCAGAGAAACGCATATCACTTTCTCGGTGTCGGACCTTCGGGGTGTACAAACCCCGCATGACGACCCTCTGGTTGTGACCCTGATGGTGGCCAACTATCTTGTGAAGAGAGTCATGATCGATCCTGGGAGCAGTGCTACCATCATCACCATATGAGCTTTCGAAAAGCTCGAGATCAACCCAACAGAGATTGTGGCATCCCGATGTCCCATTGCAGGTTTTGATGGAAGACAAATCGAGCCGATCGGGGAAGTCCAGTTACCGGTTTCTACAACCCAAAGGACCTTGACTGAGACATTCCTTGTGGTGGATGCCAAACCTTCGTACAATCTGCTCATGGGAAGGGGGTGGATTCACCGAATGCAAGGTGTACCCTCAACTCTGCACCAGGTCATGAGATGTATGAGCCCCGACGGTCTAGGTACCATCGACATCAAAGGTGACCAGGTGGCCGCCAAGGAGTGCTATGCGGTCACCCTGAAGGAAATTCGAAAGGGGAAAGTCCCTATGGCGCCCCACTCCAAGGAGCAGAGCCCATACTCTAAATAACAATTAAAGGAGGGGGATCCGGGCACCCCAATTGTAGTCGAACCGTTGCATCCAGTCTGTCTTGTGCCCGACTGCCCGAAAAAAGTTACTTTTGGAGGTACAAACCTCACCGACCCTGAATTTAAGGAACTAACACAATTGCTGCAGGACAACTTCGATGTCTTCGCATGGGAGCATACAGACATGCCGGGGATCGATCCTGAGATTGCCCAACACTCATTGCATGTTGACCCGAATGTCAGACCTATCAGGCAAAAGTAGAGGGGCATGGGGGCACATCGAAACCAGATTATAACAGATGAGGTATCCCGATTGCTTCCAGCTGGCTTTATCGGGGAAGTCATATATCCCGAATGGCTTGCCAACGTAGTGGTTGTGCAAAAGAAGAATGGCAAATGGAGGGTTTGCGTTGAATTTACTGACCTAAATAAGGCATGCCCGAATAACAACTCTCCACTGCCGAAGATCGACCAGATGGTTGATGCTACCGTTGGTTACGATCGTCTAACTTTTCTGGATGTTTATTCCGGTTACAACCAAATAAAAATGAACCCGTTGGACGAGGAAAATACCTCATTCATTACTGAAACAGGTACATATTGCTTTAAAGTGATGCCCTTCGGACTGAAAAATGCAGGTGCCACTTTCCAGAGGTTGGTCAACAGAATCTTTAAGGGTATGATGGGTACAGTAATTGAGGCTTATATCGATGACACTGTGGTTAAGAACAATAAGAAGGGGGACCATCTTACCCACCTGCGCCAAGTGTTTGACACCCTTAGGTCACATGGTATGAAGCTTAATCCAGAAAAATGCTCTTTTGGTGTATCATCTGGGATTATCGGATCGGATCATATCGAATTATACTTATCGAATTTGGATCATGACAGATCCGATCCAAATCCAATCCGTTTACAGATCTATTTACATGTATAAACTACAAGGAAACTAAAAATGCATGCCGAATGGGCTCTAGTAATATGTAATAGTGGAAATGTCCAAGACCACATAAGGCCATCAAGCACCTGATCCAACAAGTTATTGGCCCAATAAGATTTATGTAAGCCCGGTAATTAGACCCATTTCATTTTTGAATTTCTTTAGAAAATGAAAGTGGTGATGTGAGGATGATGTAATCAAGACACTATTGCCCTAATGGGCCTCAAGCCCATTAAGAGAATGTATATAAGGAAAGTCAAAAGTTAATAAAAAGGGGAATTTTTTGTATGTGCAAATTTTAGCATTTACATAATATGTTTAGTAAAAAAATTCTGTTATTTATTTGGTATAATACCGAGACGCTCTATGAGTTATGCCCAAAAGTATAAGCAATAATTTGGTGCTTTTATATGTTTTCGCACTAGTTATGTACTACCAAAACAAAAAGAATAAAAAAAAAAAAAAAATATATATATATATATTTGCAAACAAAAACTAGTAAATGACCTTTAAAACTATCTACGTAATTTTAAATATATATATATATATATATATATAATATCTATATTATTACTAAATATGTTTTCCAGGTCTTTATTTGAAAAATCTTGAAACAAATTTCAACTTACCATGCTTCTAATTGGTATTGAAAATTTGAAAGTCGAAACACTTCACAAAACAGCCCTAACTTCTTGTTCCAGGCGATCGATCTGGGCCACAAAAAAGCCCATTAAAATTTATTTGGGCCAAGCCCAAATTAGAGGTACGGGCTGGGTTTTCAGCCCAATTGTGTCGTCACGAAAGGAGGAAATGAAGCCCCATTGGGTCATCATGGAAAGAGAAAAGTAAAGTGGTTAGTTGCAGAGAATTCAAAAGAAAACACAAAAAGCGTGTGAGATGGCGATGGTTGTAGAGAACGTTGCCCAATTAGGGTTTCCGTACTGGAGTCCAGTTCGTCGACGCTTCGGTCCCGACGCATCTTTCTTCGCATCTGGGAATATTGAAAGAGAACTTCTCGCCAAACAGGTCTTTTCTTATTCTTAATCGATTCTGTATATACATTACATTTATGCTTACACACATATACCAACAAATTCTTCTTTATTGTTTTTCTATGATTCTGCGGTGATCAGTTTAGTCTTAATTGATGTGTTTGTAGATTGAAGGTTTTGAGTTAATGTCTTATTGGACGGTTCATTCTCTGTGATGAAATTTATTCAAATCCAATAGCTTGTGATTTTTCGGAGAATTTGAGTTATTGTACCCAAATTGCTTCGTTAACTAGCAACTCTAAATATAATTTACCACTCTCAATGGCCATAATATGAAAGAGTTCAGTAATCTATAAATATGAATGCCTTTAGTCTTAGGAGAAGATTAGGTTTGAATTTTATGAAAATAATTGTAATGCTAGGAAATAATAGTCATGGGCATTTTACAGGGACTAGTCAAAAGGGTATGTACTGTTTTTCATGCAAAACAAGTCACAGTGTATTATCTTACTATATTCAGCTAATAATTTGATTCTAAAGTTTTTTTACATGACTGGCTTTGGGTTGTAAATGGTTAGAAAATGATAAATATATTAGAGCGTATTTTTCTTCTCTTTGTGCTGTTTTTTCCCTTTCATTCTGGCTATATGAATTAAATGATTATCATGATTCAAAAGTTGGTAGTTCCTTTATGGTGGTGGGCATATTCCGGGGACTTCCATATTTCTTTGTGATCATCTTCTTTTACATTGCCCGTTTGCCTTGGATTGTTGGGGCCTCCTGCTTAGTCTTTTTGGCACTCAGTGGGTGATGCCAGTCTCGGTTCGCACTGTGTTGGATTCTTGGAGTGTGTGGATTGGGCATCACGCTCGTTCGTTTTGGAGGGTGGCTCCTCTTTGTATTTGGTGGTGTATTTGGCTTGAGCGTAATCGTCGGTGTTTTGAGGGCATCGAGTACCCTTTGGGGGTCATCAAGGATTCTTTTATTTCCAATTTGTTTTGTTGGGTAGAGGGTCGAAATTGTAAATCCATTGAGGAGAAAATTGTTTTTTTGGGTTCCCTTGGTCCTTAGGACCTTTCGTTTGTTCTTGGGATGCATTCCCCTTTTGAATGCCTTTTAATGCAATTTCTTACTTATCAAAAAAAAATATTTCTTTGTTTCTTAATTCTACATGTAATTTGGGTTTTCTGAATCACTCTGCTATGCAAGTGCATGCATTCTTTTTCTATCTTACAACTTCGCAATGTTTAATCTTTTGCTTTAGGTATTTTTGTAATTTAGTTATTAACTCAACTAAATGCTGGCTAAATCTTATTAGCTGACTGGTTGGCTGTAATGTCTTTTTCTTTGTAGAAGGTGTACTTTATAGAGTCATGAGTTTTAATTTTATTCTTCGGAATTTCTTTGTATTATATTTCTGGTCACCTGCGAAAAGAAAAGATACTTGATTATATCGTAACTCTCTTTATTTTCCTTTATGTAAGGTTACATTGGATTTAACTGAAGACGAGAAGCAACAAATTCAAATTGTGGAAGATGAAGATAGCAGGTATTAGTTGTTACAGATATAGTTGTTTTCCTTCTGTTGACTTATCCCATGCTTTGCTGGTTACATGATTCTGCATTTTTTCCCAGCATTGAAAGTACTGAAATAGTTGGATTATTGGGATGATGATGTAGATGAAAGGGTTGTTATAAAATTAGTTTTTGATGAATGAAAAACGAAAGATTGTTATGGTATCATGTACAAGCTACATGTTATGGTCATTATGCATCCTGATTTTATATTTATCAACGTGTGGAGCTGTTAAAATTTGTTGTTCAAACAATCACTCTTGGATGGCTTCCACTTGGTATCTAGATGGGTCATGTGTTATTCTCTCACGTCAAAGTTAACAGACCAGTCGAGGCTTCCAGTGGTTTCTGGTGTGTGATGTTAGGGGCTTCTTGTTTGTTTTGAAGTGCTAGGAATTTTGATAGTCATTTTTATATTATTAGAGAATCTTCTGGTGACTAAACATAAGTATCACATTTTAGTTGTGAACTATAAGTTTAAAGGTAGAATCAAGCTCCCATTTTTGAAATTTAGCTCCTTCCTGCAAATAATTTGGTTTTCTAATTCTACTAACAATATCTGTTTCTCTATTGCTATGTTACTGCTAGGGGTGTTCAAACCGGTTCCGGACGGAACCGGTTTTTTGGTTCCTGAAAAATCGGAACCGGAATTGGAACCGAAAGTGTATGGAACCAAACCGAAACCAGAACCGAAAAATCGGTTCGGTTCCGGTTACTTTTATCTTTTTTTTTTTTAAAAGAATAAAAATAAAAATACCAAATATTAAAAGATAATATAATTATAAATTAGAGTATTTGAAATATTACAAACCCAAAATCAAATATATAAACTAGCGAAATGAAAATAGTTATATCAAAATATTACATCCCTAAAGTTATAATTATGGTGAACTTTGGCAAGTCATGTTTATATACTGAGCCTTTGAACCTGAAAGTAAGATTATTGTAATTCAATCGGAGAACATTGTTATTGCTTGTTGTGCCTTAGACCGAGAAAGTCCGTCAACATGAGAATTCATGGAATAGGTGAGGTGATATGTATATATATAAATATTTTATTTTTATTTTTGTGTGTGTAAGGAGGCTTGAGACTTGAGAGTGGGCAAGACTTATTTTACTTGAAAGCTCCATTTTTCAAAACCCTCCACCTCTATCTATCCTTCTACTTATTAAAATTTTGTTTGGGTTTTTTATACTTTTCAGTTAAAGTTGCATAGTCAAATAATTAATATTTTCTAACTATTTGAGCACAAGGCAAATTAATATCTTAGGCTTCAACCATTCCATCATAAAATTCATAATTATGAAGTGAAATGAACCCACTCAAACCTTTCAACCTTCATAAAAAAATAAAAAAAACCCGGTTCCGGTTCGGTTCTGCGGGGTCGGAACCGGAACTGAACCGAAATTTTCAGTTCTTGGAATTTTAGAACCGGAACCGAACCCCTATGGAACCGAACCGAACCACCGGTTCCGGTTCGGTTCCTGAACACCCCTAGTTACTGCTGGTATAAAAAGATAACATTTACACTGTATGACACCTGAAACTGTACATTTTATGTTAGGATTCCTCTCTATTGACACCGAATCTTCTGTACTTTAGCTTTCCTGTGCCCTGGATTGTGTCGCAACACCTAAAAACAGGTAATGTTAGCAGAAAAAAGGGAAAAAAAAAGAGAGAGAGAAGAAATGGCCGAGGATCAGCCGGGCCGGAGTACCACTTATATTAGTAGCCAACATATGTGAGAAGCAACGTATCAGACAGTGTTGAGTGTGTATTGCTATTCTTTTAGTCATTCTTGTGGTGCAATCTGATCAGGTTGTTTTTTGGCATAGCAGATTACCAATATGGAAGGCCATTTACACTTACAGAGCAGAATTCCTCATCCACATCATTGATTCCTTAGTCATGGTTAATAGGGTTATTTATTCAGAGAGGAACATTTAGCTTTGAATTCAAAGTTGAATTAGCATTCTGCTCATGCTAGATTCACTTAAAGTTGTCCATTCTATAGCATGAGAAAAATCATGACCAGTGCAAGTGCTTGTAAGTTGGAAAGCATTCTCTGAACAAATGTTTTGTTCTTTGAAAAGGGGCATTTTCTACTTGTGCGATGTTGGATACCTGAGTTGCACCTTAGGAAATGAGCAAGAATACATTATGTGTTTTTCATAAAGTACATAATAGTGCATTTGCAAATACATACAAACTACTAAATGACTAACTTTTATCAAAATTAAATGCATGACCAGGGGAATATTTTGTCCAATTGTTGGTTGTGGTGCGCATTTGAATTCTCTGGAGGACTTTGAAGATCATTACAATGCACGGCACACTGCATCTTGTTCAGTCTGCTCAAGAGTCTATCCAACATCACGTCTGCTCAGCATACATGTATCTGAAGCACATGATTCCTTTTTTCAGGCAAAAGTTGCCCGTGGTTTCGCTATGGTATCTCATGCATCAAGTGTATACGATTATGGTGTCTTCATTTAAGCTGTCTGAACAGTCTTGTCTTTTTTCTCCTTCTCAATGGTTCTACCATTCTAGTTGATATTATCTGGGGTTGCATGATAATTTTGCCTGGTGGGACCAATTTTGTAATACTTTGGATTTTGATTATGCTGGATTATATCTTGCTATTGCATAGAGTTACCGGTACAGGATGTTGTAGAACTGTCTATCGTGTGCTCTGTGTCATGTTGCCATTAAGGATCTGGAGTCTTAACGTCCTTGTATGCTCTGTGTAACAGTATGAATGCCTGGTGGATGGTTGTGGTATGAAACTAAAGAGCTATAAAAGTCGGCAGCAACATCTGGTTGACAAGCATAAATTCCCTGCTTCATTTGAATTCTTCAAAAAGGCCCACCTATCAAAGAAACAGAGGCAGAAGAACCAATGGAAGCACGCAGTTCACAAGGAGGAAGCTTCAAGTGCGATGCAAGTGGAAGAAGAAACCATGGATGGTCTTGTTTCAGCTGTCTCTAGATTAAGTACTTCAGACTCCACCCCTTCATCCATCAGCTTTGGCCGTCGCCACACTCGCGGCCTCACATTTGTCCCTCGAGCTGTTCAGCGTGAAAGAAAGACAGACACCTCAACGACTGGACCAAAGAGATAGCCAATGCGTTTCCTAAGCGGTTCTGGATCCTTTAAAACGGTACTGCATATGTCTTCACAAGATGAGCATTTCGACTTAAACTTTCTACTACCAATCTTTGCAGATGTAGGAAAATGATTCCAGTTGTTCCACCAATAACTTCGGATAAGTAGAGATCTTATGGTGTATATGATGTTCGGTTTCTCATGATTTTGGCAAAATGATTCCAGTGTTGTGAGCCATTTTGTAGCAGCTCTCAAATTGAACTTAATCATATGTAGAGATTATTTAGCCAATTTCCATCAGATTATATGGTTTTTTTTTTTTTTCCGCTTTTTTAATGTGTTTCTTCCTCGTGTATGTATGAACAGTATGATCAACAAGATTCCGGATGAAATTGTTTCTTCCTTATCTAGTGTGTTCATCCGAACTTGGAATGCCAACTCAATGCTCATAGCTTGGGATGATGATCATCAGTCCAGCTTGAGCTCTTGTCTGGAATGGTTCAGCTTCAAGTGAATTCCCCATCTACCTCTAAGCATTTTAAATTAGATAATTTGTTTATTCTGAATTTGCAGCCTTCCAAGTTTTTCATCCAGTCAACTAACATTAGGACTGCAAAATAAATTTTATTTTATTTTATTTATATCAGCTAGAATTAACTTACATCCATAGTTGTATGATTTATTTTAGTCATAAACATGTGGTCTTTATTTTGTATTTCTGAAAATAATTTTTATTTCTTAAGAAATACAATAAAACGGTCCTTTATTGTATGATCACTGAATTTTTAAAAGATAGAATTGAGAAAACTGAATCAAATCATCAATTATTAGAAAATAAAAGACTACAAATGTCTTTCTAAAATGGTAAGAAGAATTTATTTTAGGAATTAATTTAAAACCAAAGAATTAAAGAGAAGAATAATATGAAATTCTAGATAAAGACGAGAATAATGTCAATGATGCAATAAAGACGAGAATAAATCACTAATTACGTCGGAATTGTAAGAAGAATATTATGAATTTTAGAGTCTTCTTGGGAATAAAAATTGCAATAAACTCTTGTTTAACTAAATAATACTATCCATTTTATTTATTTATTTATTGTGTTTTACGCGGAGTGTTGTTTGTCCAATATGTTGTCGTATCCATGTAGCACGACGTCGTTGACCGTACCACTAGGGATATTTTCGTCAGACAATAGAAAAACTCAATTTTGGGGGATATATTTGTTTCACTGATAAATGACTACAAATCTACAATATTTGCATTTGGCGTTGTTTAGTTTGTTTCACATTCAGATCTAAAGTTCCCTCTCTCTCAATTCGTTCTTGTGAGTCTTTCTCTTCGAAGAGATACAAAGGATGGATTCCCTAGATTCCGTATTCGATCCATTAAGAGAGTTCGCCAAGGACAGTGTTCGCCTCGTCAAGAGGTGTCACAAGCCTGATCGCAAAGGTAACAACATATATATATATATATCTGATTGCTCTTTTATGGCTTACGGTTTCAATCCATCTCGCTTTTGTTATTCCTTGTTTGGATTATCTGATCTGAAATATACTTTTTGTGATATGTAGAATTCACCAAGGTGGCGTTTCGTACGGCGATCGGATTCGTGGTGATGGGATTCGTTGGATTCTTCGTCAAGCTCATCTTCATCCCTATCAACAACATCATCGTCGGATCTGGTTGAGGTCATTTTCTTTACCTGCTCTTCAATTTTCTATATAATTCAATTATATATATATATATATATATATGTAAGTGTCAAATTTCACTCACATCAAAAACATGTCTTTATTCATGCTCAAGTGGCCATATTTATACATTTTTGTGCTCTTGGATAATGCCCTAAGTTCATGGGGTCATGATCCACTCTCTTAATAACTACTCACTCCCCTAATAACTATCCACTCCCTTTAGATAGTGGGTTGTTGCTCACTTTTTAAGGGAATGGCCTGATGTTGATGGTCCCACTTATACTTGGTGGGCTCAATATATGGGTTATTCAATATTTACATTTTACATGGGCTCGACATTTCTTGGGCCTAATACATGGGTCTGGGCCTATAATTTTCACACTTTACACTAGCCCCATTCGGGTCTGGTATACGGTTCGTGGGCCTGGCCCGAATTCAATTGAATTGATTGATGACAGCCGTTTTTGATGACGTCAGCGTCATTATGGTGGAAAGACGTGTCATTTCAAATTTGATGAAGGCAGCCGTCGATTCGTTGTATTCGAGGCATAGGGAATCGATGTACCTCTTCAGCCTTAATGATGTCGGTTGGCATGCTGTGTGTATATAAACCCTTGTGTGGTTTCATTTTCACTCCTATCATTTTCAAGTCTTGTAAGCAATCTTTGGCAGTGTCCAAACTTTGATCGCCGATTGTGCCTTGGTTGTCGGAGGTTCTTCTTTCTTCTCGCCGGTTCTCTGTGTAAGTTGTTATCTTCATCATGTCTGATAGTAGTGCCACAAAATCTACCGAGGAGGCGACTCATCAAGAATATGGGGGATCTATGGTTCCCAGCCCCCCTTCTGCAAATCCATCTTCTTCATCCTCCCTTCCTCCTCTATCCTTACCCCATTGTCCGGACCTGCCTGGCTTGGGAGCAACTGCTTCGGAGATAGATAACCAGGCAGATGTTGCTGATACTGTTCAGATTGGGACTCCTGTCATATCCAACACGATTGGGGCCGATGTCCCTGGGGGTGCTCCCGCTGGATCCTATATTGAATCAGCCCCTTTCGCGGCCGAGCCACTTGAAGCGCATAAAAGAAAATCTGTGAACCTTAAAAGTCTGAGGAGGGACTGTAGGATCCCAAAAGAGGTAATCTTGAAGGAGTATGATCCTTCTCTTGACTTCAGATTGGGCGATGTAGTGGGTCCGGACGAGGTGTTGTTGTCAGCCCTCCAGATAAAGATGCTTCGATTTCCTCTTCATCCTCTTTTTCATTTTATCTTCTTCACCCTAGGAATAGCCCCTTTGCAAGTCAACCCAAACTTCTTCAGGATAATTTCCATGTTAATCCTGATTAACAGAGAGAAAAAGCTATCTTTGGGTCTGGCAGATCTTCTGCTTAGCTATAAGATTGTGGGCCTGAAAGATTGTGAGGGGAGGTACAACTTCTATCCATTCAAGGGTCGGGCTATCTGCCAAGGGACTGAGAAAACAGAGAAGTATTGGAAGGAGAAGATGGTTTTGGTAAAGGGGGCTTGGTTCTACCCCTATTCTAGGAGATGGCCTATCCCCTGTGTTTTCAAGCATATAACCCTTCTTCCTTTTTCATTTATTCATAAGGAATCTTGCCTGTGTTCCGGATGCGACCAGCTCAGGGCGGATTTTGTTTACAAGTTTTTAGGTTATAGGGATACAGATATAGTGGCTCAGGATGTAGAAGCCCGTATTTCTTTATTAAAGTCCAAGGTCTGGTCGGCCCGTATGTCATGCGCTGACCTGCTTACTCCTGCTAATTTGCAGGGTATATCCAGGTTAGGAGCCAAGTACAAGATCATGATGGATCCGATCAGGCCAGTGATTGAAGACGACGATGACGATATGGAGGAACTGGCTGTACCCTCATCTGGTCAAGGACAGATGCCTCTGGATCCTGATCCTCAGGCTGTGACCGTTGCCTTGATGGGTGATGCTTCTGGGTCTGCACTTGTGCAGACCACTATTCCTGAAATGCTCCATACTTCCTCTGTCCGACCCAGATCGGAGGGTGAAGAGAGATCCAGTAAAAAGAGGAAGCGTAAGGGTAAGGAGAAGAGTTCTACTTCTTCTGACCAGTCTACCTCCAGCCTTACCTCCATGGCTGCCATGATGACTCGGGCGCAGGGGCTCTGGACGCTAGAGGAGCTCGAGGCACAGAGGGATGCTGACCCTGACCGCATTGTGCGTAAAACTCCAGGGTTGTTACTGGGGGTACGTTTTTCTTTGTTTAATCTCATGTCATATTCCTACTTTCGTATATACTACTGACCCATTTTGCCTTGCATTTTCTTAGGCTCTTTTCAGCGTCAATGCGTTATGCCTTGCCCACGAGGAGGGTGTGAAGGAGCTTGAACGACTGAAAGCCGACCTAGCTGAGAAGGATGATCAGGAGAGAGAGCTAAGAGCTCAGCTAGGAGACTTCCCGTCCAGGGTTGTTCAGTTGGAGGAAGAGCTGGCTCAAGTAAAAGAGCAAAATGCCAAGCTATCCAGTGAGAAGGAGAAGCTGGCATCTGACCATGAGACTCTCCAACACAAATTCGGCATCTCTCAGTCAGCCCTGGAGATGTGTAAGAAAGGAGGGTTTGACATGCACCAGCACTACTCCCAGATGAATAGGATTGTAGCTGGTGAATTCTGGAGGAAGGGCTTTATCGTTGGGGAGAAAGATCCAGCAAGGAGAAGAATCAAAGATCCTGATGCTAGATAAGGTGTTAGGAGTACAGAGGCCATATTCCAGCCCCGAGCCTAGCCATGCTCAGAATCTTTTCACAGAATTCCTCAAGGGATATCTTCCTGCTGACCCTCTAGATCCCTCTATAGAATTCTTCCCTCCGACCACTCATGTAGATTCCTTAGGAAAGGATTTTAGTGGTTCAGGCCCTGCCTAGGCTATTCCATATTCCTTTTGTAGTGCTGCATTTTGTAACATGCCTCTTGGGCAATTTTTGTAATACAAAGCAGTAATTTTTGTTTATTAATGGAATATATACTTTTTCTGTCATCATTACTTCCCTTATTTTTAAGCTTATTCCTCTGAAAGAGTGAGTCAGGCCATGAGCCTCTGCCATCTCACTACTTAGGAATTACTTTTAAACTTATTCCTCTGAAAGAGTGAGTCAGGCTTATGAGCCTATGCCATCTCATTATTTAGGAATTATTTTTAAACTTATTCCTCTGAAAGAGTGAGTCAGGCTTATGAGCCTCTGCCATCTCACTACTTAGGAATTATTTTTTAGGCTTATTCCTCTGAAAGAGTGAGTCAGGCTTATGAGCCTCTGCCATCTCACTACTTAGGAATTATTTTTTAGGCTTATTCCTCTAAAAGAGTGAGTCAGGCTTATGAGCCTCTGCCATCTCACTACTTAGGAATTATTTTTAAACTTATTCCTCTGAAAGAGTGAGTCAGGCTTATGAGCCTCTGCCATCTCACTACTTAGGAATTATTTTTTAAACTTCTGGCTGTTTGTTTGTAAGAAGGATGACCATCTTTTATTATAACCGTGAAATTACAAAGATAACAACGTCTGACTGAGTCAGGATAACAAACGTGGAAATTTTAAAGATATCTACAAAGCTAGGCTCAGATGCCTCTGTTTAATTATTCTGAGAACGAAATAAATATCAAGGATAATACCTCTTTAGTCGTGAGGCATTCTGTGAATTGGGTTCCATATTGCCGTCATTATTCCTGAGGCGGTAAGCCCCTCGTTCGATGACCTCCGTGACTGTGTATGGTCCTTCCCAATTTTCCCGGAGCTTTCCGATTAACCCGATCTTCTTTCGTAATACCATATCGCCCACCTGGAATTCTCATCTTTTGACCTTTTTGTTGAAGGCGTTCCTAACCCTTTGATGGTAGGCTGCTAGCCTGATGGCAGCTTGTTCTCGTTTTTCTTCGAGCAGATCGAGTCCATCAACCAGCTGTTGGTCGTTCAGTTCTTCCAGATACAACTCTGTTCTGGCTGTCGGCACTACTTGCTCTGTTGGAATGACTGCTTCTGTCCCATACGCCATTGAAAATGGTGTTTCTCCTGTAGGGACTCTTGATGTTGTTCTGTAAGACCATAGTACCTCCGGAAGCTTGTCAGGCCACACTCCCTTATGCTCTTCTAGCTTCTTTTTCAGGGTATTCAATATGGTTCTGTTGGATCTTTCGGCCTGGCCGTTTCCTTGAGGGTATCCGACCGATGACGTTCTCAACTGGATCCCATGTTCGTTACAGAATTGTCTGGTCCACTGATTATCCAGATTTAATCCGTTGTCTATCACTATCGCCCTCGGCACTCCGAATCTGCAGATGATGTTGGTCCATATGAATTTGATCACGTGCCTATGCGTGATGCTGGAATAGGCTTCTGCTTCGACCCACTTTGTGAAATAATCAGTTGCTATCAGTGCTTGATTTACTGATCTGAGAGCCATGGGAAGTGGTCCAACTGCATCAATCCCCCATTGCGCAAATGGGTGCGGGTTGAATATGGGGTTAAGCAGTTCTGGTGGCGGATGGATGAAATCTCCGTGGAATTGACACTTTCTGCACCTTCTGACAAAGGCTTCGGTGTCATGAGAAAGATAAGGCCAAAAATATCCTTGGCTCAGTACTTTATGGGCCAAAGCTCGTCCCCCTGAGTGATTTCCGCATGACCCTTCATGAATTTCCTTCATTATGGCTGATGCCTCTGAAGGTGTGAGGCATCGAAGGTAGGGTCCCCCAAAAGATCTTCTATATAGCTGGCCGTGCAGCAAGGCATATCTGGGCGATTTCATGCGAATTTTCCGAGCCTCTGCTTTATCCTCTGGGAGTGTACCATTCCTGAGATACTCTGCTATGGGGTCTATCCAGCTCGGCTCCCAAGGTATTGCGCACACCATATCTGACTGATGGATGCTTGGAACATCAAGATAGTCGATCGGGGCGATTCTGGTCAGGTCTTGATCATTGATTGAAGCCATGTTGGCCAATCAATCTGCATTTTCATTTTCCTCCCTGGGGACCTGGCTGAGGGAATACTGCTCCAGTCTGTTTAGCTCCATCTGAGCCAACTTCTTATAGGGCTGCAGCTTTTCTCCTGCGTCGTACTCGTTTTGAACTTGTTTTACCACCAGCTGTGAGTCACTAAAAATACGAAGTTTTTTAATACAGAGGCTCTGAGCTAGTCGCAGCCCAGCTAGGAGTGCCTCGTACTCAGCTTCATTATTGGTGGCGGGAAACTCCAGGCGCACTGATTGCTGGATTCGAGTTCCATCTGGTGTTATAATTTCGAGCCCGATTCCCGAACCAGCTGAACCAACTGATCCGTCTACGTAGAGCGTCCACTCGGGTTCATCTAGATCTTGGAGGAATGCCTCTGGCTCTGCCTCTAGGAGAAAATCAGCTAAGGCCTGACCTTTGATAGCTGTGCGGGGCACATACGTGATATCGAATGTCCCGAGTTCCAACGCCCATCTGGTTATTCTTCCCGTCAGATCGGGTTTGGACATGATGGCTCTTATCGGAATGGTGGTTGGTACCACGATTGGATGAGTCTCAAAATAGTGCCTCAGTCGCCTCTTTGCGTTGATTAAAGAGAGAATAGCTCGCTCCGCTATGGTGTATCTGGTCTCCGCATTGGATAGGGACTTGCTGCTGAAGAAGACTGGTTTCTGGCACTTTTTATCATCTTTTACAAGTGCTGCGTTGGTCGAGGTTGATGATATGGCAAGGTACAAATGCAAGGGTTCTCCTGGATTTAGTGAGGCGAGGATCGGTGGATTTTGGAGATACTGCTTTAATTTCTGGAGGGCCTCTGCCTGTTCCGGCCCCCATATGTTTCTTTTTCCGCCTTTAATTGCAGTGAAAAATGGTCTGCATCGGTCTGTCAGTCGGGACATGAACCTGCTCAGTGCGGCTACCCTTCCTGTCAGGATCTGGACCTCCTTTTGCGTCTTCGGCTCTTCGCTGCTTATCAGAGCTTTGACTTGCGATGGGCTGGCTTCGATTCCTGTTCGGTTGACTATATGTCCGAGGAACTGTCCGGATGAGACTCCGAAAGAGCACTTGGCTGGATTGAGCTTCATCCTGTACCTGCGGAGTGCCTCGAACACCTCTTCCAAATGCTTTAGGTGATCGCCTTTTCTTCTGCTTTTCACCACCGTGTCATCTATGTAGGCTTCAACCGTTTTCCCCATCTGATTTTTGAATATCTTTCTGACAAGCCTTTGATAGGTGGCACCTGCATTTTTAAGTCCGAAAGGCATAACTCGGTAGCAGTACATACCTTCTTCGGTAATAAAGGCTGTTTTCTCCTCATCCGTCTGACTTATTGGGATCTGATTGTAGCCGGAGTACGCATCAAGAAAAGAGAGTCTGTCATACCCCGAAGTGGCATCTACCATCTGATCAATCTTTGGTAGGGGAAAGCAATCCTTCGGGCAAGCTTTGTTTAAGTTGGTGAAGTCCACGCAGACTCTCCATTTCCCGTTTTTCTTCCTGACTACCACCACATTTGACAACCATGATGGGTACTTCACTTCCCTTATGAATCCGGCTTCTAGTAGCTTTTCCACCTCTTCAGATATGATCTGGTTCCTTTCTATCCCGAACCTCCTCTGCTTCTGCCTTACCGGTCTGACATTTGGATCAACATTCAGGTTATGCTGAGCAACCAAAGGATCAATGCCCGGCATGTCGAGATGAGACCAGGCGAACACGTCTGAATTTAGCTGGAGAAAATGAATCAGCCTGTCCTTTTCCTCTTTCTGGAGATGTGAGCCGATGAATGTGACTCTGGTGTGATCCGTCAAACTAACTTTCACTTCTTCTAGGGGTTCCGTCGTTGCCTGATTCTCCTGACCCTCTGAGGAAGGGTCTGACTGTAATTGCTATTTTTCGTTGTACATGGACTCTTCTCGCGCCACCAACACTTGTTTATTTTTCTGGTTCAGGTCCTTCATGGATATCGAGTAGCATTCCTTCGCTGCTATTTGGTCTCCAGGAATATCTGTCACGTCCACTCCATTTGGGTCGAGACACCGCATGACCTGATGGAGTGTCGAAGGAACCCCTTGCATCCGATGGATCCACCCTCGTCCCATCAGCAGATTGTAAGACGGTTTGACGTCTACCACGACGAAAACTTCTTTCAAGGTTCGGCGTGTCGCTGATACTGGCAAGTTGACTATGCCTATCGGCTCGACGCGTCGTCCGTCAAAGCCGGCCAGAGGAATCCGAGCCGGGTGAAGCTGTGACACGTCAATTCCGATTTTGTCGAAGGCCCATTTTGTCATGATATTGGTGCTACTTCCTGGGTCAACCATTACGCGTTTGATCAGACAATTAGCTACCAGAAGAGTGATTACCAGAGGATCTTCGTGTGGCGTCTGAATATTCTGCATATCGGCCTTTGAGAACACTATTGTTGACTCTTCTCGAGGAAGGGTTGTTTGGCAAACCTGGCCGACTCGCCTGAGTTTGTGTGCTTTTCTAAGCTTGGACCTTCTGCTTCCTTCGTCCTCCAACGCCTCTTCACCTCCTTGGATCATGTGGATAACTCTCACCGGTTGTCTTGATGTAGTGCTGTTTGGCTGTGTCCTGTGTGGTTTTTCTGGTCTCGCCTGATCCTTCATTACATAATCTGCAAGCTCCCCTTTGGCGATCATTGCTTCTACCTGTCTTCGGAGATTTCTGCAGTCGTTTGTATGATGACCATACTCACTGTGGAAGGCACAGTGCTTGGTCATGTCCCTTAGCTCCATCGGTTGTCTGATCGGTGGAGGTGGTCTGAAAATTCCTTTGTTTTTATTTTCTTGGAGGAGCTTTCCAAGGCTGGTTTTGAGCGGAGTGGTTCTTTCTTCCGTCCGTTGACGCTTGTCTAAATTCCTGGATGATGAGGTTTGCCGAGTGGGATCGGGTCGTGGAGGCCGCTGATCCTTCATCCTTTCTTTGGATTTTGCCTCCACCGTTACCAGGGAGGCTCTTCTGTGTCTGACTGCCTCCTCCTCTTCTATTCTGAGATACCCTTGTGCTCTGGAGTTGAGCTCACCGATGTTGACAGGGGGTCGTTTCACCAGTGAAGAGTGGAATTTCGTGTCTGGGATGACCGCCATACGAAATGCTTCTACCGCTGACAACTGATCGCAGTCGTCGATAGAAGACATTTCGACGTTGAATCTGGTTAAGAAGCTCTTGAGGCTCTCACCTTTTTCCTGGGTCATGGTGAAAAGGCTTGATATCGTTTTCCTCTGCCTCCGGTTGCTGAAGTATTGACCGATAAAGCGTCTGCAGAGGTCATTCCAACTGCTGATGGATCCAGGAGTCTGTTTCCTGAACCACAAAAGTGGTGCTTCCGTCAGACTGGTTGAAAAGACTTTGCACAAAAGTGCCTGGTTTCTTCCGTAGACAGTCATTTTGGTCTGCACTTGGTAGATGTGATCAAGCGGGTCTTTTGTACCATCATATAGCGTAAAAGTTGGCAGTACAAACTTCTTCGGGAATTCTGCTGCTTCAATTTCTTCTGTGAATGGAGACTGAGTCATATCCATTGTCGCGTGGATTGCCAGATCGTCTGGGGTCTGCAACTTCAAATCTTTCATTACTTCTCTCTGGATTTTTGCAGCCATTTCGTGCAGGTCGTTCTGGCTCGGGGCCTGCATCCTTGGCGTTCCCCCTGTTATGGGGTGAGATGATTCTTCTTCTTCCCTTGGAACTTTATCTCCTCGGGCAGCGGATGCATCCTGCTCGTGATGAGAGTTGAAGGGCTCTGGCTCTGGCTCATTTGTGCGCTCTGCTGGATCGGAATTTTGGAGAGGAAAGGAGCCCTGAATCACCCGATGGAGCAATTCGGCATTCTGTTGCTCGAGGGCCGCATTTCTTTCTTCCACAGCCTCCAACTTCCTCATGACTTCTTCGAATCTGACTTCATTGTTTGCTGACCGTGTGGACACCATTTTTTGTAAAAATAAAACTCGTTGTGAGTGGAAAAATATTATCTTTCCCACAGACGGCGCCAAATGTAGGTGTCAAATTTCACTCACATCAAAAACATGTCTTTATTCAGGCTCAAGTGGCCATATTTATACATTTTTGTGCTCTTGGATCATGCCCTAAGTTCATGGGGTCATAATCCACTCTCTTAATAACTACCCACTCCCCTAATAACTATCCACTCCCTTTAGGTAGTGGGTTGTTGCTCACTTTTTAAGGGAATGGCCTGATGTTGATGGTCCCACTTATACTTGGTGGGCTCAATATATGGGTTATTCAATATTTACATTTTACATGGGCTCGACATTTCTTGGGCCTAATACATGGGCATGGGCCTATAATTTTCACACTTTACAATATATCTTTGTTCTTTTTAAAGTAATTAATCCATTTTCGATGGAATGAAAAATAAATATATTATAGAATGGTGACCATACAATGCATCCCTCAAATCATAAGCATGTGCAATTGTTGTGTCCAATTCTTCTGTTGATGAGGCCTCATGATTAAATTAAGTTCTTATGTGATCTCAAAAAGATGTTTTGTTTATCAAAGCGTTTTTCATTTAGATGGTCTGTGTAATACAGTTTTTTGTTTTTATAATTAGGACTAAAATTGCAATAAAATAACCCCCCCGCGTTCTCATTTGTTTGGTAGATTTAAAAGTGTGGACCTATGAGGCTTGTGATATGAAGTTCTTTTAGAATTAAGTTGATGAATTTTAAGCATTGCGCTTTGGCTGTCAAGAGTATGCTTATATCTTTCATCCATGGATTTTAGGGTTCTGTAATACAATAGACTAATGATATGTATGGAGATATCACCAGTAATAATGATGATGAGACTTTAAGGTGTGGTAGAAGTAGGGGAGGAACTAGATTAAGCCAAAAGACTAGAAGCCAGGCAGGCAGCGATAGGATGTGCTTCAGACTAGGATTTTTAATGTTGTAAATGCTGGTATTTTGGTAGTTTTTTCAAGACAACCCGCCTTCAATGTCCTGGATCTGGCGTTATTTATAACATTCTAGTGGCTGGTCAAAGACAGTTGTGTAATATTTTGATGAATGTTATTCATCGGTCCATTGGTATAACCAAGAGCTGTTACACTAAGTGCACTATCCGTTGATTAATTGGAGCAATCTTATCGGCCATCTGGGTACTCCTTATAGAGTGCCGTTGGTCACATCATATTTAATGTTGTATTGGCTGTGATTGCTTATTGAATGGTGGTGGTTAGGGCAAAGTCATGTATTTGTGGAGGTCGTTGTCCAAGCACATGGGTTCACTTTCATGGGTCAGGTCGAACACTTGATTGTTTGGACAAACTTTAGTTCCCATCCCTGCCTAGGTTTAGTACTATTTTACTAGTATTTGTGGGTGGTGCCTTGGGAGCTTCCAACAGATCGATGTTATCTGTCACGAAGAGCTCCTTAGTATTTTAAGTGGCTTGAGGTTTTATCAGTCAGCAAGAACTTTTCATTCGTAGGGACCATCCGAGGGGAAGAGCTTCTAGGTTTCAGTGTTATCAATGGCCCAATGCACACCAAGGCACCTGAGGTCCTTTTTGATCCTATGCATTAGGTGCAAGCTGAGGTGCGCCCATGAGTTAAACGAGGCGCATAACTGACAAATTAAACTATATCTAAAGCATTCATATTCTGTATTAAAGTTGCAAGTGTTGTCAAAGACACACTTGGACATCCAAAAGGCACTCCTTTGACAACACTGCTAGATTTTATAACTCCTTGAGTCCAAGGTAAATCTGAGGGGAAGAGCTCCTCAAGATTTTAAATAGCTCGAGGTCTATCTCTGGGAAAGAACTCCTTGAACCTGAGATTTGTCCAACAGAAAGAACACATTGGGACTTTAGGTAGCCTGAGGTTTTAATCTGTGGGGAAGAACTCTTCGCGAGTCTAGGTTTTTACAAGGGAAGACCTCCTTACTCCTTATGGGGTGTTTGGTAAAATGAGTTGGGTTGGTGGTTTGGGTTTGGTTGAAAACCAAACCATGTGGTTTTGGTATGGTTTGGTTTTATGCTGAAACCCAAGCCATCTTTGGTGCTGATGATTTTGGTCGAAGAAAAAATAAAGTTGAAGAAACCAAACCATGTTTGGTGGAGGTTTGAAATTCTGAAACCAAACCATTTTGGTAACTTGAAATGTGTTTGGTAACGAAAAAATTAGGAATTAATAAATTATGAACTAATTTAAATATTTATTTATTATTTATTTATTCATTTTATATTTGTTTATTATTTATTTGGTTTTACTTTATTTATTATTTTTAAATATTTATTACTCAATTTTTATTTATTTATTATAAATTATTAATTCTATTTTATTTATTTAATATTTTACTCAATTTTTATTTATTTATTATTAATTCATTTTATTTTTGTTTATTATTTATTTGGTTTTACTTTATTTATTATTTTTAAATTTTTATTTCTCAATTTTTATTTATTTATTATCATTATTTGTTTATTATTTAATTGGTTTTACTTAATTCTATTTTATTTATTTAATAAAATGACAAACATGACAATGTTGACTTTTGTTGAGAATGGAATAGTACACCAATGATGGGTTTGGGGTTATGGGTTAGTTTTAATTTAATAGTTATGGGTTGTGAACAGTACCCAAACCACCTCCCAATTTGGGTTATAAATTTACACTATTTTCAAACCAAGTACACCAATGATGGGTTTGGGGTTATGGGTTTAGGCTAGGTTATAATTTCTCAGTCTAAAACCAAAAAACCTAGCCTAAACCCATGAACCAAGCAGCCACTAGTGTCTGTTTGGTTCATGGGTTTGGACTAGGTTTTTTGGTTTGTTCCTGTTTGGTTCATAGGTTTGGGCTGAGATTTTTGGTTTGTTCCTGTTTGGTTCATGGGTTTGGGTTGGGTTTTTTGGTTTTGGGTTGAGAAATTATAAACCAAACCATGTTTGACCACTTTGGCTTGGTCCAATAGTGTCAGCCCATGATTTGTGAATGATGTTAATTTAGGAACCATGTTGGGAGGTGATTTGGGTTCTGTTCACAACCCATAACTATCAAATTAAAACCAACCCACAACCATAAACCCATCATTGGTGTACCACCATTCCATTCTCAACAAAAGTCAACATTGTCATGCTTGCCATTTTATTAAATAAATAAAATAGAATTAAGTAACACCAAATAAATAATAATAATTAATAATAAGTAAATAAAAATTGAGAAATAAATATTTAAAAATAATAAATAAAGTAAAACCAAATAAATAATTAATAATAAATAAATAAAAATTGGGATATGGAATGTTCCATTTCCATTCCAATCTTTACTTGTATCTTTTTGACTGGTATTGCAATCCACTTCAATAATAAAAGCATGATTTGATTGAAGCAGGAGTATATATGTGTTGATGTGTGTATAGTTTATATCTTGCTTCCTTTCTATTAAGAATAATTATGAACTGAATTTGTACAATGTTTGTCGGAATGCAACTCATTTGTTTCAATTGTACCTGGCCTTATTACTAATTTAGGCTACTAATTCTCTTTTTTAACAGTAGGTATGGGAAAATGAAGCTGCAAGGTTGGTGTTGTTGATGAGGTGCAAAATACTGAGGGAGGAATTGTCCACTCGGAAGAAAAATTTCCTATTGAGGACAATTAAATTTCTGGAATGTTTTCAAGTGTTTTACTTGCACGAACAATCTATTTTGTTGATTGCTGTTAGTTTCTTGAAATTTTGATGGTCATCTGATATTTTTCTAAGTAGATTATAATCATCTAATTATTCTAAATAGATCAGAATACCATTTTTGAGTTCATCATAAGCTTTCTGTATTCCAAACCAGTGGCTTGGATGTAGGTATTATCCAATGATAAACTATATATCTATATATATATACTACTACTGAAAGTACAGAGAATTTCAGTTTATTGCAATTTCATATGAAAGCTAAGATGAGTTAAATATTATTATATTTTGTATTTTGGTATCTATGTTCCATTTTGCTTTTTATGGTCCTCTGCACACAAACTTGATGGGTGCGTTTGGAAACTGGTGATTCCGTTTTTGTTCTTATTTTTTCCACTGTTCACGGGAATAAAAATGCGTTTGGGAGTCTTTGATGGTTTTTGTTTTCGTGAACAGTAAAAAAATGTTTTCTCACCTTTAGTTCAAAATTTGAGAACACCAAAATGGTGTCTTTTTGTCTTCGGCATTGTTTGTTCTCAGCCAAAAAAAAAAAAATTTGTTGCAGATTCCCTAACCGTCATCTTCAACCTCCAAACCCTAACCTCCATATTCAACCTCCAAACCCTAACTCCCACCACCAACATCAGCCGCCACTACCACCACCAACACAAACTTTTACCTCTGTAACTTGACACACCCAATCGAATTGGGGTGATGTGGTCTTTATACATGCTACTACTTATATATTTATATATATATATATATATATATATATATATATTTTCCTGTAGCTGGTTTGTACAAGGGATGACAATCAAGTCAAACTTAATCTCACTCTTTGACAATTTGTTTTCTACTTTGTGTTTTTGTTTCCGGATTACCCTTAGGACAAGAACAAGAAAATTTTTTGTTCTCAAGAAATAAAAAACGAAAACGAAAACACTAATTTTCAAACGCACCGATCATTTTTGCACAAGACAAATTGGTTTGAGTTAGTTTACCATATTCATGAGTATCTCTACCACTTTGTTGCTTCTATGTCAGTTTGCCCGATTAACAGAGGGGCATCATGCCTATTCATGCAGTGGGGAAAAGCCATGGAATTAAAAAGTAATCTCAATTTACACTTTTTTTTCTTTCTGTTTTAAAGAAAATATCTAAATACCTTAAAGAAAATTTTTGGATTCCATTACATGAGGAAAAAAAGACAAACAAAATAGTGATATGCATTTGTCGAAATCACTCTTTATCTCCTAAAAAACTTAACAGGATGCATGACGAAAATGAAAATACAGGTTAAATGTAAAATGTAGCACAATATAATCAGGTGGGCACAAAGCCTTGTACTGCACGATCTTATTCTTCCGAGATGTTTTCCTCTAGTTGTAAAGAAAAGAGGAAACGTTTCCTCTAGTTATAAAGAAAAGAGGAAATAAGAAAAATGGTACTTCTTCTTTTTGTTTCCTCTCGCCTTCAAAATGACCAAATTTCAAAGTTGTAAAATTGAGACTTTCATTTATATTTTAAATTAATAAATTTAAATATTATATATAAATAATAATAAATATTTTTATAAATTAAATAATAATAAACAAAATAAACAATAATAAAATAGATTAAATAATACATAAAAATAATAAAAAATAAAAAATAATTATGATAAATAAAAAATAAAAATAATAAGAAATACAAATAATAATTAAAAAAAAAATTATAAATTAAATAAAAATAAATGAATAAATAATAATAAACAATAATAAAATAGATTAAATAATACATAAAAATACAAATAATAAGAAATACAAATAATAAATAAATTAAATATTTTTATAAATTAAATAAAAATATAATAAATAATAAATTAAATTAAATAAAATATATTTACAAATTAAATAAAAATAATGAATGAATAATTTTAAAATTAATAAATTAAATATATTTATAAATTAAATAATAAATAATATAAATAAAACTTATGATAAATAATAAATATAAATAAATAATAATAAGAAATACATATAATAAATAAATAAAAAGTAAGAACAAATTTTTTTTAGTAAACATAATTTCTATTTTTTATTTTTGTTTCTGAAAAAAATCAAAATTTAGTAGACAAGATTTTACTTTTTGTTTCTCTTAAAGGAATCAAAATCATAACTCTACTTTTTCAGAAAACGAAAACAAAAACGTTTCCTGTTAGTAAACATAACCTTAGCAATATAAACCTTTTCTCATATTAGATAAGATGTCCAGGTAAATATTTATAGACTTGCTCCATTTGACACGAAAACTCTATCCATATGGGTCAATGAAAATGATGAATGCAAAACCTGATGATTTGGAAAGTAGTTGCCATTTGAAATTGAAAGGCCTTAACAATTCCCAAGGAGAAACTTATAAGATGCAGAAAAAAAGGTTAATGGAAGCCAGTGAAGTAAACCTTTGTCTACATGGTATGTTTACATTTCAAAGTGAGAAACTAATAATAGTATACACCTTTCAAGATCAGCAAACTGGATTGCTGTCTGCATTCTCATTGGCTGAGGCAAGTACTAGCTCCGGCTGAGCCACAAAGCCTTCCCTTCTCGCTTTCTTGCGCTCACGCTGCAATCTAAAGGATTCTCTCTTCCTTGCTCGATAACTGTTAGGATTTTCAGGCTGCACAACACGCGGATAAACACTCACCTGGAGATTACAGAAAGCGCATCTGTATTAGGTTAATGCCTAGTTTTATTCAGCAGAAGTCATTGAGAGCATAAAAGCTGACCTTTTTTCTGTCTGGCCCATACTTCTCAAATTTGACCAACCCGTCGATTAAGGAAAAGATAGTATGGTCTTTGCCAAGCCCAACATTCTTTCCTGGATGAAACTGAAAATGTCATGGAGAAATGAAAATTTAAGGCAGGTGCTCAAAATAATAAGCGGAATACAGTAGCATCAGAAGTAAGTATTGCTGTGAAACTGTTATATAGGCTGTAGTTCAGGTAATTATAAACTAGGTAATCCATGTTAAAGATTTCTGGCAAGCTATGTTTAGATGATAAGTGGGAGAGCCATCAGCAAGAACCGGAAATTAGCAAGATCACTCTCCTCAAACCTGCTGAAAACATGCACAACAGGTACAGACAAACTGAAAGTTGCTTATATCAACCCACAGAACTTTATCAAAATGAAAAGCTATGAATTTTGAATGCGCGTACACTACAGACTACGGATTGCAATCATAATTGATGCATCACATCCCTGCAAAGGAAAGCTGATTAATCCATCTGAGCATTTTATGACAAAACCAATCCAGCTGGGGCCCTTTTACCGGCACAAGGTAATAAAATCATTCCATGTGTGTTCATATTAACCTTTGAGATGTGCTTACTTCAATGAAATTATCATCATCAGTCCTATTGCTTCCAACCTTCTATTGGAGTTATATCGCATCATTCTTTGAACTTGAATGACTCCGATATAGAAAATGGTATTTTTTCTGTCAAATGGTGGAAATAACATTTATTATTGCAGTGTATGGCCGCTTCTTTGAAATTGTCTAATGTCCTAAGTTGTATATTATGAGGTCATATATGCTCTAAATTCCCCTGCTAGAAGTAACTGTTTAGGAACATAAAAGCTGTTGCAATCAATAAATATGCATACTCGAAATACAATGGATGCATTAGATTTTCATGGTGTACTTCCAATCGTCCATGTGAGTATGTGACAGCGAATTGTTTGAGATAAACGATAATCTGATGAGAATGATCCATCCTACAAAAATTTAAGTGACGTATATTGTACATAATAATAGTTGTTGATATTTGCTCATTGATTTCTTTACATAGAATAGTTGTTGATATTTGCTCATTGATTTCTTTACATAGATGACGGGCACATACATGATACAAAAATATTTTCTGATTCATAATATAAGTGAAACATTTGGCTAGCAAAATATAAATAAAAAACAAGGTTGAGTTTTACTGGGGAAACAATCAACTGCCAAAACCAAAATTTGCATTTGTTCTAATGTCCCCTTCTCATTTTGCACAATTTCTTTCCTTCCTTTTGTATTCTTTCTTGGATAGTGTTTTCAAACATACCATTTGTTATATGTTTCTTTCTTGAATATTGATAACATATATATCCACTAGATCAGCTGAGAGTTATTTAGTATTTGCTCTATCCTTAAAGCTGTAGAAAATTCTCAACTAGTTGCCCTTCCCCTCTCCCCATGACCACGACCACAAACACCATAAACAATTACAAGCTTCTCCATGCCTCCATCACGCTATATCTCACTCTCATTGACAGCTCTTATACGTACAAGAGAAATGAGATGAAGAGTAGAGTATGGTGACCCTTTAATAGTGCTTGGCACAGAAGAAGGCTGTACTTGGTCCAAGTGCACATGATTATTCTAATAGTCTTTTTTCTAATGAGCCGTTTACCAATAAGCTATAATGACATCATCATCTTGCTTGTTAATTCATAGTTTCAAGAGCTGGGTAAATCAAAGGTCAAGAGGACTAAAGGGCTAAAGCTCCATGTGTTAAATTCAATATAATTGTGTAGCTTAAAATGCTTTTACTCAGAGTAATCTTAAGTGCATACCATGACCAGCAAAACCACATCTGTGGAGTTAAATTTTTTAATTTTCAAATCCTGTGCTCTACCATCTGGATTACATGTGCTGATCATGTTCAATGATCTTTTGAGGTGAAGAAATTATATTATTAACATCTTCATAAGCATCATCTTTAATGCTGCCTTTCTATGATCGACAATAGTCCAATTTCTCGTTGATCCAACCAAGTCCAACTTTGTATTCTAGCTCATTCATATGGGGATCTAGAGAAGTGGTTATGATAAATTGGTTTTTTATGTGAAGTCGCTTGCTTGTTGTTATTCACACATATAAGAATGACGCAATAACGAATCCAACATCCCCAATGATCCAGTGGGGGAAAGTTGATCTAGTTGCTGACATTATAATAAAAATTGCTCAAAATAAAACCATTTGTTTTTAAAGGGTGTGGGAACTGGTGTAATGCTTTTCGCATCAAAACCACCAGAACAATCTCCGGACTTTGGCCATAAAGAAATTATACACACCTTCACCATAGGTGCCTCTTCCAGCATTTCTCCTATTACTTGGATTTCTTTAATTCTCACACTTAAATCTACTTCTTCGTGTTTAAATTTCCAAAAATGACACAAAACTATAAAGGAAGATGCAGAACCAGAAACTAGAGCATAGCCCTATAAAATTTTAAAATTTCCAATCAGACTAACAGCGAATTTGACAACAAGGAGTTGATTGTGCAAACACAAAAGGAAAAGGAGTTCCAATTGGAAGACGAATCAAATACAGCAAAACATGAAAACAAATTATACAAGTTGTGATAAGTGGAAGGTGAGAGAGATTAATGGTGATACCTTGGTTCCGCGCTGGCGAATGATAATAGCGCCGGGCTTGGCTACTTGATCACCGTAGATCTTGACGCCCAGCCTTTGCCCTTTGGAATCTCGACCGTTCTTGGTACTTCCCGCTCCTTTCTTGTGCGCTGATTCTATCGTCAACGGAACAAATTGCAGAGGAAGAGGAAACGACAAGGACGCCGTGTGCCCTACATTCATCAATCCACAATCTCCTTTGAAGAATGAAGATGACGAGCTTGAAGATAACGATAGTCCTTTAAATGCTCCCGCCAAACTCACACTCGTAGTTGTCGCTGCCATTACTCTGCAAATCCCCCAAACAAAAATTCAGTTTCAATATAATACATCTATCTATATATAGAGATACAGAGACACAGGCTAGTGCTAGTGTTAGGGTTTGTAGCGCTTACTGTGAGAATTGCTGCGATAGCGTCGGAGAGGGAGAGATGCAACATAAAATCTTATCTGGTGGTTGTTCACGCCACACCGTAACATAATCCACGATAGATGGTTTGTGGGACCCAGCAAAGATGAGACTCTGGAGTTATTTGCCTTCTTTATTTATCCTCAAAAAATCAACACGAGAGTTTTTTTTTTTTTTTACTTTTATCTTTTATCATTAGTCTATTAATTGTTTTGAGTGATCTGTGGTACTAAATTGGCTTTAAAATACTTTGCAAAATGTCCTCTGGTTCATATAAAAGGTCAAATTACCCCCTTCAGTATTCATTAATCTGGTATAACTGGTCCATACACGCATGCTGCTTACTAATTGAAAGAAAAAACAATTTAAACTGTAAATGACTTTACTTTTACCGTTCAAGTATTATGCCTACCCTTATCATAATCTTTTTGTAGCATTGTGAATTTATGAGGATCCATAGCCAAGTCAATGTTTACTACCTAAAAACGAAGATTTAAGATCAGAAGCTGTATTGTGTAATATGGTTTGGGCCTCCGTGCATCTTCCCAAAAACTGGTTTTGTGCTGAAGGCCAAATATGGACCTAGATTTTTTAAATTGGGCCGAATGAAGCTCCTATCTTTGCTCCTCCTCAATTTTGTTTTCTCTCTTTTTTTTTTCTTTTTTTTTTTTTAACATGTTGAAATCAACACCTTGTTCTTGTTGTCACTCGAGCAACATATCTCAATTTGTTGCACTTCATTATGGACCGTTTACATGGACAAATCATCCGAAAATCCAAATTTGAAAGTGTCTCAAAAGTGTCATTAGGATTTACTTTGTTTATAGGTTTGGGTGAAACTTATTAGCTTACGTTGGTAATATGCACATAATTAGATTGCCAAATCCGCCACTTCAATTGCTATTAATGCGGGGGAATTAAAGACGTAGTTGTCGCAGGGTATAGATCTGTCCGCGTTTAGAGGACGTACTGGTCAGAGGGATAATATGCAAATCTACTCTACTTACTCTTTCACATTTCACATCCCAAATCAAACGATCAAATCTTTTTTTTAACGAACAAAGGAAAAAAAAAAAAAAGAGTTTATCATTACGGAAGAAAACTCTTTGCTTCAACACAGATTTCCAACACGTAGCCCATATCTACCACCTTCACCAATCCAATTAACCATTTACAACACGTTCAATTCAGTTACAGAGAAGCGGAGGGATATAATATATATATATATATATAGAGAAACATAGATGAGAGAGTATTGGAAGAATCGTAATATCGTCCTTTGGGTGCCATTGTTGGTGACGGTGGTGATCGGCGCAGTAATAACCGGCACTCTTATGGTAACGAGCCTGAGCCGAAGCAGAGGCAACAGCAGCACCTCCTTCCTCTGCACTTTCGCTGCAGGCTTTCGTTCCCAGACCAACCCGTCCGACACCACCCCCAACCAGTTCCTCTCCCTCCTCCACTACGCCACGTCACGCGCGGTCCCACAACAAACGGCCTCCGAGATCAGAGTCACCTTCGACGTCCTCCAACTCCTCTACCCCTGCAACTTCCTCATTTTCGGCCTGGGACACGACTCCCTCCTCTGGTCCTCCCTCAATCCACGTGGTACCACCCTATTCCTCGAAGAAGACATCAAGTGGGTCCACCAGATCCTCACCAACGGACCCTCCCTCCGCGTCCTCCCCGTCCACTACAACACCCGCCTCTCCGACTCCGATCAGCTTCTCAAGACCTACAAGTCCAAACAACATTGTGTTCCGCCTGACGTGTACCTTAAAGGTAACACCCGGTGCAAGTTAGCGCTGAGTGATTTGCCGGACGAGGTGTACAATAAGCAGTGGGACGTGATACTGATAGATGGGCCGAGGGGTTATTATCCGGAGACGCCGGGGAGGATGGCGTCGATATTCACGGCGGCGGTGATGGCGAGGACTAGGGTGCGGCCGGGGGTGACACATGTGATTCTTCACGATGTGGATAGGAAGGTGGAGAAGGAGTTTGCGAACGAGTTCTTGTGTGCAAAGTATAGGGTGCAGTCTGTGGATAAGCTTTGGCATTTTCAGATACCGCCTGCGTCTAAGTGGAGTACCGGTAAACTCAGTACCTCTTTTTGCTGAAGAATATCAATCATGTTAATGGGTAAATGGAGATGGATGTTTTGGTCTTCTTTATATATTAGCTGCTTAGTTTTTAGAACCAATTTTAATTCCTTAATTCATATTTTTATACATCAATACATGTAGTTTCAGTTCTTTCGAATATTTCCTTTTGTTATTAGTCTGCTACAAAAGTAAAATTTTATGTGTATTTATGAAAATTGAAAAAAATAAATTATCTATATATTATAAAGAATAGGGTAAATTGCTTAAAACCCCCCTCAAGTTTACACTATTTCCCTACTATACCCCCTCAACTATGAAATGAGCTTAGAACCCCCTAAAGTTTCATAAAAAGTTGCACCATGGACTAGCCCTCAAATTATTATACCCTTTTACCCTCCAAACTTTTTGTATTTCCACCTTACCTTTAATTTTATTCTTACTATTATATTTCTTAATTCTTTAAATTACAAAAATATTATTTATTTTAGTTAGAATATTAATTCTGACATTTACCTTTAATGTATTAGACTAAATATACTCTCAAATGTAAAAAAACAAATTTGTAAGTTTTAATTATTTTATTTGTACATAAATTAACTTGTTATTAAGTTTTAGTTTGATTTAAATCATAAAACTCAATCCTAATTAATATATACATAAATAAATCACAATTTATGAATATATTTTTATGAAAAGAAAGTTTTATTTGGCAAAAAATAATAATAATTAGGATAATGAGTTTTATGATTTAAATCAAATTAAGTTTTATTGGAAAATGATATATATTTTGGAATATATATATATAATTCGTCAAAAATATATATTTTTCGAATTATTTTTAAAAAATATGAATTTTTCCCAAAAATAAATTTTTTGGGAAAAATATATATTATGTTCCAAAATATGATTTTTTCCAAAAAATAATTTTTTAAAAATATATATATATTATTTTCCAAAATATGATTTTTTTTTCCGAAAATAATATAATTGTTTTCCGAAATATATATTTTAGAAAATAATGTATATTTTTCATAAAAAAATCATATTTTTTAAAACAATTCGAAAAATATATACTTTTGACGAATCATATATATATATATATTCCGAAATATATATCATTTTCCAATATATATATATTCCAAAATATACATATTTTTTCGAAAAATAATTTTTTTGAAGGATTGATTTCACTAAACTCTCCTATACTATTGATGGTAGTTTAGATATTATAACTCAAAATCATATTTTGGAACATAATATATATTTTTCTCAAAAAAATTATTTTTCGGAAAAAATTCATATTTTTGAAAATAATATATATTTTTCTCAATAAAAATTATTTTTCTGAAAAAATCATATTTTGGAACATAATATATATTTTTCCCGAAAAAATAATTTTTCGGAAAAAATTCACATTTTTTTAAAAGAATTCAGAAAATATATATTTTTGACAAATTATATATATATTCCGAAATATATATCATTTTCTAATATATATATATATATATATATATATATTTCGAAATATATATATTGTTTTCATAAATTGTGATTTATTTATGAATATATTAATTAGGATTGAGTTTTATGATTTAAATCAAACTAAAATTTAATATCAAGTTAATTGATTTATAAATAAAATAATAAGAACTTATAAAAAAAATTAACATTTAAGAGTATATTTAGTCTAATACATTAAAGGTAAATGGCATAATTAATATTATAATTAAAAGAAATAATATTTTTGTAATTTAAAGAATTAAGAAATATAATAGTAAGGGTATGTGGAAATATAAAAAATTTGGAGGTTGGAGGGTAAAGGGGTAAAAAAAATTGAGAGCAAGTCCATATTGCAAGAAAATGAAAGTTCAGGGTGGTATAATTCGTTGAGGGGGTATAATAGGGAAAGAGAGTAAACTTGAGGGGGTTTTGAAGCAATTTACCCTAAAGAATAAAAATAAAATGAAAATTTCATGTTGAGAGTGGGATTTGAACCCACGCCCTTTCGGACCAGAACCTTAATCTGGCGCCTTAGACCAACTCGGCCATCTCAACTTCGGTTTGCAAATTGAGTCCTATCATAATTCAACTAAGGTAAAGATTGGAAACAAACTAAACAGCAACATCTTCTATCCTTCTAGGAACTTTTAATAGAGTGAGCCCTCGTGAGTGTTGAATTATAGTTATATTTTAGGGTTAATCGCACGTAGAAATTGATCCCCTGAACTTTTAATTTTCTTGCAGTGACACCCCTGAATGGTTTTGGGACTTGAAAATATTCTTTTATCCTTTATTTATTATCAAATGTTGTTGGTTAAATTAAATGACCAAACTGTCATCTTCCTATCCAAATAATTTTAATTAATTATCTAAACTAAACTAAAAACTTAATTAGAGTAGAAAACTTAAAATATATACTAATATTAAAGTGCTACAAGTTTTATATAATTATTTTTTATTTTTAAATTCTATTTTAATTTCAAAGATAATTATACTTAAATTTGATATCATAATTGTAGTTGACTTAAATGATTCGTAATATTTTATTCAACTAAATTCATGTGTCAATTAAACTATTCTATATTTTTTTTTTTTATCAATGTAGCTTGAGTTAAAGATAAAATAAAGCCACAGTGAGGTGTATAAAATTATTATGGTTTTCTAATCATTTAGACTTCTAATCAATTCCAATAACACATATATTAAATTGAAGACGACGGATCTGGAAAACAATTATTGCGACTCGGAATGTGTTTATTAACTTCAATGATTGTTTTATATGATTTTAATAAACTATTATTTGAATAAATTTTACATTCATTTTTGTCTATAAAATAATTTATTTAATACATGTATTTTGAGTTTATCATCTCTTTTTGGAATGTATGTTATGGTTAAATTTTATTTTTGTATATTTTTGTTTTTGGTTTTTATATTCCAGTGTAGAGTGTTTTAATATTTAGATTTCAATTTGTTAATAAATTTTTATATGGTGCTTAAATATGTAATTTATTTAATAAGATTGTTTAATTAGAGTGCTTTAGTCTACTTTTTTATTTTATTTTTTATAATAAACTTAATTTCACTAATTCCCTATGAATCCTATTAACAGTATATCATCTAATTTGGTCTATTCTTATTAATTTAACTCGTTATTTAACATTAAAAGATAAAATATTTCTTTTTTCTTACCAAAAATATAAATTATTAAACTACTTTTAATTAAGAATGTCAATTAAAATTATATCTTAAATTTTTATCACGTGTATCACACGTACATTTTACTAGTATATATATATATAATAAAGTTTTCATCTTGGGACATAAAGGTAATTTCATCACCTAAATATTTGTTTCATGTAATAAGTGAAATAAGTCAAGGCTTTTCTAGACTTTTCACCCCTTCAGAGAATGTCCACTGCAAGAAAACTGGAAGTTCAGGACTATTGGACCAAAATTACGTTGACCAATTTTTACGTACAATTGACCTAAAGTTCAGGGGGTCTCATGCAAATTACCCTTATATTTTTCATCCAAAATTTTGAATTGCAAAAGGAAAAGTCTACGATAATAACGCTCACAGGATTCCGAAGCTTACCATGAGGGTGCCCACCCACAAAATTACTCATTTCAAAATAAAGAAAGGTAACAATAGAATTAAATAAACCTATATAAACACATTAATAAGGGGAGCAACATGGTGGAAATGTAAATTCTCCAGTTCTCGCATTTCTCAACCAATAATCAAAGGTATGTAATATTTACAATTCATAAGCCCTTTCTTCCTTCAACAACTTTTTGAGTGCTTGTTATGAACTTGTGGTATTTTCTCAGTGCATAATATGATGATACATCAAAGCAAGTTAAACAAATTATTCACACTCAAGTTTACGGGTCATATGCCGGACTTTGTAAAAGTTTGCCAAAGACGATATAGGCTTTTAATTAGCCTAAGGGACGATGTCGTCTACCTCATGTACTGAAGAATCTTCATCTTCTGCTACCATCCACTGTAATCTAGGTCCCTATTAAAAGTACATATGATCACTTTCAAGAGAAATAAAGATAACACCATAATATAATTCAAGAAGCAGCAAAGTAAAGATCATCACAAACAGTAGCTACCAATGACTCACTATGTTAGAGTGCCTTTTGTTCCATATATCATTCTTTATTTTAGTTCACCAAGTTATTTTTCATTTCCTCTAACTTCTCCATTTAGAATCTTAGATAACTGTAAGTCAGTAATATCTCTTCAACTTATTTTAATATGTGATTATGCATCATTTACTAGAAAACAAAAAAAGGATGTAAATGATCATAAATTTAGTTTGACAAAATAATCAACTTGCTTATATTGATAATTTTCCATGGTTTCTCTTTCAACTCCTTTTCATGACACGACGGAATAATCACTTAAAACGAAATACGCATTTGAAAAGGTCATATCCCAAAGCTACAGAGACACAATTGATGAATTTCGTATGTGATTAATCACTACTAATTCATTTTACAAATTCAGCGGTTGAGTTCATGAGACTCTCACTTCGGTACAAAAAAAAAATTACTACTTACTTTTTAGCTTTGTCAAGTGTGCTTTAAAAAGAGCCCGGATGCCTTTTTCCAAGGTTTAACATTACAAGATTTAAATCCACTTCTAAATTCATCAAGGTCATTAAAGTTTGTTACCATTTCCCATTTGAAAGAGAGAGACCGTACTCATTTATAAAAGCTTGATCGTATTTGCATACAAAGAAGTGACTGGATGATGCAAAAAGTGGTGATGTCGCTCGCACGCGTGCGAGAGCGCGCACACACACATACACAGCATAACAATAATTCCGGATGACTGAATGGTGCGAAACAGAAGCGCATGACACGCAATTAGTTCAAGCAAATACCTTTCCTTGCCGTATAATTCTTGGGGAACTCCCCGTCATATCAACTACAGTAGATGGATCAGCCACCCTGACACCAGCATCAACCACAAAATCCAAACCCTAGAATATAAGAAACAGAGAAAGTCAATATCTAGAAGAAAAACTAAGAAAATTCAGATGATTCTTATTACAATTACTCCCGAGTCTTTGAAAACCAAGTGAATCCCAGTAACGTATGTTACTAATATGTGCAAGATCAAATAAGTAATACTTTAATTTAGAGGTAGTGTTTGATAACTCATGGAAATTTCAAAAATAAGCTGCTGGCATTCCTTCAAATCCACATAGTGGGATACAAAAGAAAATAACTATAAAAGATTCGAAAGATCCACCTAATCTAACTATTTAGAGAATACAATAGAAATTTTATTCACTTTTCAGTGGGATCGAACTGCTTCAGTTTAGCAATAACCTCAAAAGTTAATCTACACCAAAGAAACTAGATAAGCCTTAGCAAAAGAGACAGTACCTCTGGTCCATATATATCAGCTATTACAACTGGATCTATCATCCACTCGTTTTCCTTCGGCGACGTTACACTAAGAGGCAAGTAATATATGTCCAGTATAAGAACATGTGAGAGAACAACCAGGAAAAAAAAAAAAAAAGCTGCTCAATCATCTATTAAAGGGAGGAGGCAGAAGCATTAGATATATACCTACATTTGCAGCCTAGTAATAATATTGGGGAAAACAAGAAACAACAGAATTACAAAAAGTGGTTTATTAATCAACTAATATAGTCCAGTCTACCTTGTAGATATCAAAGGCGCATCCATTTTCATCAATATAGCTTGACAAACAGCATCATCAGGCATGCGGACTCCAACACTTTTCCTTGATGCATATTTGGAAATTTTAGTCCCATATCTTGTACACTGCTTTGGCAGTTCTTTACTTGCAGTTAATATGAAAGTATACTGTAACATGGAATGGGAACATATGAGTCCAAGCTTTCTACATTTTAAGTTTGAGAACCCTACTGTAGCCAAGCACATCAATTCATCAGCAATATAGTACAGTTGTGTATTGCATCACTCAAGCACCAAGGCCCACTTGAGAAGGAAACAGGCCCAGCATTCAACAGATTGCACCCACAAACTTTCCTACACTAATATCTCAATGATAATCGTTAAATTTCATCATGTTGCAGCCCAGCAGACATGGTTCTCGAGTTTTATGGTAATTTCTCTACCCATAATGGGGGCAGTGCTAGATGCAAACAGATTGAATCGTGGCTCCCGCTCCCACAAATGTGTGCAACATGCAATGGATTTTTTTTTTTAATAGTAAGATACTCACACACCCTAACATGAGCCCCATGGAGCTCGAACCCCTAACCTCCGCTTTGGGGAGGAAAGGTGATACCATCACAAGACCTTTGGTGCAAACATATAGTTATAGTAGCAAAGATGGTGGTAATGAGGATGATCATTGATCCTTACAGGCCCAGGCAAGCAACGCTTGATGTCTCGAAAAAGGTTTGGAACCCCCTGACCATTACCGCGAGGGAATCCCATTGTATACGTATCTACCTCATGGAAGGAACGACATAAGATGCTAAGAGGCTGCATAAGTAATAAAAGGACGTCAGAAAGAATTAATACTACAGCTATATAAAAAAAGGGTGTAAATCAGAACATCATTTTCATTGACTTTGAGATGCCCTGCGTACACCTTCTAGTCACCAGGGCAGTAAGTGGCTAAAAGTGTGCTTCCAGTAGCTAGTGTAATGGCACAACGAATTATCCTCAACCACAATAAAGTAGGGTCAGTAAAGAAAAAAAAGCTTGCCTTGGACGTTTCTATGTTTTTTATTCTGCAAAACAGGAGACAATCAGGTTGTCACCAAAGGAGTTAAGAAGGTATATAATTGATAGTTAAGAACTTAAAAGCAACCCAAAAGAAACAATAGCATCTACCTCCGCAGGCGCTCAATGGCTAAGTGACTTTTCAGATCACAAACTATTGCATACCTATCCACAATAAAAACTTGAAGTTGTGTAATAAGAAAAAAATTATCAAAATCGGAGAATATAAGAGATTTAATACATTTAAAAAGTAACCAATGCAGCAAATTGAACAACAGTCAACTCACAGCAATATAAGTCAGACAGTATGAGGATAAGCATACGATTCTTTGATGAATTAGGTTATGTACTCAGTTCTTTTTACTAGTAACAACATGCAAAAAGTTACCACCACCTTCACATGACTTTTGGTATAACCAGAAAGAGGATATTCCATAGTGTGCATCCCCTTTTAGCCTTAAATTTGTGATTATTTTGTACACACTACTACTGCAACAAGCAACAACTCCTATTTCTGGTATCAACAAATAAGGTAAAACCAAAAATGAGGAAATCATGATGGAAACCTGGATGCAGCGAGGTTTTATATTCAACCAAAAACTCTCAAGATGCTGATAACTTGTCCTAAAAAATTACGCCATCGATAGAATAATTTAAACAAATGGCAGATCACAGATGTAGTATGAGCTAAATCAAAGAGAGCTGCAAAGATTAAAATGGGGCAAGGTGCTAAAAAAGGAGAGCAATATACACAGTATCAGTAGGAATGACACCAACACCTCCATCTTTAAGGCGTTTGACAACCGGATCCAATTTCCAACAATCTGCTCCCGACGGATCAACTTCAGTGTAAAGCAAGCCATCCTCCTGATATTTAAAATAGCATCAGAATTATAATGAGGATTCACCTATGATGCCTCCTCAATATTCAATGCCTCTTTGACAGCTAAATCAAAAGTTTATCCTATAGAAAGAGCAGCTAGGTATAATCGGCTGGTTAACATTGATTCTTTCATTTCCGTTTTCCATTTCCATCAGTAAATTGATCAATTGTTACCGCTTACATTGTATGTTTTAATGTTGTTTTATTTAAAATTACTATTACAATTACAATTATCATTCGTCTTTTATTCCTTTGGTGGCAAGATACTCACACAGTCACTATTATACTACATCCTTATTGGGACAATAAGGCTCGACCTACTTCGGAAGATGAGGAAGTACCACTAGGCTACACCGCCTTGGGTAAATGCAGGATTGACTAGTTCATAGGTTGAACCTCCTTTTGCACTCTTCATTGGCTGCTTTTTATTTACAATTTAAGAGGAAATTTTTTTATCAAATTGTTAACAAATTCGCAACAAGCCCTTTTAACACTTCAATTATCTTTAAGAATGACATTAACACGAAACAAGATAAAAGATAAACACATAAAATTTTAAGAAAAAAAAAATGAGTAAAAAATAAGAATGATCCTACTCAACTCCTACATAGACCTTGTCATAATAAAGTGTTAGGAACACCTGAATTTCAAATCAGTTCAACCCGTAGATGAAATGCATACAACAGCGATAATCTATGATCAGTATACGCGTAAAACCTAATATTGAAACCATAAAATGAAAATAATTGATCAGCAGCAAAACATTGTCTAAAATCAGAAGAAAAATGTAGCCGAAAATGCGATATGGTCAGATAGAAGAGAAGGGGGAAAAAATGAAGGAAGTGACCTTGGTGAAGCGAGGGGCAGAATATTTGAGACGTTTAGGGTTTCTAGTGGCAAGAGCCAACGGCAAGAACCGAGTCCGGCCTGGTGGAGGTTTGACGTTACTGAATGAAACGCGGGTCGGGATGGGGTTGAGAGAGCGGCGGAATGACAGTGACACAACAGAGGCGCCACCGCGCACCGTCGCTTCTGACGCCATTCTCCGTCTCAACTCAGGTGGGAACTGTGAGAGTTTATGGACTCCTCGTGAAATGGATGGATCTGGTGGATTCCATAAACGACGTCGGTACAGCACCCCCTATCTTCTCCTCTTCTGGACGTTTCTTGACTATATATATATATATGTCATCACCCCTTACATATACCCATAGAATTAATAAACAGGTGCAATATCAATTAAAAAATAATTATGAATATTATCCATTATTATGTATTAAACTCGAATTTAAAATATTTATATTTTCTTCTTTTCCTTTTTTCCTCTCTAATAACTCCATCTTCAACAACTTCAATTAGATTCTCTAACTAGTAAGACTATCAGATTACTTATTTACATTATATATATATATATTTATATTTGTTAATTTATGATCGTATCTTTTTATAATATTTGATTTGCTTAAATTTTGATTGGATTTGTCTTGAATTGATGTTTGATTTTATCTACGCTAGAATTGATGAAATCGGGTTGTAGATACTTATTATATACATATATATTGTGAAAATTGAATTGATTATATGGAGATTTGTTCAAGATTTCATGGAATTGAGACTGATACAGAATTGTATTGGTTTCTTAATTCGTCAGTGTCAGTGCAACCAAATAGTGGATTTGGAATTGGATGATCAATTCCAAGGTTCTAGTTGTTTGGTTGTGCAGATATAGTGTTTGTTTGGTAGAGGGTGTGGAGTTGGTTTTTGATTTTGGTTTGCTTGGAGTTGGGTTGGAGTTGGAGTGGTTGGAGTTGGTGTGGTTTTATTTTGGTTCCAAACCATGTTTAGTGCAGATGGTTTTGGTGTGAGAAAAAGTGATGCTGAAAAACCAAACCATGTTTAGTAAAGTTGGTATGGGTTGAAATTCTGAATATTAATATATTAATAAATATTAATATTAATATATTAAAATATATTAATATATGAGTTTCACATTTTATTTATTAATAAATATTAATATATATTAGTTTTATTTATTAATAAATATTAATATATGGGTTTCACATTTTATTTATTAATAAATCTTAATATTAATATATTAATATTATAATATTAAAATATATTAATATTAATATTTTTTAATATATTAATATTATAATATATTAATATATTTAATTTTTCGAAATATTTAATTTTTCATAAATATTAATATTAATATATTAATATTATAATATTAAAATATATTAATATTAATATTTTTTAATATATTAATATATTTAATTTTTCGAAATATTTAATTTTTCATAAATATTAATATTAATATATTAATATTATAATATTAAAATATATTAATATTAATATATTTTAATATATTAATATTAATATATTAAAATATATTAATATTATAATATTAAAATATATTAATATTAATATTAAAATATATTAATATTTTTTAATATATTAATATATTTAATTTTTTGAAATATTTAATTTTTCATAAATATTAATATTAATATATTAAAATATATTAATATTATAATATTAAAATATATTAATATTAATATTTTTTAATATATTAATATTATAATATATTAATATATTTAATTTTTCGAAATATTTATTTTTCATAAATATTTAATTTTTCAGAATATTTAATTTTTCGAAATTTATTAATATCAAAAATAAATTTGCTACAGTGTTGGTACCAAAACCAAAACCATGAACCATCAAAAATGATGGTTCCAAATTTTGGTTCATTCCTTCACAAAAGTTGCACCATGGAATTGCTACAGTGTTTACTCCAAATTTTCACTCCATTTGCCAAACATGGCTTTGGTGCAATTTTTTGAAACCAAATCCAAAACCAAGGCTCCACTCCATTAGCCAAACAAGCATATAGAATCTCTGCATATTGTAAATTTTGGTTGTGTTTCGGACACCATTTGTGATTTTGGGTTCGTTTTCTTTGTCTATGGCCTGTTTACTAAAAAGAAATATTTTCTGTTTTTATTTTCTGAAAAAGTAGAATTATATTTTTGATTCCTTAAGAAAAACAGAAAGTAAAATCTTGTTTATTAAATTTTAATTTTTTTCAGAAACAGAAATTATGTTTACTAAAAAAATTTTGTTCTTACTTTTTATTTATTTATTATATGTATTTCTTATTATTTTTTATTTATATTTATTATTTATCATAAATTTTATTTATTTATTATTAATTTTGTATATTATTTAATTTATTATTTATTATTTAATTATTTTTATTTAATTTATTATTTTATTATTATTAATTCATTGTTTTTATTTTATTTATAAATATATTTTGTTTAATTTATTATTTATTATATTTGTATTTAATTTATAAAAATATTTAATTTATTTATTATTTGTATTTCTTATTATTTTTATTTTTTATTTATCATAATTATTATTTATTTATTTATTATTATTATGTATTATTTAATCTATTTTATTATTGTTGATTTTTTTATTATTATTTATTCATTTATTTTTATTTTATTTATAAATATTTTTTATTTATTATATTTTTATTTAATTTATAAAAATATTTAATTTATTTATTATTTATATATAATATTTAAATTTATTAATGCAAAAGACATAAAAGTCCCAATTTTACAACTTAAAAATTTGGTCATTTTGAAGGCGAGAGGAAACAAAAAGAGGAAGTACCATTTTTTTTGTTTCATCTTTTCTTTACAATTAGAGGAAACGTTTCCTTAAGGGCAAAAGTAAAAATAAATTGGTAAACAATATTTTATTTTTACTTCTTCATTTCAGGAAGTAAAAACATAAAACAGGAAATGTTTCCTGTTAGTAAACAGGGCCTATATATGTGTGTATATATATATATAATTTTCAAGTATGTAAATATAAATATAGGGTGCGTTTGGAAAGCCTGTTTTTTGTATTTGTTTTCTGTCTTCAAATATAAAAACTGTTTTTGTATTTGTCTTTGTTTTTTTCAGCAAAAAACTAAAAACAAAAAAGCGTTTGAATGAAGGTGTTTTCACCACTTTTATTTGGTGAAAGTTGTATTTTATGGATTTGGTGTTTTCACTGTTTTTACCATCTAAACAATGAAAAAACTCAAAAAACAACTAAAAGCTGTATTTGGTGTTTTCACTACTTTTACACACTATTCACAGAAAACAGTTTTCTTGGGGAAAAATAAGTGAACAGTAAACGCGTTTGCCAAACGTGTTTTTTTTTTTTTGATCTGATAAACAATAAAAAAATAAAAACAGAAAACAGGGTATCCAAACCGACCCATAGGTATTTATGTATGCATATACTTCCAAGGATGAATTTTATGATATTAAATGCATTTTTCATGCTAGTAGTTTGATTTCACTTGTGGGTATTGGAAACGTATTTGATGTACATAATGATTTGCTCATGGCAGACAGTTGTTTGGGTTGGGTGGTCACTAGATCTTTAGGGTCTGTTTGGGAACTTGGTTTTGGTCTTGGTTTTGGTTTTGGTTTTGGTTTTGGTCTTGGGTTTGGTCTTGGGTGGTTTTAGGTAAATCTAAAACCAATATATAGTGTTTGGTAAGGAGTTGGTTTTGCTTTTGGTCTTGATCTTGGTATAATTATATATATATATATACTAATATGTATTAAAAATATATAAATATGAAAAATATATATATATAAAATTGGAAAAAAAGTAATTTTCGGAAAAAAAATAATTTTCCCAAAAATATAAAAATAATTTTTTCAAAATAATTAATTTTCGGGAAAAAAAATAATTATTAATTTTTTCAAAAAAATATTTTTTGTCGAAAAATTAATTTTTTCAAAAAAATAATTTTTTTCCAAAAATATGATTTTTTTCCGAAAATATGATTTTTTTTCCGAAAATTAATTTTTTCCCAAAAATATGATTTTTTTCCAAAAATTTATTTTTTTCCGAAAATTAATTTTTTCCCAAAAATATGATTTTTTTCCAAAAATTTATTTTTTAACGAAAAAATAAATTTTTCCGAAAAAATAATTATTTTCGAAAATTAATTTTTTTCCGAAAATATGATTTTTTTCCGAAAAAATAAATTTTTCCGAAAAAATAAATATTTTCGGAAAAATAATTTTTTCCCGAATTAATAATTTTTTTCCGGAAAAGAATTTTTTCCCAAAAATTAATTTTTTTCCGAAAAAAAAAATTATTTTTTCGAAAATAATTTTTTGGAGAAAATTAATTTTTGTCCGAAAATATGATTTTTTCCGAAAAATGTTTTTTTTCCCAAAAATTTATTTTTTTCCGAAAAAGATAATTATTTTCGAAAAAATAATTTTTTCCCGGAAATTAATTTTTTTCCGAAAAATATAAAAAAAAATTTAAAATAATTCATATTTTCGGTCATATATATATATATATATATAGAGGGAGAGAGAGAGAAAAGTCAAAAATGGTGGGCCAAAACCAGGTTTTAGTAGTTGGTTTTAGAGGGTCCAAAACCAAGTCCAAAACCGGCCAACCAAACATGGTCTTGGTCTTGAAATCAAAGACCAAGACCAAAACCAAGACCAAGACCGGGTTGCCAAACGGACCCTTAGAGTTTGTAGAAAGAAAGGTGAACAATTGGAGTTCAATATACAATTACTAATTGGAGTTGTGACATGGAAATATTAGAGAGGAAAAAAGAAAAAAGAAAAAAATGAATATTAGATCCGGGTTTAATTCATGATAATGAGTAATACCCATGGTTATTTTTTTTAATTGATATTAGACATATGTCTTAATTTTATTGGTTCAAATAAAGGGTGATGACCAAGTTGGTCCTCCAGGACACAAGCATTGTCCATACCATTTTTCTTCTTCGTGTTAGGGATGACAATTTGTACTGCCCACTAAAGTTGGGAATGCTTTTTATTTTGTAATGGCGGATTTGATGGGTTATGGGACGAAGATGGATTTAGATAAAAACATGTCTTGTCCCACGCCATTTACATTCACTTTAATTTTTTATTTTATACATATATATTTATATAAGACTTTATTAGTTATTTCTCAATCTTGAAGAAAGAGAAATAGAGAAACCGTTAGATTGTTGGATGACAACCAAGTGATAATGGGGCGGGATGTGTATGGGTATAGTAAAGTATTAATGAGTGATAATGGGGCGGGATGTGTATGGGTATAGTAAAGTATTAATGAGGTGGACATTATTCATGAAAAATAAATTCTTGAATGATGTGGTATTTTAAAAAATTAAACAAAACGAATATGCATATAAGTGAACCCGTCTCGTACCCAACCCATTGTCATCCCTACAGATGAGCATAAAACCTAGGGACTAAGCCCAAACCAAAACATTAAGGGCATGTTTGTTTACTGGTTTTTGGCTAATTTGGTCTGGGTGTCTTTATTTTTCAGACCCGTCCATTTTTGGTGGGCTTGGTTTCTAAATATTGAAACAAAACCAACAAGCCCAAATTTTGTTTTTACAAAATCATCAAAATGATGGTTTTTTATGATTTTAGCCGCCATATTTTACCAATCCATGAACTTAAGATTTTATGTGATTTTTTGTATTGGGTAGACTAGCCACCACTTTTTACCTGACTTTAAAACACCATCATGAACTGAAGACATTTTCGTCAAAATGTGATTTTTGATATAATCATGAAAAAAAAAATATAAAATTTGAAATAAATAAATAAGATTCAAAAATATATATAAAATTTGAAAAAAATATAAAATTCGAAAAAAAATATAAAATTTGAAAAAATATATAAATTTCGAAAAAAATATATAAAATTCGAAAATAATATATAAAATTCAAAAAAAATATAAATTTTGAAATATATATATATATATAATTCAAAAACAATATATAAAATTCAAAAATAATATATGAAATTCCAAAAAAAATATATATATATAATTCAAAAATAATATAAAATTTGAAAAAATATATAAAATTCAAAAATATATATATATAATTCAAAAAATATACTACATTTGTCCCATATTAGTTGTCTACTATTGCAACTTTATTTGTCTCAAAATACTTGTCCATGTCGAATTCTAATGTAATTTAACATCCCACTTTCTCCAACTATCATGCTTCCACTAACTTTAAACAAGTACCGGACCACACCATAATACTATATCATTAAAGGCAAAATTAAAAATTACACACTAGTCAACCTACATCAATAAAATGTTAAAAAGTCCAAATTGGACAACTATTGCAGGATGGAGGGAGTATAACTTATCGTATTCCCAAACAGACAAAATCAGACCGCTTACCAAACAAAGTTTCAGATAAACTATCAGACCAGACCGCCTCCCAAACAAGTCCTAGAGTATTGCAAAAAATCCATCATCAAAATATTAACAAGCTACCAAAGTTTGCATGCTGATTTATCATCAAAAGGTTTCTTGCCAACCTGCTCTTTGTTCTCTATTCTTCCAGTTTTTGTTTTTTTTTTTTGTGATTCCGGCTTCAGCCGATATACTGGGGTTTTAAATAGTATATATTATCTGGCAAAAAGTTCAAATCTTTTACTAAAACTAAAATTACCTACCAATAGGCAATGTAAGCCAAACTAAACAGAGCCGAAGGATATGAAATACAAAAACACAGATGGTACAAAATCGAATCCCAATGACACTATTTCAGGTTCTGTGCTCCCAAACATAGTTATTTTAAGCTATTACTACGAGGGTTTATCAAGATCACACGATGCTTAACAAGCGTCAATCATGAGACTGTGTTTGATTGATGAATGATTTTGGCTTCTTCAGTAACGCCTTCACCTTTTTCGACTAGGTGAAGGTTGGAAGCAGGCCCACTTAAAAATCACAATTGCAAGCATTTTATTTTATTTGAAAAACAAACAAACGAAAAAACCAGCAGAACTCAAATACAAAGCTTTAACACCATCCAGGATCACCCCCAAAGCAAGCATCTATTGACCAAACAAACAATTGATTTCCAAAAATGACATCGCCTTACCAGCGATCAAGAAAAATAAACTCGCCTTACAACACTAGCCCACAAACAACTGGTGCATTACAGAACAACCTCTTCCAACCCCCAAAACAGAGGAAATAATCAACTCTAAAAGAATGAGAGTAAGTATACGCAACACAACTCCGTCTAGCATGTTCTGGACAACTGCTTAACCACAAAAAAAATTATATTCTTTCTCAATATTCAGTCCACAATGGTCAAAAAACATTAACCAGGTCAATAAATTAACTTGACAAAATTTTTGACATGTCAGTACGAAAAGACCTCAAAACGATGTAGTTCCCTAAATATAATGGATATGTGCCAAATGATTGGCTTATCTCGGAGGAGGAGAAGGGGGAGGTATGTAAGATTTCGCAAATCCTACCCATGCAACAATGCCAACTGCAAGGATAATCCACCCAAATACATCATACTTTATATCGTTGTCCTTTTTCTTCGAACTCTGAGGAGAGAAAAGATTAAAAAAATAATAAATAGCAACATCAAAGGTCAGAGAAAGTTTCAAGTGTAAAGGACTCCAAGTGCTCGAGAAAAACAGGCTATCCAAAATTAGGCATGAAAGATCAAAAGCACCATTCCCAATATAGATTTATTCAAATGTACATAAATGAAAAAATAATGATATCACACAGCAACGTTTGACTGTAGATTATGAGCAAGCCTAGGTGCATCCGCAAATGCACTCCACTTCCCTTCCTTTCCACTCAACCTCTCTGGACCCTTCCTAAAACTGACACCCAAATAGACTTGCATTGCATATTAAAAGAAATTATTCTAGAACAACATACAGTCTCACAACACAGGTACTTCATTTAAAAAATTGAAGATAAACAAGTATTTTTAAAACGGAACCAGACAGTATTAAAATTTCCATATTAGATAGACTTGAGATGAGTCTATATTTACATGTTCTTAATTGGTATTTTACTAGTCAAACTAAATTAAATTTCCTTAAGGTTCTAAGCATCCACATACTGTTACTATCTTTTAGGGATGTTGTACATGGACTGTAGTAGCAGTCCCCATTATTCTGTCTTTATGGGGACTGCTACTACAGTCCATGTACAACATCCCTAAAAGATAGTAACAGTATGTGTAGCTTCCACTACCTATAAATTTATCTTAGAAGTCAATATATTACAAAACTGGATATACTATGTAGGAGACTTTTATTGGCCTATTAAATTTCTATTTGACAAAATTGAATAATGTGATTCCAGGGGAACAAAAAACAAAGAATAATGTGATTCATGATGCAACCTACCTCAACACTAAGACTAACAAATTCCCAGTGGAACTCATAAAATCTAGTTCTTATTCTCTTCTTATATCTGATTACTTGTTCCTCAATTACTGCTCATCAAAAAAAATAAAAAAAATTTAATTAATTAAATCGTCCCAAACGCAACCAGAACAGGTTGGATTCAACCCCAATCCTTTCCCTGCCTTCCAAGCCTTATATGTTGCGCCTAAACACTTAAATACTTGCTATCTGAATGTTTCGAAAATCAATCTTTAGAACTAAAATAACACTTTTTAAGCGAAACCAATACTGAATTCTTTCGACTCAGAAAATATCACTCTACAAACATAATATAAGCCCATCAAATAGAAAGGGCAACTACACCAAAAGTAGAAACTTGAGAATTCCAGTTGTACTTCCAAAAGTAGAAACTAGTGAATTCTAGTCCCAAATGAACAAGGTAGGGTGTGAATTTGCCAAGAGAAAAATAGAAAGGGCAACTACACCAAATTCCTCACAAAAATTCCAACAAGCAAGCATGCTCATGAATGCAGTGACACCTACAAGCTTTGAACATTATAATATCTTGTATAAATTTGCAGAAGATTAATATTTGTAGCGAGGATCAACTTGACTGGGAAGGCATGCATCAAGGAATAATAGTTGTATCCCACAGTTTTAACAAGCCCCCTCAATGTGCTTGGAAGGGTGAGTGTAAATAAAGCGAAAGAGATAACAAGTAAGCCTCAATGATAGTGGGGGAGGGTACTACTGCAAATAAAGCCACAGGTAACAAATCCTAAGCCTCAATGATATCTTGTATAAATCTGCAGAAGATCAATATTTGTAGCTAGGATCAACTTGACTGGGAAGGAATGTGTGGGTGAAAAAGCTGTGAAATGAGAGAAAAACCGGAGAGAATGCTCCACTAACAAGTCAGAACATATGGGTCAAAATCCATGGTCGAAATCTCAAGCAAAAAGTGTAGCCTCATCACAACTAGAGAGTGGGTAGTGAGCACTAGTAGAGCTAAAATTCCCCAAATGAAATAACCCCCAAAGTAGCTAAAGACCAAGAGATGGAGAAGAGAGAAGCAAATAGAAAGGAAGGGTGAGATGTGGTAAAGGTAGAAATCCAACTTCCATGGCCAGAGCTGCCGAATGAAGGAGAAAAGAAAAGAAGAAGAAGAAGGTAGGTAACCGTCTTGAAGAAGTGGCCTCCAAGAAAAGAAAAGAATAAGAATGAAGTTGGGATCCCTAGACAATGCACTATTGCATTCTATTTATAGGTCACTTGCTCAAAAGGTTGTCCTAATTGAAGTGGTCCACAAGTCTTACCAATGCTCCACATATCTCTAATAAGTGATGAGGGCTATAATGTGGGTCAATAAGGAGAGTTCCTTCCACATTAAGAATAATGAGTGGAATTCACATTATGGACATTTATTATGACTAAACTACACCCCTAACCTCCATGCCACATGCTCTTTCCAATCCCTTCAAAATATGAGGATGGTGTCGCGTTGTCCACGTGTCACGGCTATGCAGCATCTGTGGCCACAGCTGGATCAGTCGTGCAACGGATCACTCCCCAATAGCTTTCGCAGCACATGCATATACCGCTAGAGCTGTGCAAAAATAGTGGTAAACGCCCCTGGGATACTACTACGTCATCAGGATCCGTAGACCATGGAGGTACTACTCTCGTGTACGCTCTTCAGTTCCACAAGTTGCACTGCCACAAAAGGACCACCTTTAAAAGGCTTTGAGTTACCACGAGTAATCCACCCCGATGTTGGACACATTGGGTCAACCCGTATACCAATTTCGGTGGGGCGGGTCCAAGGCTCTACCCAGTAGCCCAATACCCTAAAGGAGACCCCTCTATGAGTCGAGTGCACCCTAAAATAATACCTATGCCTACATAATGCATTAAGGAATAATAGTTGCACCCCACAGTTTTAACAACCCCACTCAATGTGCTTGGAAGGGTTAGTGTAAATAAAGCGAAAGAGATAACAAGTAAGCCTCAATGATAGCGGGGGAGGGTACTAGTGCAAATAAAGCCACATGTAACAAATCCTAAGCTTCAATGATAGTGGGGGAGGGTACTAGTGCAAATGAAGCCACAGGTAACAAATCCTATTTGTAGAATCTATGGCCCACATAAGCCGATTTACATACTGGCAACTTTTTCAATTTCAATCCTATCCCCCCCTCTCAATATTATGCTGCAGCAGAGGTTCTAGGCCCCCTCTCAATATTATGCTGCAGCAGAGGTTCTAGGAAAGGTGTGATCAACTAGACCAAAAACCCGTGGAACAATTTCCAAAGAGACATGAGGGCCACCCCGTGGATAGCATGGATATGAAAAAAAGAGACATTAACCATCACTTCAGGGAAAAACTCATTCTCAAGGAGTATCCATGCATAAGCTGAACCACCTAAGGAATATCCATGCTATCCACAATAATGACTTTTTCATTGCACCCACCAATAGTCCACAAACTCCCATAAAAAAATTAACAGGTCACATGGCAAATTAACAGCTAAATTCCAGTTCTCAGTTAAAAAATACATTGATATATAAAAGATTGCTTAAAAAAACAGAAACATGTATAAGAATATATAAGGGCTTTCAGGATTTCCAATAAACCAAATAACAGTAGTATATGCAATAAGCTTCTCATTAAAAGAGCCCATGAACCGATATATATATATACACACACACACACACACACACATATATACAATCTAAAGTAATCACCTTTGAAGTTGAAGAAGCGGAAGAAGCAATCCCTGTAGCCTGCTGGCCTAAGCCGCCATTTTTATGAATCTCCATGTGCATTTCGGGGGCCTATATATAGAATAATCAATCAATCAAATAGGATATTATACCAAAATGCCATCCTGCAAACATATTTGTTACAAGTGATAAATTTAGAACAAACAACAATCCCAAGATTGTTTCGATCAACAACTAACAATCACAACACTTTATACTTAAGATGAAGTTGCTTCTTGCTGCCATTCTTTCCATGACTATAATTGAAGGATGTGGTTTACATCAATCTTAAAGATTGCGAACTACCTAACTTGACAACCAAGTTATTGTCCCTTGAAGCATAACCGGTTTGTCAAATTTCTGTCCATGAGCATATCAGTGTGACTCAATTGTTGTATGATTGGGAGTTCAATTGTTAAAAGCATCTTGGAACCACTCGCAATTCAGTGCGCACCTATCATTACTTACCTAAACTTTAATTGTGTGAAAGTAATAAAAAGCTACAATTGAACCAAGGTATTTGATAACACTTGCCTGTTTGATGTATCAGTATGATGCGACTCCTCAGTAACCTTGTTGAAGAGAGGTCAAGGTTCAAAAGTTGGAATGCATGATAAAAGGGGATTTCAGCTACATCAATTTTTAATTAACTAATTAATCTTATTTCTATTTTGGTTGAGGGAGTAGGGAATAGAAATAAAATAAGAAAGAATTGTGAACATTTGTCTACTACACTTGAATGACAGTATATGTTTGCTAAGAGCAAGTCCTTGAGACATGTTTGACACATTCATAAAAAAGTGAAACATGTCAAAATTGTATACTTCACTTGTTTAAAAGAATCATGTAATATAGCTCGTAACTTCTCAGTGATGAGTGTCACTCTAATCTGTATCATTATAAAGATGCTCCAGCTCACAATTAACCACAATCTTACTACTTTAACGCAGCAACCCATGTAACAAAACAAAGCAATGCAAATTGCCAGATTCAAAAGAATGACACCAAAAAAGTGTACCTTATTAGCCACTTCAAGAGATTTGAGGTAAAGTTCATTTCCAGGATCCTACAACATATATAAATCCTCTGTCACAAATACGAATCTCCGAATACATACAATCCATATAACATTTAACACACTATGACACTATCAAAACCCAGCGAGTCCCAGAGAAGTATATTATCAAGTGGAGGCCCACATGATCCCAACATATATATGTATACATATATATGTATATATGGGTCACATTTATACGATTAGGTCGGGTCTGATACTAACTATATACCTCAGCAACAGCTTGCTGAAAATACTGGGTTGCGCTATCAAAATAACCCTTAGCTTCATCAAGATCAGGAGTCAGAAAAGCATGAGAAGTGTGTGCATTCCCCAAGCACCAAAGAGCATCATGCTTTTTAGGATTCACCATCAATGCCTCCTCCAGCTTCGATATTGCTTCTACATTATCAAATCATTAGAACACCATAACATACATATATTAAACTTCCAATTCAAACATATAGTAACAATCATTCATAAAAAATCACATGTACTAAAATTGAATCATCAAAAAGCCACATACTAAAACTAAATTAACTTCAAGAAAAGACTGCATACATAATATATATATATATAGACATAAATAAAGGAAAACTGGGACCTTGCATCATCTTCTTTGATTCCAGAACAGTTTGGAATTGCGATAACTCGATCAACGCCCCTCCCCATCGAGTCAGATTCTATAAAAAAAAATAAACGAAAAAAAAGTTAAAAATACAGATCATTAACAGAGTTCATGTCAAACACATCTATAATCAATGCGTCCAATAACACGATTTAATCCCAAAATTTATTCTTCAATCAGATGTTTGTATGCGCATATGTAAGTGTATATATATATCTAAGTGTGTGTGTGTAAAGAGAGTGAGTGATACGAACTTCGGCATCGAGGGGGTTTGTGGCGTAGGTGGCTTCGGCTGTCTTGCGAGCATGTTCGAAAAATAGGATGCGATCGAAATCGTTTTGCATGTCCATGTCTACAGATAAAACCCTAGATTTTTTTTTTCCTCTGTTTTATCAGACCAGTTTAGGGTTTTTGTAGTGAGGGTTTGAGGGGGAAGAGATGCAACTCTTTCACTTAGACGGCCTCCAAACACGGTTGGCTACTAAGGCCCTGCTATAGGCCCAATTAAGTACTTGTAGTATTTCCCAATTGTAACCTTTTTTTCTCTCCTCTCTTTTAGGTTAATAAGCCTATAATTGGTAATGCACGAGGAAAAATAAGTTAATGAAGGGAACCCGTATTTGGTTGGCTTTACAAGAAAAAGAAAGGAATTTATGGGTTAATTACACGGACCTCCCCTCTGGTTTACCTTTATTACATGACACTGCCTCATTGTTTTAGAAATTACAAGAAACTCTCTGTTGTTTGAGATATTACACCAACCTCGCTTAAAATTGTAATGTTATTGCACGAGTCTCCCTTTTTAACCGAAATAGTAAGGTAAAGTCGAAAAATATTGATGTCTCGTACAAAATTAATACCTTTTATTATATCAAATAACCTATTTAACCTGTAAAATCTAATTAAATTAGGTATACTTATGTATTATTCTAATAATATATAGGGTAATTATCAGTAAACCTCATGAAATTTGCAAATTTAATCAAATAACCTTCCGGATTCAAAGAATCTCTTCAATTTGTCAATTTTCATCAATTACCCCCATCACCCTAATATTTTAGTCAAAATATTTAGGAATAATTTCATTTACATCCTATAAAATTTGTTTTATCTTCAATCAAACCTCTTCAAGTTTAAAAAATAACATTCAGACTCCCTAAATTTTAAAATATATATATATATTTGGAAAAATATATAAATATTTTGAAAAAATATATATATTTTGAAAAATATATATATATATATATTTGTATTTGGAAAAATATCTATATTTCAGAAAAAATTATATATATTTCAAAAATATAAATATATATTTTGGAGATATAAATATATATATTTCGGGAAAAAAATTATATATTTTGAAAAAAAAATTATATATTTTGGAAAAATTCCAAAATATATATTTCAGAAAGATAAATATATTTCGAATATATATATATTGGAAAAAAAATATTCCGGAAAAAAAAAACTAAATTTTTTTCAATTTTTTTTTTCAAAATATATATTGTAAGAAATAATAAAATAACTCTAGCCTTTACTTTTTAGGATCGATTTAATAACTCGGTGGAAGCACACCCTATCATAAGATGAAAAATATTTATAAAAAATAAAAATATATATATTTAAAATAAAAAATCAAATATGTATAAATTAAATTAATTGACCCTAATCTTGTTGAAGAACAAAATTGAAATTTTGTCAGAAGTTTAAAACAACTTTTTTCGCAAAATGAGACTTTAAATCGACAAAATAGAAAACCTTTCATTTATTTTTTTCTTGAACTTAACATGGTGGTAAATGTATAAGAATAATAAAATTTTCTAATAATACTTTAATAAATTTTGTTTGTGTTTTCTCTTTTTGATATAGAGAAATAGTTGCACACTTTAATTATGATTTTTGTTGATAGTGATTAGTGTATAGAGCTACCATTAATGATACACTTTGATTATAATTTTATCATTATAAAAATTATTATTATTTCTTATATTTAACATCGTGATGAATTAATCAAAATATTAGAAAGTTAATATCTTTGTTTGTATTTAACATGATAATGAATGCTTAAGAATATAAAAAAAAAATTTGAAATCTAATTTTTTTCCCAATATATATATATATATATTCCGAAATATATTATTTTTTTTCAAACTTAAGTGATTCGAATGTAGTTTTTCAAAATTGAAGAGGTTTGATTGAAGATAAAATAATTTTTATACGATGTAAATGAAATTAATCATAACTATTTTGATTGAAATGTGAGGGAGGGGGGAATTGATAAAAATTGACAAATTGAGGGGTTCTTTGAACATGGGGGTTATTTAATTAAATTTGCAAACCTCATCAATTTTAATGATAATTACCCTAATATATATTTATAAAGGCTATGATCCAAGTAACTACATTATTATAATTACATCACCACTGTTTTATCACTATCCCAATTGCTAATGTGAGAATAAAATTATTATTATTTTTTAAATAAAACAAAAAAATAAAGAGAGAAATAGTTGTGAATTAGACATTGAAACCGTAGCCTTGACTTCCCCTGCAAAACTCAGTTGTGGCCTTAGATTTTACAGGCTGATACAAGTCGAGAACTCGGAAGCAAGTCGAGAAGTGATCATCGTAAAATGACCTCGTGTTGGTAGTCATCAACCGGAGTTGTTTTGCCTTGTCTTCGGTGAAATAATCATATTGAAACTTGGATTTGGCAACTTCGGATCAAGATCTGACATCGACTTGGCATGCACTGCAGCTAAGTCATCAGATGACATAGTCTTCCGATAATGAGAATTGTTTTTGGTGCCTAAATGTGACACATGCTCGAAATCCAGTTGGCTAGGACATATATCTAACCTTCTTATTGCTACCAGCCACTTATAAAAATTGTCCATTTGTTCCACATTAGACCCTAGTGAAAAAGTGACTCATATATAAATGGGTGGATGTTAGAATCACATATTAGCTTAAAGTTTGGGGTAAAACCGCAAAATATTCAACCCGTTACAGTTAGTATTAGAGCAAGACTCAATATATTGATTTGGTGCCACACCAAGTACCCATTTAGATCCCCACCATCTAGGTTGAGTCAGAGTCCAGATCAGGTAGATAGGGTGGTCAGATCACAAGAAAGACATTGCTCAAGTTTGGATGGGGGAGAATGTTAGAGGTCTCCATTTGTCCCACGTCAGACTCGGATGGAAAAGTAATTTGGTATATAAATGAGTGGATATTAACATCACTTATTAACTTAAGTTTTTTGATCGAATCGCGAAAATCCAACCCATTACACCACTTTACATGTCCAACGACTGACACTTGCAATCCTCTAAGCCTTTAGCTCCCAAAAATTGCCTTAACTCGTATAAAAAACTATCAGTTTTTTAGCTTTATAATTTGACCAACTATTCTTTGACTTTAACAATTTTAATGGGTTGAATACTTAAATATTAGATTTTCATCCTATTTTTTAATTATCTTATTTAACAAAAAATAATATTTTTTATTTTTGTTTTTACAAATTAAAAGGAGTCACACAGTAAGATGACAACCTAAAACCAATTATTTTTCACCAAATATTGTTTTTATTTCCTTAATTTACTTTTTAAATATAACAAAAATAACAAGACCCTATATGTACTTGGAATTTATATACATACTAGCATAGAGCACGTGCGATGCACATGATTTAAAAGTTAATACTATAATTTTGTAGTGTAGATTATCTTTTTAATAAAAAAAGAATAAACATAGAATTAATTAATTAATTTAAAAACACACACACACACATATATTTTGTACTATAAGATACCAAATGTGAATGTGACATTAGACCCACTTATTCTTTGAATTGATTAACATACCAAAACAACCCAATTAAATATTAATTATGATATCTTCTATCAAATGATAAATTTTACCCCCCCAAAAAAGGAAAAACAAAGCAACTAAATTAAATAAATTATACTATTTTTTTATCAAAAGAAAGATTTTGAATTTCTTACTTACCTCAACAAGATTTGCGTTCTTCAATTATTTCTCAAACCTAACCACGGAGAGGTTGTAGGAGGCATTATTTAGGGGTTCTGCAATAAATATGAGGTAATTTAGAAATATATAAAAGCTTAGGGGTTCTGCAATAAATATGAGATAATTTAGGAGTAAAAAGAACAATTATAAGCTTACCCGAAGAGTATATTCAGTTTAGGCTACTGTAGATGTTTTTGCGTTCTAATATGCCATTTCCACAGTCCTTGAGTGAACTTACTGCAACAATTGATAAAAATTAGTTTTGAATCTCAATATTGCACTTTTGTTTCTATCCATCAGATCTTTAGAGTCACCTGAAAATTCTAGTAAATGGGGGCGCTTTTTGCTAATGCTACAACGGTTAGAACTTCCAATTATGCAGCAAACAAATCAGTTGAGTACAATGTATAGATACACTATTAAAAAAAATAGGGTAATTTGCATTGACACCCCCTGAGGTTAGGGTCAATGGCAATCAGATTACGATTAATATTTTTTTGGCACTCACACCCCCTGAGATTTCAACTTCATTGCAATGACACCCCCTGGGTTGGTGAAATGACTAGAATGCCCATTTAATTATTTCACTTATTACATTAGGATAATATATAAAGTGTGAAATTATTCATATGCCCAAACACTTCACCCCTCTAAAATTACTAATTACACTTTCACCCTTTCTTACAATATATATATATATATATATATATATTACGAAAATTACAATTTAATTTTTTTTCTTTATAATATAATTTGTATATATAATTACGAAAATTAAAATTACAAAAATATATATATATAATTTGTAAAAAATATATAAAATTTGAAACAATATATAAAATTAAAAAAAAAACTTATAAAATTCGAAACAAATATATAAAATTCGTAAACAATATATAAAATTCGAAAAACATATAAAATTCTAAAAAATATATAAAATTCAAATATATTTATATATAAAGTGTGACTGAAGTTTAAGTAGACAAACCTCAGAGTTATTAGCTAAAGTAACGGATCATCTCCAACTCTTTGCAGAGCTATTTCAATGGCCACGATGGCGACACATGCCCCACGATGGTGACCGAAATCAGAATCGAACCGATACTTTATTAAAATATTTTAATCAAAATTAAATATATTAATATTTGGATCAAAATTAACGGTTCGGTTCCGGTTCTTATTTTTAAAGAACCATAAGTAAATTTTTATTTGGATCAAAATTAATGGTTCGGTTCCGGTTCTCATTTTTAAAGAACCAAAAGTAAACTTTTATTTGGATCAAAATTAACGGTTCGGTTCCGATACTTTTGGTTCTTTAAAAATGAGGACCGGAACCGAACCGTTAATTTTGATTCAAATATTAATATATTTACGATGCGGTTCGCTTTTGATTCCGACCGAAACCGGAATCAAACCGATACTTTCGGTTCTTTAAAAATGAGAACCGGAACCGAACTGTTAATTTTGATCCAAATATTAATATATTTAATTTCGATTAAAATATTTTAATAAAGTATCGGTTCGATTCCGATTTCGGTCATCATCGTGGGGCATGTGTCGCCATCGTGATAATTGAAATAGCTCTGCAGAGAGTTGGAGAGGATCCGTTATCTTAACTAATGACTCTGAGGCTTGTCCACTTAAACTTCAGTCACATTTTATATATATTTGAATTTTATATATATTTTAGAATTTTATATATTTTTTAGAATTTTATATGTTTTTCGAATTTTATATATTTGTTTCAAATTTTATATGTTTTTTTTTAAAATTTTATATATATTTTCGTAATTTTAATTTTCGTAATTATATATACAAATTATATTATAAAGAAAAAAAATTAAATTGTAATTTTCGTAATATATATATATATATATATATATATATTTTGCAATAAGGGGTGGAAGTGTAATTAATAATTTCAGAGGGGTGAAATGTTTGGGCATATAGGTAATTTCACACTTTATATATTACCCTAATGTAATAAGTGAAACAATTAAAGGGACATTCTAGTCATTTCACGAGCCCAGGGGTGTCATTGCAACGAAGTTAAAATCTCAGGGGGTGTGAGTGCCAAAAAAATATTGACCGTAATCTGATTGCCATTGACCCTAACCTCAGGGGGTGTCAATGCAAATTACCCAAAAATATATATATATTTGAAATAAAATAAAATGTGTAGACGTATCGTGTGTCCATACAAGTTGGGGTTTGTCAAATTTGAAGAAACTGGGCCTTTTTTTTTGTTTGCGAAACTTGATATCTATTTGAGACTCTTCTTCCATAATATAACCAGAATCCAGATGCAAAATTCAAAAAAGGAAAAAATTAGGTTCCTAATAAGTTGTAATAGAGAGAGACCACATCATTATGATAAAACTGATGAAATGATCAGGAGGCAATGGAAGGTTGAACTTTAAGCTATTAATAAGTTCTAATAGAGAGAGACTTATAAAGGATAATAGGTTATAAGTTATAACCTCTTATCCATTATCAATTTTTTTTCATATATATATTTAAAAATATAAATATTCTAATAATTCTGTATCTAAATCTCTTATCATAGAGTTAATATTACAACTCTTTTCATATACCCACTAAATATCACAATTATTATTAAATTTCATTGAAATGTGTTGATTATGTCTAATAGAATTATTGCATAATAAAGAAATGAAGTAATCAAAATGAGGCAATGGAAGGTTGTGTTTTTGGAATTTACAGAATTGTTGATACTTTGGAATACATTTATTTTCTATTATAAAGATAATGAAAAATTTACAAAAATGTTATGAGTTATATTTATGAACCATTACAAAATAATATATAGCATAGACTTCTTGATTGCATTACTCTTAATTCTCTATTTAAGAATTATTGTTCAAAATGCCTCAAAGGTTTATACCATTAATAACCAATATAATTAGGAAGATGGATAGTTTTTTACGTGGGTTTAAATACATTTTAATGGTATATTTAATAGGTGCAATATTATTAGTGCACTTTTGCTATCAATTTTTATTGCTAGTGCACTTTTAATATATGAAAAATAATACAAAACCCTCACACTTATGTTAGTATAAAGTATAGATATAGACGTAGATAGACTTAATAATTACATTAAAATAGGAAGTTCAAAAGAGTTTTGTAACTCTTAAATAAATTAATATAGGGTCCAAACGTGATATAGATATAGATAGACTTGGAGATAGAGATAACAATTGCATTAAATGAGAAGTTCAATAGAGTTAAATAAATTAATATAGGGTTGAATGTAATAAATAAATAAATAATTTTTATTTAAAATACTAAAATAATGTATGAAAATATTATAAGGGTCTGGAACTATAGTTATAGATTGTAGATAGATAATAATATATACATTTTTAGATTATAATTTTTGAATTTTAAATTTAGAATAATATCATTTGATACAAAAATTTTAAAAATATATAAAACAATAGCATGTATTTTTTATTTTTATGTCCTTGTGCGTGCCCATATTATTAATACTCATAATTGTAAAACTATAAATTTTAATAATCATTTGTGGCTATAACTTTTTGTATGATAAATTGGAATAATTTTTTGTAATTAAAAAATATGAAAATATGTTTGGAAATATTCAAAGGTCTTCACACTTTTAGAATAGTTATAGGATATTATATATATATATAGATAATAATTATGATAATAATATCATAATGGAAAGCTCAAAAGCATTAATCATTAAACATTACATGCATTTAATATTCAAAATATATTATTTTTGATTTTTGAAAAAAAGATATTTAAAAATATTCCAAAACCCTTACATTTTTAGAGTATAATAGTTAAAAAATATGAAAAAATATTTGAAAATATTCCGAGGCCATCACATTTTTAGAATAGTTATATCATATATATAGATAATAATATCATAATGGGAAACTGAAAAGAATTATTCATTAAACATTGTATGTATTTAATATTCAAAATATTTTATTATTTTTATTTTTTAAAAATATTATATTAAAATGAGGAGAAATAATTGGAGAGACGTGTAGAATAATATAGATATAGATATACGGAGAGAATTCATATTTCATTTTTCTTCGTGACCTTTTCCCCTTTGTGCCGACAGTACAAAATATCAATCTGTTGAAGTGGCATGAAACGGAACTTTGACCAAAGTAACTAGAAATAACTCCATTCGCATATAAGGCTCGTCGCGCACACAGAGCTCCAATTTGGCAAGTAAAACTCATACACGCGGTCCACAAGCGCGTGGTAGTAGAATTAAATTATCACTTCCAAAACCAAAGTGGCAGTACTGTAATACAAGTGGATGGTATGGGCGTTTCAGCGTAACACCCAAATATAAAAACCAAGACTTCTCCTCTCTGTCGAGTCTTTCGGGTTTCGCAGCCGAGTAGATCGAGGTACTCACTTTCTCTCTCTACTTTTAAATCTCAAATTCTAGGGTTCTTCTCAGCTCAATTGTGGGTTGATATGTTCAATTCATGTGTTGTAGGGCTGAAAAATGAAGTTGTTCATCAATGTTTAAATATGCTTAGCTTATTTAATTGTTCAATTCTGCTTTTCTGTGTATTCTATTTTGTGACACAGCGGTCAATTTACACATGCAATTGATAGTACATGATTGGTTTGAATAGTTTATGCATGACACGTTAAGGTAGTGGATCTGGAGTAATGGTGGTCAATTTTGAGTTTGCTACTGTTGAAATTGGAGGAATGTTTGGGTGTTCCTTTGTTTTTTTCAATTTCTCTTAATTAGGTAGGTTGACTTCAATTTGTTTCCCCGTGTTGCGTAGGAAAATAGTTCCTGAAAAAATTCTTGTGGAAGAAAGTTTATTTTTAGTGAAATTCTGTATTCTCCAAATCTTAATTGGATAATCACTCTGCTGAGATTTCTACTCTTTAGTGTTTCCTTAGGCCAATTGATTTCATTCTGAAGCTGGTGAAAACTTAAACGGTCCTTCGATCAAGTTTGGAAATTATTTTTCCAATAAATATGGATATATGTGTGTGTATATATACATTCAGGACAAATAACTTCACTTTTTTTTTTATATTGCTCATGGAATATTCCTTTCTGGGTTTTCAGTATATTCCCCGTGGTAGCAATAAATTCTGTTTGTATAACTTTGTTCTGCAGCTTTTGCTTTTTGGAATGACATTTGTTCTTGAATTCACTATTTTGGTGTATGTTTGGCTGCCAATTTCTTTATTGGCTATAACTGATGTAATAACTTAATTATTGAGTCCTTAATGGGCCCTCACATATTTGTTGTTTGTTTTTCTTTGAACATCTTACAAGAAATTTTCATTTATGCTAATGCATTAGATTTTGCAAGTATGGAGAGTATGCAAACCTTTTGGCAATTGGGTGATGAACTTCGAGGACAATCAAAAGTCTCTGAGGATCACAAGTGGATAATGGTCGCATCCAAGTTGGCTGAGCAGACTAGTTCAAAGGGGGAGCGAAGAAATAACCTTGATCTTTCAAAGGGTGCAGCAGATATAAGACCAAGGGATAATGTTGGGTTTCAGGAAGACAACAAATTTGAAAGCCTTAACTTCAACATGTTAACTTTGGGGCCTAAAATGACTGAAAATGCAAACCAAAGCTCCTTTAGAAATGGTATTTACAATATGAATGCTGTGTATCAGAAGGGCACTAGTAACAATATGGGAAATATGATTGGTAGCAAGTATAGCGGAAATAACCACAATAGAGAGCCCAACAATAGCATCAATAACAACAACGAGAACACCAATACAAATAATGCAGTTGACAAAAGGTTCAAGACCTTGCCTGCAGCAGAGACACTTCCACGGAATGAGGCACTTGGTGGATACATCTTCGTTTGTAACAACGACACAATGCAGGAAGATTTGAAGCGACAACTATTTGGTAATTATCTTCAATCATTCTTCTAACCTTTGAAGAAAGTCGGGTAATTGGCGTGGAAATGTTAAGACCTGGCTTGTCACAAACACATCTTACAAACCAGTTAGTCTATATGTGCATTTTTTTTTTATTGCTTTTGTCAGAATGTGAGATGGATATAGAAAACAGAACTACTATTGAAATGTTTAACAGGTTGAGTTAGATTTTGTGCGATTGTTGGAACTTGGAATAGTAGTAGTCCCAGTAATTAGTTGCACCTATTTTTGAAGTGTGCTACAGAGTTAGTACAGAAATACCAATTTATCTTGGCCATTATTAGACATTTTGTCCGTTTTATTTATTTATTTTTAAAATTTTTTATGCTGTTACAAATATTAACGGTATGATTCATGTGTTTGTCATTTTATAGGCTTGCCACCAAGATATAGAGACTCAGTCCGGGCTATAACTCCAGGCTTGCCACTGTTTCTCTATAACTATACTACTCATCAGTTGCATGGCATTTTTGAGGTTTGTGGTTAAAGTTCAGTTTACATTTCGGTTTGCATTATCCATTCAATGATTGAGGTGGTAGGATACTAGTAGTCTGAGTCGAACTACAACATAGCATTTAATTTTTATTGTTTTTATTTTTTAACTTCCTTTGAGTTTTCATTTGATGACATTACCTAGGAAGCTTAGTTTCATTAAATTATGGTGTATTTGAAATGTTTGTTTTACTTGTGTGCATATACTTACCTGGGGAAGCAAATCTTATAATGAGTAATTACCTTTAGTGGCAGAGTTCTAAATTAGCTTATGTTGGTGAATCTGGGAAGTGGATGAGCATAATTAATTGTGATTAATTTGCTTGATTTTCGGACCATTCTACATGTATTTTGTATAGGTGATTTTATAGTGTAATGGCTTTACTTTTGAGCAATTCACTGTGTACTTCTGTGATAAGTGCAACAATATTCTATCTTTTTTTTTTTACATTAATTGTGGAACCCAACTTCTAAACATACAGGCAACAACGTTTGGGGGTTCTAACATTGACCCAACTGCTTGGGAAGATAAGAAATGTAGGGGTGAATCAAGGTTTCCTGCGCAGGTAAAGTAAACATGCCCAAATTTGAATTCTTTCTTTCAAGGATTTGGAGGATTTCTCTGTAAACATCCAGCTGACTTTCATTTTCCTTATCAGGTAAGGATAAGTGTTAGGACAATTTGCAAGGCCTTGGAGGAAGATACTTTTAGGCCAGTCTTGCACCACTATGACGGTCCCAAATTTCGTCTTGAGCTCTCAGTACCAGAGGTATGGGGAAAGTTACTATTCTTCAATCTTATAGTTTGTGTCTAATTTTCATTTTTATCAATGTGGCTGTTATGATGACACTGATTGTCACATGTTCTGGTTGATACTGCAGACTTTGGACTTGTTGGATCTATGTGAACAAGCAGGTGCTTAATTGTATGGTCACGGACCTAATGGACTCTCCAGCATAAGCAAATGCTGGTGATAAATGTGCTTGTTGTAGTGTGTGGTTTGGCTCCTTAATCCTTAGAGCGCAAGCTTTGGAGTTTAATCTGGTTTGGTGATGTTTCAGAGTGAAGAAAAAGGCTTGTGGCCAGCCCCTGCTTAATAAAATCTAAATGTGTCTTGTGAAGAATTGTCTGAAGTAGCTGCATAATATGTTATGTCATTTTTAATTTTATGACGAGGAAGAATGGCAGCTGTATAATGTTAAAGAGTCCTTGGAATATGACGACCATAATGTATCTGTATTTTGTGGAATTTGAACTGAGATTTGTTTCCCCCTTCGTGTGCTTTGAATTCTGAAACTCGAACTTATGTTAGTCCGAGTCTGTAATTTGAGTCATGAGGTTTGTGCTGTAGCTGGATGTCTCCATGGGTTGCTCATTTAGTGTAATATTCAATGCAGCAACGCATACTGAAATATTCTTCCCGGGCTGCTTCAAGAATACCTTCCTGGAGGAAATGGTTTAATGGTTGGTAATTGATGACAAGCCTCAATTAGATTTGACCAGTGTTTTGTCCCAGCCACAGATACTGAACAAATGTTCCCCATGGAGTATGAATATTTAGATGAATCCAGCAAAGTTCCTGTCACAGATAGGCCATCTGAAGAAGTTCAGTATGGAAACTTTGGATCTTCTGCTGCAGGTCATGGATTAAAAGCTCAAGAGAAGTGAGCTTTCTGTTGCCATTGGGTGGGAAGCTCTGGAGGGAGTTCCATGGGGAATATTTGTTCAGTATCTGTGGCTGGGACAACATTGTCATCAGGAGGAAGAACTGAGGCTAATGTCTGAATCATGTTTGTTCGAGCTGAAGGGTACCTAAAGGGCTATATCTTTCCTGTCTCTAGCGCCTTCCATTAGGAGCATTGAACAAACACGTCAAATGCATTGCAATTTCCCTTCCGACTTCCTAATACAAATTCAGGTGTTCCTGATTACCAAATATTGTTATCTACCGGATGAATAAAGTTAATGGATTTTTTATGTTTTTTTGCCAAGGCAAGAAATATCATTCAACGATCAGGATGAAATAACGTTATTTGATTTGAAACTTCACCATTGTGTCATCTATAATTTACAAGCATAAATTGGTTCTCAAACTACTTGGCGCACAAATAAAAAATAGAAATTATTCGACCAAACTGATAAATATATATATATAAATTGGTTACCATTAGTACGGTTGTGGACAAAACACGACACCCAAATCCAACAAAATCAAGCTAGCGCGTGCGATTTACAACAACAAAGCCATACACAACAGAGAAGTGTTGGGACGCTAACGTTCATCTCTCTCTCTCTCTCTCTGTGTCTGTGGGTTTCTATGGCATCTGTTCTTCCGTCTTCATTGAGCTTTTATCGGAGACAATCCGTTCTTTTCTTGAATTTGAATTTGAATTCCGTGAACAAAACGAGGTTAAGTTTGCCTCCAACTGGATTTGGTTCCATCAGGAACAAGGGTCGCAGAATTAGAGCTTCGGTCAACGGAGCTTCCTCTGTCGTCTTTCGCAATCTCGATGCCGACGATTTCAGACATCCTCTCGATAAACAGGTCTTTCTTTTCTTCCCCTTTCTTTCTCACTCTATCAAATATGCTCATCATATATGTATATATATATATATATATATATCTGTTGCCAGTTTCCATAATCTGTTAATTAATTTTGCTTTTACAATTTTTCATTTGTGTAGAATACGCTTATTCTGAGGGCAATTCCAGGACTAAACGAGATTGCAAAGGCCTTACTAGGTAAATACACATACAATATTTCGTCTATAATTGTTAATTGCATTTAAGCTATGGTAGAATCTAGTTACTGAAGCTCCTGTATTTCACAAAACTAATAAAATTCTATAATTGTACATCTAACTGAAATCGTGTCCATAATTCTATTAAAATTTGATCTTTTCTGCTTAGATAACGTATTTTTTGTAGCGCGCTAGCAGTGAACCTCTTCTGTGGATTCAAATTTTCAAATCGAACCTTATTTTGTATTGTTTTTTAAATTCAAACCTAGTTTATATCTGATCTTGCTTAGTTAGCATATGATATGATGCTCAAATTTCATGATTGAGGCAACTTCTAGCTAGTCCTAAATCATCAGAATGGGCTATGTCCTCCAGTTGATCAAGCCTCAGTTTGATGTGAATTTTGAGCTCCAAGCCTCATCGGTTAATGAAATCGGAAGTTCTTTGAGGTCTGAAGACACCGAGCAGTTTGCATAGTGTAATTGTATTCGTGCACCCCTGTAAAAATTTAAACATAATGTTTTAGTCAAGATGCTGGTGAGTGGTATCCATAGAATGGTATTTCTCCTCCTTTTATTTAATGACATCTTAGTGTTCCACTTCCTCTTTTTTGTCAGTATTTTTTTTTTTAATTTTAGGCTCTGGATTTTGTTATACTTCAAATTTTGAGTGGTTTTCTTATTAAAGAGTTTATTTGAACATTGCAGGATCGCTTACTGAGCAAGTCATGCTTCTTGAGAATATAGGGACATCAGTCCTTGTTTCTAAGAATCAGGTAATGTGACACTCAGTAGGTAAGAAGCATTGCTGAGGAAGAAACTTATCTCATAAATTGTTTGTGGCTTTTCTCGGAATTTTTCAGACAGGAAAAATTTCCATTAACAACTGTAGACTTTTTCCTTTTTAATAAGATGGAGGGGTCCTTTGTAGATGTTAGGAGCTATCTGTTAGGAAAGAAGAATTATGATGTGGTTATTGATAAATTTGTGAAAGATCAATTATGGATAGACTTGGAAACTTTTGGGTAAAATATTTTTGCTAAAAGACTCGATCAATAATTCAAATATTTTAAAGTAGTTTTTGTCTAAGACTGAGGTTAACCAAAATTTAATGTTTTGATTGTCATTTTATTGCAAAAGTTTCATATATTTGTGGAATCATAGGATTTAGTTTAGTTTTTGATGGTTTTACTCTAATTTCTTGTTCAAAGAGTATGCCGTTTGCTATTTAATTGAGTTCCAACATAAATATTATGGAAAAAAGAGAATAGTTGCTACCCTCTTTAGAAATGACTATTGTTCGTATATCTGCTTGTGTAAGTGCATTCATTTCGTTTCTACTTGTTTCAGCTTTCTGAACTTCATCAATTGATGATTGAAGCTGCTGAAATACTTAACGTTGAGGCCCCTGATCTGTATTTGCGTCAAAGTCCGGTGCCAAATGCATATACTCTAGCTATCAGTGGTAAAAAGCCATTTGTTGTTGTTCATACAAGTCTAGTGGAGCTTCTGACACGAAAGGAGTTGCAGGTTCTCAATATCTCTCTACGTTAGAAGCGCATTTCTGAATTTTTACCACCTTGTGTTTCCCAGCCCTCCTTTTTGGTAAATACTCATATAACACTTTGTTCAATTGATATATAGGCTGTTTTGGCACATGAGTTGGGTCATCTGAAATGTGACCATGGTGTGTGGTTGACGTTTGCAAATATTCTTACCCTCGGGGCCTATACTTTACCTGGTACGTTTGTCATGTTCGAATAAGGGTAAGCATGTGAGATACTTAACAGAGTTAAAAACAAGAGATGTATCAGTTTTGCAGTATATACTCAATTCATTGATCTCAACTTTGAAGAAACATGAATTCTTGAAAGGTGTTCGTGCTTCAAGAACTATTTGATAGAATTGGAGCGTGTAATGATTAGTATTGTTTAGTTGAATTAATCACTAAATGTTTGTTTTTGGACAGTTACATAACTAGGATTTAGTCACCATGCTTGGAGGTTGATATTTAAATATTAGGTAACGATGATAGCAGTAAATAATTATCACTTGATACCTGTTGCGTAACAGGATATGTGATAATTGTCGTGATATATTTTACGCAAAGTTTCTTGTCTCAGAAGAGATGAAGTGATACAGTCTGCATGCTTGTATGTTTGTTGTGCTGTGTGCCACGTAGTTATAATGGTTGGGGCAAGTATTCTGCAACATAATTAATAAGCATTAGAAGATAGCTCTTACTAAGTTATGTTTGGGGTTTTAGCACACAAGTCAGCAAGGTGTTGTTTTGACATCCATAAGATTAAAATGCTGCTTTATTGTGATGTTGGAAGCGATGGGGCTCTAGTTCTGTTTCCTGTAGTTTCACTTTAACTGAACATTCTCAAATAGATAGACCTGAAGCTTGTCTAGACTCCACTGTTAGAAAGTTGTAACCTAGTATAGTGCTAATATTGTGAGTATACTGTTATCTATGCATCACAGGGATTTCATAAGATTGTTATTCACAGGACTTGGTGGGTTGATAGCTCAGAGTTTAGAAGAACAGCTGTTTCGTTGGATCCGAGCGGCAGAGTTAACTTGCGATCGGGCAGCCCTTCTTGTGGCTCAAGACCCCAAGGTTTTGAGAATTGAAATATGTAAATTCCAAACATTGTGATTGACATATTTTTTTGTTATACTAATTTTCATACGATACTCCTACAAGAGGTGGTCGTCTCGGTTCTAATGAAATTAGCAGGGGGCTGCCCATCTATGGCGGATCAACTAAATGTGGATGCATTCTTGGAGCAAGCTCGCTCTTATGATAAGGCTTCTTCAAGCCCAGTGGGGTGGTATATAAGGTAAGCAGCAGCATATGCAGAGCATCAGGGTAAGTAGAATGCCAACTTCTAGATACAGAGTTTCTAATTGATGAATTCTGTGCAGAAATGCTCAAACAAGGCAACTTTCACATCCTGTTCCTGTTCTACGAGCTCGTGAGATTGATGAATGGTCAAGAAGTCAAGAGTATAGGATTCTTTTGAATCGTGCAATACAGATTAATTCTGTGCAAAAAGTGTAGCATTGCACCAAGGATGGAGTTTGAAATCTAGCAAAGCTCGAATACTTCCTCAGTTGTACGGTTAGTTTCCAAAATCTTTTTCTCCTTTAGACTCCAAAACCTTTTACCTGCAGAAACCATTTGTTACCACATGATACCTGAACCACATTTTGTATAGGCCTTATTTTATTCTACTTGTACAAATAGCAAGTGAGTGGGCGTGACTCACCTAGTCGATATATTGAACTTCTGAAGGTGAATGTTGACGGAATGATGACTGCACCTATCAAATCTGTTTATACTGTAATTTCTATTTATTTTAAGAGGCCAAGATAGGTTGTCACTCAAAAAATTGGAGATATTTTGGCTGGAACTATTAAATGACACGTCACACCTTACCTTATGCACCTCATATACATTGTAACTCTTTGGGTTGAAGTTTTTGCTTATTCAGGTTCCTCAAAGCTGATCTATTGTAATGTGTTTCCTCACTGATCAGATGCTCTACTGCGAGACGAATGAGAATGCAATAGATGAAGCGTGGATTGACTCGTGTATTTGCTGTAAAATATTTGTTTCTGCAAGAGTTCTCCTCGTTTTTGTGTTATGTAAAATGTTGGTGTATCCACCTATTGTTACTTTACAATAAGGAAACAGTACCAGGGGTAGGTTATTGGTCTAATGTGTAAATAGAAAAAGAAGCTTGGATTAAGGAAGGCAATACGATATACAGAAGTGAATTCAGAATGTTGTATGATACAGTTTCACCGTGTTGACATGTTCTCAGTATATAATATAATTGTACTTACAAGTTTCGTCATAGCTTCAGAATCTCAAGTATCTCGTCTCAACCTATCTTTATGGCAACTGTTGACAGAATAATACTATGATTATACTGAAGAAATGGTCATTTATATTATATTATATCTGAGAAATAACTAAAAGATAGAATCAATATGCTTGTTATGAGATAAAGTGCATATGATTGAATTCATGATATAATCCTCTGATATTAGTTTTTCTTGTTCCTGCCAAAGCCTCTAAAAAGGGATCATGGGTATCCCTTGCACGTCGTTATCCCAGGGTGTTATTGGTGCTCATTCTGTCCAGTGGCTTTCCATCAATATGATAGCAGAAGAATGCCAGGTAGACTTTCTGTCAATTCTTTTAAATATTATTGTCATTATTATATTTCTCCCCTTTTTTTCCGTATATTTCTAGCTGAGTTCACCTTACTACATGGTAGGGCTACTATAGGCAAAAGGACTATTAAATGTTGCTGTTGGGTCACAGTGGTACAATATTAACAAAGAAGAATGAAAGCATAAAATTATTACGCTCATAAATCGTAATTTCAAGCTTATTACGCTCATAAATCGTAATTTCAAGCTAGTGGCTGCTCCATATATTCTGATTAATCTTCTGATCTGTTAGTCCAATGTATGTGGCATATGAACCTATAATTTATAGGAAGAGAGATCATGATCCATTGAGTTTTGTTTGATATAACTGCATACATATACTTGAACTGGTCTTTCCATAGATTGTTTTGGAACTTCTGACCAAAACCTAGGGGTACATACACGCAGTTCGTCTTTTCAGCCATGAATAGTACCCCACACCACACAAACACACACGCAACATTGAATTGCATTTCTTTGATCATGATTTGGCTTTTGATTCTGCTTTGCACTAGAAGACTATTCCTGTCAGATGAATACAGCAGCCAATGTCCAACCTGAATATGTGGAAAATATTTGGAACTTAAAGAGGATGATCGTGTTGGTCACTAGAAAATCTAGGTTTGTAGTATAGGAGACAATAGTAGAATAGTTGTTGTGGTCTGTGAAATGGATGTCTTCCATAAGCTAGAACGATCAGAAAAATAAGGATACCTAATAGATATTAACCCGTATATGTTTCTCAATTTGGTTGAGAACCGAGAGAAATGCAAAACCTACCAGTTTAAGAACCAAGCTTAAGATACCAAATCTGTTTAGGCAATTTATATTTGGTTAAACTGAACATAATCCTTTTTTTTCTTTTGTTTTGTTGATAAATATAAATAAGGTTCTCCGTAATTTTTATGATAACGAGATGTTTATCAGATGCGTCTCACATTATTTTCACTCGTGAAGTAGTTTATACCTATCAATTTTGTAACTGTAATCAGATGTTTTTTTGAAGGATTTTTTTTCCCGTGCATCTCATTTCCATTTCTTCCTATTGTAGGATGTGGTCTATTTATATATTTTTGGAAGCATGAAAAATTGAGTTAGATGACACCTTTTTTCTTGTGAAAAGATTCAACAACTGTAGCAGATACATTTTAGAGGCACATTTGCTTCTGTCCTCAAGTAAGTCCTCTCCACCAAACCTCCTACTGAACAGGATCCACTGAGGATATTCCCTTAGGATTTTTGTGACTCACATCGGTGTTACTTCATTTAAAATCACGCCATTACTGGAACGTGGTTCCACTGAGAGATTAATTGGAGGATTTCTATCCTTATAAAGGGCCATTGCACGTGTCTCACATTCATATATATATATATATATATAACACAGGAACAGCAGGTTTGGTTCCTTTTCTTATACCAATGTTTTTCAGACTTCCCATGTCAGATGGGCACCAGTAAAGTGACAATTTTAGGTAAATGAGACCCTTTATGATTAGTTTAATGAAACCTCTTCATCTCCAATAGGGTTTAGTGCTGGTATTTCCGAACCAGTTGAAAGAAGATTTAGTGGGATATGAGCTTTCTAGATTTGTGGGCTCAACCCCGCATGACGAACCCTTTCTATATGGCTTCAGGTTTAAATTTAAGGCACCCCATTTGATACAAATGCTAAGCCTACATGTATTGACAGGGAATGGATTACAATATCAATAAAGTAGAAGAAAAAATAAAAGGCAAATCCACCCACACTAATTAGTGGAATGACACAGCACATAACTTTGAATAAAGAATAACTAGGGTTCAGGGAACACTGGGCATCCACATTCTAGGTTGAGTTGAGGCATGGCATCTTACTTAATTAAACCTATGGTATTCTTGATTATTAGGATCTGAATGGGACAGCTTAATTATGTACCCTGTTTCTTCCATTTTTTTGTTCTGGTCTCCAGCTTTGAATTCTTTACTTGCCAAAAATATATGTAAGGGTATATTAGGTTTACTTGGTTAGCTGTATCGAAAGATATGTATGTATTGCCTGGTTCGTAAAATCTTTTGGAAGCTGCCGATAACATTATGCAACACCCATTATGCAGCACCAATACTTCTCTAATACTTACTTTGGAGAACACCCATTATGCAGCACCAATACTTCTCTAATACTTACTTTGGAGATAAATATTTATATTGCTATCGCCATCGAAACTGATATGATACCGCAACTGTGATCATGTTATAACCTAAATTGTTGACCAAAATGAAAAACTTGGAAGTTATTGGCCAAATACTAGGTGTTATAAATTGGTTGATTCTGCCTTAACTCTCCATTTACTCTAGGGCATATAAGATAATTTTTTTTATAAAAAGCTTGGCTTTTTGAACCATTATAAAGGAGGAAACTTTTGTAGAAAAATACAAGGGCGTATACCACTACATTCTTCGGATGTGATGGTTAAATTGTTTGGACATGTAGAAAGTAAACTTTGAAAGGAAGTGCAATAGGCAAAAGCACTGAGATTTGAGAGCCACCTTTACTCCGCTTATTATGGCCTCTGCTGTATTATCATAAGCACAACCTGAACGATCAAATTTGACCCATCTCCTCTAATATTAATTAATTATGAAATTGTGCAGTTTGGAAACATGTTTCAATTGCGTGGTCCTCTACTTCCACAGCAGGCGTGTTGGTATAATTGAAAAATCCTACTGTGATTTTGTGTGTGTTTCGGACTCTTCGATCCGATGCGTTCTACAGTTTGAGTGGTGCAATTTTGAAAATTTATACAATTACTTTGAAAAAAAATACAAATATTTAAGGACCAAACAAAATAAAAAATAAAAAAGCAATGGTGTTTGTTGGGAAACCTCACAGGGCTCGTATAGTAGCCGCTGTTGCAACATAAAAGAATTATTCAAAACGATGACCAGCTGTCAAAAGGTGCAACTATTCTTTCCAAAAAGGCTAAAGAGTTCTCTCAATTGGCACTATTATTTGCAAGTGTTTAAATTGATTTTTCAATAGCTAATGTGGTGCATTCGTAAAAACCAACTTGGGCACTTGCTGAAAATACTGCCAACTTGGAAGTAATTTGTTGATATTTGAGAGTGGAGAAATTATTTCATAATTTTGTGCAATATGTTCCGGGACTCGTAATTTTTTTTAATGAATAAAGGAAGAAGAAACACAAATTTGAATATCAAATTTAAATATGTTTAAAAAGGAAATAAGAAAGAAAAGGCGCACAGAGTCTGTGACAGCAACTCTCTGTGAAACTTGCTTTTCCCAAAATGGACGAGTGTTGTTGTTGGCACTGCTGTCTGTTATGACAGTTGGGTGTTTATATGGCTACTCGCCCACTAGTTTATTCATAAACCTCAGCAAATGGGAGTAGGAGCAATCCCTTCAATACAATATAATCTCACCTCTCTTTCCTTTAATGGCTCCATCTTTCCTCTCTCTCTATATGGCTGTGTGCGTCTATATATATATATATATATATGTATCTTTTTCATTTCTACTAGTTCACCCAGTCGTTAAAATCCTAGCCACTCAAAACCCTGGAGACTTGTGTTGCGACCGACCGACCGACCATGTTTCTTTTGATTTCACCATAAGTAAGTTCACTTGACATGTTTGGTTTATTTGTTGTCGAATATGATCAGTTATGCCAAAAATATGTTTTTGGGCTTTCATTTCTTATCTCGAGTTTCATAGAGGTTTGTTTGATATCCACCCAGTACTAATGAGTCTTGATCATCCTTTGCCACAATATTGTGTTTACCTTTTTCAGGTCTCCAGTCATATGAATTTGGATTGCTATTTTTGTGAATATATTATTTTCTTGATCAATTTTTACCGATCTGTTATGTTTACACTAATCTCTCTCTCTATTTTTATTTATTTTTAGTAATTAAACCCAAGTTATTAGATGAAGTCATCTGTTCGCCCTTAGCAAATAAATCTAAGGTTTTGGTATTTGAATGGAGTGTGAGATAAGATAAGTGAGCTTATTTATTATTAGTTTCTTCTGTTCTGTTTTTCCACTTGTATCTTAATTCTTGAGTAGCGGATTACTTGGAATTATTATATTAATTCTGATCTCAATGCCTGGCCTTGTATTTTCAGTTATTTTTGTTGCTGATATTTATTTGTTTTCACTCATATCTTAGTTCGTGATCAGCCCATTAGTGAACTATTGTATTTTTATCTCAGCCTGCTATTTTTCTAATTTTTGTTTTAGGCATGGTGATCCTTTGTTCATTTTCTGTCAATCCATAACCAAAGAAGAAGGGAAATAAAAAATTTATTGCTTTTATTTTCTGATTTGCTTTTTTGTTTTCGCACATATATTGTGATTCTTCTATGTTGATAATCTAAAGTTTGATTCAATTTGATGATAATACAGAAGATTTAGATGTTACAAGGAAAAGAAGGTTATGAAGTGGGAGAAATGGAGGGGTTGGGAAATAAATGTTTCAGCCTAAATAAGAAACATAGGCTTTACGGGGATCCTGGTACTGGTTGTAGGATTAGTTATGATAATCCACCAGCTGGAAAGACTAGGATTTCTCATATTGACAGTAGGTCATATCAGAATATGGTTGCACTTTCTTCTGATGACCAGAAGCTTGATGGTTCATCAAGTGCAGAACCTCAGGATGCAGATTACACTCAAGTCCCCTCGCTTACTTTTGATTTACAGGATCTGATCTTGGCTGGCTTTCCGAGATCAGATTATTGGAAGTTATCCTTCCTAAACAAGAGGTTTTTAACCCTTGTAAAGAGTGGCGAGCTATTTAAGATTAGGAGAGAGCTTAGGGTTAAAGAACCATCTGTTTTCATGTTGGCGGGCGGGGAGAGTAGTTGGTGGTCATTTGACCATGAATTTAAGTCCTGTAGGAAGCTCCCAGTCTTACCCGCGGATTTTTGCTTCACTTCTGGCGATAAGGAGTCGCTTTGTGCAGGGTCTCATTTGCTTGTTTCGGGAATGGAGCTTGACGGTCTTGTTATCTGGAGGTATGAATTGGCCAAGAATGGATGGTTCAAAGGTCCTTCTATGATCAGCCCAAGGTGTTTGTTTGCATCAGCCACATGCGGCACCTATGCTTTTGCGGCGGGTGGCATTGGGATGGTAATGAAAAGTGAAGTGTATGATACGGCTGAGAAGTATAATCCCGATAGCATGATATGGGAACCCCTTCCAAGGATGTTAAAGAGGAGGAAGCTCTGTTCGGGGTGTTACATGGACAATAAATTCTATGTAATAGGAGGGCGTAACGAGAATGGAGAGCTCACCTGTGGGGAATATTACGACGAGGCTTCAACCAAATGGGTGCTGATCCCGGACATGTTAAAAGATGATCCGGTATTAACTTCTCATTCTCCACCACTTGTGGCTGTCGTGAATAATGAGCTGTTCTCGCTTGAAACTTCTTCGAATCAGCTCAAGGTGTACATGAAGAAGAGCAATAAATGGAAGCAGTTGGGGCCTGTTCCGGTGAGAGCTGATTCCACCAGAGGTTGGGGTGTAGCGTTCAAGTCGCTGGGCAACGAACTGCTTGTGATAGGTGCATCCTCGGTGTCTTCTGCAACTAATTGCATGGCTATATACACTTGCTGCCCAGATCCTAATGCCCAGAAATTGGTGTGGAGACCCCTTGGCAATGGCCAAAATCGGCTTAGTCATTTCATTTTGAATTGCTCTATTATGGGAGCTTGATCCTTGAGATACAACTCTTCAGTTTGAGGGGTCTCTTTGTCTGAATAGAGAATCTAAATAAAATGTCCAAAGTTTATGTACTAGATTTTCAACTTTGCTGGAGCTAAATTGTTGATGCTTATATACAATTGAGCTGGGAATTTAAAATGCTAAATGCTCTATGTAGTCTTTTCTATTCTGATTACATTCATTGCGGTCTCTTCAAGCTGCGTGATTCATTTTCCTTTTTTACTTCACATTACAAGTACAAAACTGATCTTAATATTTTGAAGATAATATTAAGTTGAATTAACACTGATTCATATTCAGCCAAACAATTCCGGGTGTTTCACCTCCTCTTCGAATTTGACAAGAACAAACTTCTCACATTCTCCTCTATCCGAACTCGCAAAATCTTAATTGCGATTGGGACAAAAATGGACATTTAATTTCCTCTTGACTAAGTCAATGTTTAGCATGACACCATATTAAAAATTGAATACAACTCAAATACGAGCTATAAAACTCTCTAACATTTAAAACCTTCATACAAAATAAAAAAAAAAAAACTTTATAAAAATACTTTGTCCCATTATTAAAAAATTTAAATTACTAGACGAATGTGTCAATCAATCATGATATAACACTTCTTCAATTATGTGTATTTGATAAACAATTTATTAAGTGACACTTAAAATGACGTAAAATCTTAAATGACATGATCACTGCTTAACACCTAAATATGAAAGTTGAAAATTTGTGTAAATATTAAAAAGTATAATTTTTTAAAATGACATTTAAAGCTTTTAATACTTAAAATATTCAATACATAATTTTTACAAGGGCCATTAACAAATAACCCCCTACACTTTTCTCCGTTAACAAATAGCCCCCCCCCCCCCCCCCCCACTCCGTTAACAAATACCCCCATGCCGTTAAAAATAGATATCTTATGCCCAAAATACCCATAAAATAAATTGGTAACTAAATTAAGATTTTTTTAATAAATTACAAATTATTATTCTTTTAACTAAATTAAGATTTTTGAGTAAATTATAAATTCTTTTTTAGTTTTTTTTGTTTAAGTTTACTTATTTATTTAAATTCAAATCTGAAAAAATATATTACTCCCTTCGCCTTAAATTATAAGTCCCTTTTGGATAATTCAATTTTTTAAGATGATGACTTTTATTGTAGTGTTAGTGAATAAAATAACAACTTTACTTGTGGTCCCACTATAATGATGTGATCGTTTATAAAATATATATTTTATAACTTTAATGCATCTACAAGGCCAAAGCCCTTTTAAAAATTTTATGCATCTATTCTCTTAAAAAAAATAAAAAATATTATTTAAAGTGTATTATTATCAATAATGGTTTTTTTTAATAATTTGTACTCCCTTCGTTCCAAAATAAGTGTCCACTTTGAAAAATCAAAGCATTTTATTTGATCAATTTACCAGTTTAACCTTCAAGCATTAAAGTTATAAAACATATATTTTATAAACGATCACATCACTATAGTGGACCACAGGTAAAGTTGGTATTTTATTCACTAACACTACAATAAAAAGTCATCCTCTTAAAAAATTGAATTCTCCAAAAGGGATTTATAATTTGAGACGGGAGGAGTAATATATATTTTTAGATTTGAATTTAAACAAATAATTAAACTTAAACAAAAAACAAAAAAACAATTTATAATTTACTCAAAAATCTTAATTTAGTTAAAAGAATAATAATTTGTAATTTACTAAAAAATCTTAATTTAGTTACCAATTTATTTTAGGGATATTTTGGGCATAAAATATCAATTTAGTGGTATTTTGGGTATAAAATATCTATTTTTAACGGCATGGGGGTATTTGTTAACGGAATAGGGGCTGTTTGTTAACGAAAAAAAGTGCAGGGAATTATTTGACACCTCAGAAAAGTGTTTGTCAAAAATCTGAAACCGTAGGGAGTTCTTTGTTAATGGCTCTTTTTACAATAGGAGGCTATGAATGAAAACTGGTTTTGGATTCGGATCAATTTGTTGGAGTTGAACCCAACACCCACTCGTTAGAAACCCGACCCGAAATCCCTTGTAATAAATGGGGCGGACCTGTACCTCCTGCAATTCTTCCACGAGGAAATTAATCGATTAACCCCACAGAGAGAGAGAGAGAGAGAGCAAACAAAGTGAATCTGAGTCCATTTCTGGGTGTGCAAGGAAGCAAAGCAGCAAAGAAGTGAGAAGCACATCAACAATTAATCAACGTGTAAGTCACTCACTCCCTTTCATTCTCTACTTGTTGCCACTACCTACTCTTACTCTTTACTTTCTTCTCCGATTCTCATCAATTTATCAAACACTTTGCTATTTTCTTTTTTCTTTTCTTTTTTTCACTCTTAATTTCTGACCCTTTATTTACTAGGCTCTATTCCCAATTCTTCAATTTAGGGTTCTATTTTTCCTTTGAATATTTATATTTTTCAGTATGTGATGCAATTGATCTCCCAATTTATGACCATTATTATTACTATTCGTTTTTTAGGAATTTCGAACTATTGGGTGTCGGATTTGGTGAATTCAGCTTTAATTGCACCCCAGAAATTCGGTTTTTGATGCCTTTTGATTTGGACTGTTCTTGGAGCCTACGAATTCAAAGGATTAGTTTTTTGCTGCTTGATTTAAGGAAGTTGTTCTGAGGGTATGTGAATTTGGGTTTTTGGGGTTGGCCTCCTTTGAGGGTTTCGTATTATAGGTTAATTGTTCGGAAATTAGCTATGTCTGCCAATAACAATAACCCTCCCAAGAATATTGGGGCTTCCTCTCCTTTCGATAATGCCGGAATGGTCCCTTCTAATTTGCCTGCAAACCCCACCGCTCATCTCCACTCGCAATCCCAATCCCAACCCCAACAACAAATTGGGTCTGCCTTTCCGGGTCAGTTTCAGATGTCCCAATTCTCTGCGGCTCATGCCCAGGCCATTGAACAAGCACAAAAGGCTCAAGCTCACGCCCGAGCTCAAGCTCAAGCGGCACATGCCCGTGCTCAAGCTCAAGCAGCACACGCCCAGTTCCAAGCTCAGTTGCAGGCTCAAGGCCTGTCCCTAAACCAGGTCCACTCCTCCGGGATGGGTAATGTGGGTTCTTCGTCACCTTCCATTGCAGCATCGGGCAATGCAAGCGCAAAAAGAGCACTACAAAAGCCACCAACACGGCCGTCTGGCCTGTCAGCTACCAACACGATCTCACCAATGAGAAATATGGAGCTTACACCTGCTGCTCGAAGAAAAAAGCAGAAGCTTCCTGAGAAGCAGTTACAGGATAAAGTGGCGGCATATTTGCCTGAATCTGCTCTTTACACTCAGCTCCTTGAGTTTGAGTCTCGTGTGGATGCTGCTCTCACAAGAAAGAAAATTGACATCCAAGAGGCCATTAAAAACCCCCCATCCATCCAGAAAACGCTTAGAATTTATGTATTCAACACTTTTGCTAATCAAATCCGCACAATTCCGAAGAAGCCAAATGCTGACCCGCCTACTTGGACCCTTAAGATAATCGGGAGGATCTTGGAAGAGGGGATAGATCCCGAACAGGCCGGCATGATCCAGAAATCAAGCTCCTTGTACCCTAAGTTCTCATCTTTCTTCAAGAGAGTTACCATTTCCTTGGACCAGAGACTACATCCGGATAACCATATTATCATATGGGATAGTGCTCGATCACCTGCACCTCACGAAGGCTTTGAGGTAAAAAGAAAAGGGGATAAAGAATTTACCGCGAATATAAGATTAGAAATGAGTTATATGCCCGAGAAATTTAAGCTTTCACCAGCATTGATGGAAGTTCTCGGTATTGAGGTTGATACACGCCCAAGAATTATTGCTGCAATCTGGCATTATGTGAAGGCCAGAAAGTTGCAAAACCCAAATGACCCGTCTTTTTTTAATTGCGATCCACCTCTTCAAAAAGTGTTTGGGGAAGAAAAAATGAAATTCACCATGGTTTCACAGAAGATATCAAATCATTTGTCTCCTCCACAGCCTATACATTTGGAGCATAAGGTCAAGCTTTCTGGGAATAGTCCTGTCGGAAATGCATGCTATGACATACTGGTGGATGTGCCTTTTCCAATACAGAGAGAATTAAATGCTTTACTCGCCAACACAGAGAAGAACAAAGAAATTGATGCATGTGACGAATCTATTTGTACTGCCATAAGGAAAATTCACGAGCACCGTAGGAGGCGAGCATTTTTTCTTGGATTCAGTCAATCTCCAGTGGAATTTATTAATGCTTTGATTGAATCTCAAAGCAGGGATCTGAAACTTGTAGCAGGGGAAGCAAGTCGTAGCACTGAGAAGGAGCGTCGATCAGATTTCTTCAACCAACCATGGTAAACTCATCAACCTGTTGTTACTCTTTTTGTTTTATTTTTTCTAATAATTTGCCCGCCCGCACTTAAAAATCAAATAGAAAATGGTTAGTTTGAGTGATAGATGATTAATTATCACTATAAAACAATCATATCTATGAACTTTGCGGTGACTTGAACACCCCATGATATGACTTAAGATCTCCACAAATAACACCATTGAAATATATTCACTGAGATATGTGCATAATGCGGTTAAGTCATGCCACATGGCGGTTACTGTTCAAGGTCACTCTATGATGGTCCAAGTTCGTTAATGCTGATTATGCTATTGTATAAATTTGTGTCGTTATTAAACTTTAACTTGGTTATTTTAATAGGGTTGAAGATGCTGTTATTCGCTATCTAAACCGGAAGCCAGTTACGGATGCTCCTGGAAGCACATAGAGAGTTTGGAGACGCTGATATTTCATTATGTGATTTCTTCTTTCGACTTCGTACTGCTCAATCTTAAATATCCCTTTTAAAAGTGTTGTGGATATATTTGATTGTTCCATTGCTAGCTGGGAAGGAAGGCCACATTATGCACACTGATTATACATAGTTAACAAACTTGGTATCATGGTTTATTATACTTATCAGTGTTTAGACTATGTCCCACTGTGGTGTTCCTTTTAGCAGTTATTTCACAACTTTACATCATATTAGTGTCATTTTGATAGAATAATATGACTTTCTTTGATTCTCTCTGTATTTTCAGAATTTAACGTTTTGTTTTTCACTATTTCCTGCCTCTCTATTCTATTTTGGAATTTATATACAAAACATATAAAAAGAAAGCGAGTTCTGTTCCATTTCTTTATTCATATTTTCTAATTTAAACCTCTCCCTTGTGTGCAAAAGCTTTGCTTGGGGTTATATTTATAACCTTGTGCTAGTAAAGTTATGTTTTGGAGGAATAAGAATGCTTTCTGACCATGTGCTACAGTGCTAATGGATTCTGTTCTGGAGTAATAAGCAAAATGACTTCTCTGTATTTACTTAAAAATATGAAAGATAATAGGATAAGTGCAATGGATTGAGAATTAGAAGAACGGGGTGCTAAAAGGATGAATGAGATTTCTCAAGACGAAGGTCTTTTTACTTATTTTGTTTAGCTGAGGAGGACGGAATAAAAGGGATATTGCATGATATATATTCTTATGTTGTTTTCCATTGAAAAAAGAATTTAGTGACAAAAACGTTAAAAAGACAAGTTGGAGTCCGTCCTTGTGAAAGAACTTGATGATTCTAGTGGGTTCCTTTTTCTTTTCCTTTCCTCTTACAAAAGTAAGGAAACTTCACCCTTCCCATCCTTTAAATTCCCCCTCTCATTTACCGCGAAGGAACTGGATGGTATTAGGAAAAGAGGTTTTCTCATGATGCTGAAGTTCGTATACTTTGGTTTGTATCATTATAGTTAATATTGTTGTAGTAGTTGCTTGATTAGTTAGTTGGATAATTGCAGTAGCTTATTTTAGTTTTTAGATGCCAGTTCCTGTGTGAGTTTGTTGATACATACGTGTCATATATTTATATGTGGTTATCGCATATATCTAGTCTATTACTGTTAGCTTGACTATGTCTGTAAGTTTCCTCTGGCTTGCTTTAGAGATGAGTTAGATTCAGATAGATACGTATTATGTATATGAACTAAGATCATTGCAGGTTTGGTAATCACTCGACCTCTGAATGAACACCTCAAAAAGTGTGAGTACTTTATTTGATGGCATTGGCTTCAGTTTCGATATTAGGTGATGTATTCCTTCCTTCAAATGGAACCTGAAGATTGAAGGGTATTCTGTCTCATTTGTACTTATAGTCTTGGATGTTATCTTTTTTGTTGGTCTCTTTCCTATTATCTCCCTGGACAAAGCACCTGTGTTTCCAAACAAAACTCGTAGATAACACTCACTGAATGAATCTACAAAGCACTGACAACTATCACAGTGGACAAGTTTGGTAAGTCTCACATACGTCTTTTCCTTTTCTATCCCTGTAAAGGTGTACGATTTCCTAGTTGTTTGAGTTTGCCAGTAACTAAAGCTGCCATGTCTTGACAAACAAAGGGTTTGCTTTCTTGTTTTGTCTTTAACATTCTCATCTTTTGGCTTCATGTCACAGACTGTATACATCATTTTTTGTACACCACGAAATCAGTACAACTGCACACTAACAAACATGACTTACCCATTGACCACCCAAAGTCGTTTATCCTTTTTCTTAAGAAAAGCTTTTACATTTCTCTGTGTCACATTTCTTCATTTTAGCTATTATGTGCTACTACATGCTTGCAGCTTACTGCGATTGAATAGAAACGTGATACATCATCTCATATAACGGGTGAAAATCCGTTCTGATACATTACACAGAGAGAGGCCGATTTTGTGATTAATTTTGTCGTTTGAAAAATGCCACGATTTTGTTGTAGACTATATCCTTGGCAGACACTCCCATTATGAAATCAGCATGAGCATAGTCCTTGATGTACTGAACGCTTAGCTTGTCTTCGTCGTGTAGTTTCAGACTGTCAAGTAAGGTGGCCACATCACGGACATCGGAAAGCGCATCTTGGCCTCCATAGCTTAGGAAGAGGGGGAGGTTGTGGGGAATGTTGGACAGGTTATAAACAGGCGGCTTTGATTCACCGTAATGCTCCACATTGTAGTTAGCAGCACCATAGTCGTATTTTTTCAATATTCCATCCCGAACAGCTGCAATTTCATACGCGGATGGATCATATAACAGGTCGATGTTAAACATAAACAGATGGCGACAATATGATGAAATGGTAAATTATTAAACATAAATAAATGATGACATGTCCTATACAATATGTATAACAAACTTACTCTGAGCCAAATGCACCATGTTCTTAGTTGCTGTAGATTGAGGTTCATTCTTCAAGAAGAGATCCACCGTGGAGACATTGAGACAGCAGTTTTTACCTTCAAGTAGTAAATTTTAGGTCCATACAGAGTTGGTTAGTTTTAAGAAAGGTAGAATAAGATAATTGCTTCAAGTTAGCAACTACCTTCACCTCCAAACATTTAAGAAATAAAATATAATAATAATAATAATCTTACCAGTAAGTGCGCCAAGTAAGTCATAACAGTTGAGGCCCGGATCAACACACAAAGCCTTTAGGAAGTTGGCTACTGGCTCGCTATATAAAGAAAACAAATACAGTAGTTAGTATAAATTCAATACATTCTTGTAACTTGGTAAGAGTTGATATATACTAATAATTAATTAATCCTGGACACAAATGTTCTTAGTTTTTAATTTGTTACCCTTTCGGATTGAATTCTGCTACACCTATCTGGGAAGTGATCTGTAAAGGAAAAGAGAAATGATAATAAAACTAATGATCGAGTTAATTAAGATGCTCACGTGTATATATATATATATATATATATATATATATATGTAGCTAAAATATTTATAGGGGGAAAATGGGTATGTACAGTACCTCGCCAACAAAGGCTTCGGCTGCAACAACACCAAGTGCAGTAGTCATGTGGCTCAAGTAAGCAATCGGGCTTAACAAGGCTGCTGCTTTCACCTTGTCTATTTGCTCCCCTTCTGAGAAGGCTGCCAAAGCTATCAAAGTTCCCTACAAAAACAATTTTATGATTTATGCATCCACACTTTTATTTTGTTTATTTGTGTTTCTACTTTTATTTTGTGTATGTGTGTGTGGCAGGTATAGTAAAGTAATATTTGCACATTAAATATTTTGTCATGCCTCTCTTTATCGGAGTGTAAAAAGAGTAATGATATATACCATGGAATGGCCAACATAATCAATCTTTTGCCCAGTTTGTTTGAATACAAAGTCGATCACCGTTGGTAGATCGTGTGTTACCATATCATCCCATGTCCAATTCCAAAATTCCTGTATAATAAATGTCATTTAATTAATTCCAAGAACCACATCGTAAAAACAATCCATTTCTCTAGATTTAGAGAATATATATATATATAAATATATATTTATATATATATATATTTATATATAGATACCGGATCACCAGGATCAAGAGTGACATGTCTGCGGCTGAATCTAGTTCCTCTAGTATTAGCGATCCACACATCAAACCCACTGTCAGCTAATATCAAAGCTAACGATTCATCTGGTGAATTCAACAGCCATGTCATTCCATCCTGCACCAGTAATACGTCTTTAATTACCACATATAAGAAGCTACAAGCATATGACAATATATGTAATTCTTTTTTTCACGACAATATATGTTATATGATCAACCAGAAAGGGGTGGAATATCAGTGTACTAAAGAATTTTTATGTATAGAAAATAGTACAATTTCGGTTTTAGTGTCTTAACATAACATAATAATAATTTTTACCTTAATTTAACACCAAATATAAAAAAAACCTAATAATTCAAACCCGTAAACAATAAGAATGACCCGAGTTGTTACATGGAATAAAACTAGCTCAAGCCAAAAAAATAAAATTTTTGTTACGGGTGCGTTTGGAAAGCCTGTTTTTTGTATTTGTTTTCTGTCTTCAAATATAAAAACTGTTTTTGTATTTGTCTTTGTTTTTTCAGGAAAAAATTAAAAACAAAAAAGCGTTTGGATGAAGGTGTTTTCACCACTTTTATTTGGTGAAAATTGTATTTTATGAATTTGATGTTTTCATTATTTTTACCACCTAAACAGTGAAAAACTCAAAAAACAACTAAAAGTTGTATTTGGTGTTTTCATCACTTTTACACACTATTCACAGAAAACAGTTTTCTTGGGGAAAAAACAGTAAACAGTAAACGCGTTTGCCAAACGTGTTTTTTTTTTTAATCTTGTGAACAGTAAAAAAACAAAAATAAAAAATAAGATATCCAAACAGACCCTACATGATAAAATCGTTGTGGCAGAAAATTTCAGGCACATGTGATTGTGGTCAAAATGACGCGTCAATGTGCATGGCATGGTCCATATATATATACATACATACATCTTGAAAAGCGAGACATATGTGGGATGTCAGGTTGGAGATGGTCCGCATGATATTGCGGACCGTCAGATCAGATTCCACTCCTCCTTGCCCCCTTGGTTAAGCTCGCCATTACTCTCTAATTTGTCTTTGTACTATTATATGTCCAAATTTGGCTGACTTCTACATTCAACACAATTCACTTTTATGAGAACAAATAAAACAATTTTTGCTCACCGCCAAATTATATAATTTTCTTTTCCAATCAAATTCAATGTGAGATATTTAATTCCGCGAGTCAAATATTAATATTTGAAAACTAATATTGCAGTATATATTTTTATAATTTTATAAAATAAGCAAAATGGTTTATTAATATTTAAAGTGAGAGCAGAAGAACAACTTACCCATAATATCTAGTAGCCTTTTAATAATAATTTTCCTAATGAATGAATGTACACGTACAGTAGAAAGCAAGTCAAAGCGGTCAGTGTGAGGAGGAAGAGATTACTAAAACACCCTTACAAAGTGACAGAAATAATTGAATTTTCTTTCCCATAAGATGAAGATGAAGCCAAGACGCGGACTGCACTTTTTTGTCGCAATGTCAGATCTATAGATCTATTATTTAGAGTTAATAAAATGAGACACGATATGATGGTAGATATGAATTAAAGGTCGATTCGAACACGATACGAGTAATTCGAACACGATATATTTGACACGATTATATATATATATTTTTCTCTTCTCAAATTGGTCATGTGTTAAAATATACCAATAAACTATTACTAAATCATGTTAAATTTAATTTAATATATTATAATAAATAAATTAAATAGATTACATGAATCGACATAAATATTATGTGAATTAAGTTAATATTTAACATGTATACTAATGAAGTCTTTTTTGACATGACATAATCTCAACCGACACTGACACAACCACCTACACGAATTACAGCCCTAGATCCATCTTTCATGGTGGGTTACACACTTGAATCTACTTCTTGTAAATTCATACTATGTACTACCCAACCCAAGTACTTTTTTTAATTATTTAAAATTATTTAAATGATTCCTTCGGAGTGCTTGAAGACGATGAGCAATTAATACCACTCCCTGCAAAAAATAAATTCAAAAACAAAAATAAAGTAGTGTATATATGTATAAAATATATATGCACTTACCACAAGAACTCCATGTTGCAAGAGCACAGGCTGTTTGCTCTTCCCACCACCTCCTACACGGCCTTCGGGAATTCTTTGCACACTTAATATGTACCCATCATTTGTTCTCACCTGAAAACAACTAGCAACTTAATTAACAATTATATATATATATATATCAAAGTATAATTAATGGGTTTGAGCACTTACATCAAACTCTTGGCATTTGTAGCCATGTAAAATGACTGCGGAGGAGCAAATACCAGCTGGTGGTGCAGCAAAATCATCGTGGGCAAGTCCTAACGGACCACGGTTAGAGGCTAATGCTGGATGAGCCTGGATGACTAAGAGTAAGAGCAGAGTACTTAAGCTTAAAAGTAGTGACACACTCGGTTTGGAATTGAGAGCCATTATTTCTTGCTTTGGCAAGATGGTTCTCTATCTGAGGGCTATGAGATAGTTAGAGAGGATGCATATATATATATATAAGGATTGAGAGAAACAGAGGACAGTGTGTGAAAACGACTTTTTATTTATTTTTTGTGCTAACTGATTGATGGAATTTGGGGCTTAAAGGAAGGGGCTTTTCACGTTTCTTTAAATTCCATTCAGAAGTGCCCATCCGAGCACACAAAAGTAAAAATTGGGGATGCCGGTGGGTCCCACGTGTCATCATTAATTAGCTCTATCGCATGCATGCCTTTGAAAGAGTATATGGCGTGGTTTGTTTTTAGGCTTCTGTTTTTTTTAAGACAAGATATAAAAGAAATGAAATGATAATATTAGTTATGAAAAAAAAAAAAAAAAATGATAATTAGAATTTGTATTTATATTTGGATAAAGTATGAAGAAAAAAAAAAGAAATAATAATATTCATGTTTGGAAAATGCTAGAAAAAAGAAAAGAAAGATTGTATTTTAACTCATTTACTTTCTTACCATTTTATTCAAATGTCTTTAAGTTATGTGTTTTTAAATATCGAGGGCATTTTTGGTATTTTAAAAGTTATACTTAACTTGCTATCATTTTTCTCTAAATCTTCTCAATTTTGGAAGGATGAGAGATTTAATGAGATAACTTATCCTTCCAATCTTTCCAAATCATTTTTTTTCTTTCATGATTAACATTCCAAACAAAAAGTCACTATCCTTTCTTTTCTTTTCAAATTCCTTCAAATCAAGCTATGAATTAAGTGGATGTACTAGAGAAACATAACAAATATTTTAATTAGTCATTATTATTATTTTCATTTTTTCAAAGTTAAGTTATGAATTTCAAAGATAGGTATTGAGTTAAAAGTTTTATGAAATTTAAACTCTAAGGGCTTGTTTGATTTTTAGGTTGGTTTTGTCTTGTCTTGTTTTTGCTTTCTTTTAAAGATCAAATGGACTTTGGTTTTTATAATTTAAGACCAAATATTTTTTCTAGGTGGACCCCGCATTTCACTACACATCATCTTTTTTTTCTCTCTCTCTTTCTATATATATATATATAATGAAAGATGGACCCCGCTGGCCATTATTATTTACTATCTTTTTCTATATAGGATAATTTGCACTAACACCCCCTGAGGTTTGCATCTATATATATTTTCAAAAACATATAAATTTGAAATATATATATATTTCGAAAATATATATATATAATTTGAAAAATATATAAATTCGAATATATATATATTTCAAAAAAAAAATTCAATATATATATATTTTCAAAAACAAAATTCTAAAAATTATATGATTTCGAAAAACATATAATCATTTCAAAAAATATGTATATTTTCGAATTTATATATCTTTCAAATTATATATATATTTCAAATTTTATATATTTTTTGAAATTTATATATGTTTTTCGAAATTATATAATTTTTTGAATTTTTTTTGAAATATATATATATTCGAATTTATATATTTTTCAAATTTTATATATATATTTTCGAATTATATATATATTTCAAATTTTATATATTTTTTTGAATTTTTTATATATATTTTTAAATTTATATATGTTTTTCGAAATTATATAATGTTTTGAATTTTATATATATATATTGAAATATATATATTCGAATTTAAATATTTTTCAATTTATATATATATTTTCGAATTTTACATATTTTTTTGATTTTATATATATTTTTTGAAATTTATATATTTTATTCTAATTTTATATATTTTTTTCATATTTTAAATATTTGTTTTCGAATTTTATACATTTGTTTGAATTTTATATATTTTTTTGAATTTATATATATGTTTTTCAAAATTTTATATATTTGGGGTTGGGGCATAAAGGTCATTTCACATTATCCTTAATATTTTCGAATTTTATGAAGGGTATTTTGGTCATTTGGGGTGTCATGGCAAGTAAAACCAAATCTCAGGGGGTGTTAGTGCAAATTACCCTTCTATATATATATATATAATTCATGGTGGACCCCGTTGGCCACTACTCTTTACAAAATCACACAAGACCAAACAAAAATCAGTGAAGACCAATGAAGACTAATATAGCCAGACAAAACCATACCAGACCACTTTTCAAACAAGCCTAAATATTTTTCAAAAAGTGTTACCACTAGACAAACTTTGAATAATAACGTTACACGTTATAGACTTGAAACCATCACATGTATACTTGAGAATAATATTTTTTTTTACAAATTAATGATATAAATTAAGAAATCAAAATAGGGTCACATAAAGCTATAACGGTTATCTTCTTTCCCAATAAGAAAGAGAAGAATATATGGAAATCACCAGTTCCCATTATCGCTTTTGGTTCTGGCAAACCAAAAATGTGTGTAGTTCTAAAATTGGCTGTTGAACATCTTTTTTGGTATTGATCAGCTCCTAGTTGGTTTGGAGTTTGATACTTGCAAGTTATATCATACAAGTCACCGTTAGCCTCTTAACACTTTCAGTTTCTGTACAGATCGTGGGAACGATACTGATCTCATCAACTTATGATCTTGGTGATGTAAATGGAGATATTACAATTTAATGCGAGCCTCAAAGACATAAGCAAGCCATGTACGTGACAATATATAGAGAGAACCACTTTTTTAGACTGAGACAGGTTAGGAAATTTCATTTTTTAAGACTCTGTTTGGTAGGTGGTTCGGTTCCAGCTGGTCTGGTCTGGTCTTGTGTTTTATGGGACCGGACCATGTTTGGTAGCATTGGCCCCAAATTTTTGGTTAGACTAAGTAAGACCAAATCAGACCAAAATGGCCTTATTTTAGAAAAAAAAAAAGGTGGTTCCTGGTGGTCCAGTCTGGTCTTATTAAATAAAATATATTTATAAATAATTAAAAATGAATAAATAATAAATTAAATAAAACATATTTTAAAAATAAAATATAAATAATAAATAATAAACAAAATGAAATAAATAATACATAATAATAATAAAAAATGAATATAATAATAATAAATAAATGAATAAATAATCAAATATATTTATAAATAATTAAAAATGAATAATTAATAATATAAATAATAAATTAAATAAAACATAATAATAATAATAAATGAATACAATAATAATAAATAAATATAATAATAATAAAAAATGGACTAAATAATAAATAATAATAATAAATTAATAAAATAAATAATAAATTACATAAAACATATTTAAAAATATAATAAAAATAATAAATAATAAAAAAAATGAAATAAATAAATATAATAATGAATAAATACTTCATAATAATAATAAAAAATGAGTATAATAATAATAAATTAATATTAAATTAATAAAATATATTTTTAAATAATTAAAAATGAATAAATAATTTATAAATAAAATGAATTAAATAATGAAATAATAATAAATAAATAGAATATATTTATAAATTAATAAATAATAATTTAATAATATAAATAATAAAATATATTATAAAGTGAAGAAATAATAAATAAAGAAAGAAATAATACATAAATAAATATTATAATAAATAATAAATAAATAGTAAGACCAGACTACTTACCAAACAGACTTTTGCAGATCAGATCAGATCAGATTAGACCAGACCAGATCAGAAAGACTGCCTACCAAACATGGCCTAAGACTTTAAATAAGAATTGCAAAAATAAATTGTTAAAATGAAAATAAAATAGATATATATTCACCTAATCCGAACGGGAAGGTCACGGGTCCAGCCTCTATGTAAAGGTAGTAGATATATATATATATATATATTATACAACAAATGGCAAATGCCTAAAAAATTTGAAGCTGAACATCAGAAAAAAGAGTCCTTTTATCAGATATTATATTTTTTAAAATTGGCTTTCCAAGTTTCCACACTAGAATCGTTTATACATTGTGATGCTAAATTTAGAACTCCAAGGAATCGATCATTACATTATTGAAACTACTAGTACTGGCCCAACTGGTACAATCTCTCTCTCTCTCTCTCAAAGTGAGATGAGGAGGGAACAAAAAAATGCAGAGACATTCGAAAACGAATCATATGTGGAGAGGAGTGCTTGTATCATTTTCCACATATTTTGATTATAAATTGGTCCTCACACCACTATGGGACTACTGGTCCAGTTGTCACAATATTCAGCGACACCCCTCAAAGAGATCATAATCTCACACGGACTCCTCGATATTGAGTATTCTCACACAGAACCCCTCTGACAGACTGCCGTTAATTTTATTGACGTTTTATTACGAAATTACTAACTTGTCCTTCGATATATATTTAAAAAAAGGGTAAATTGCAGTAGCACCCCCTAAGGTTTCACTTATTACATTAGGATAATATATAAAGTATGAAATTACCCATATGCCCAAAATATATATATATATATTACGAAAATATATATATATATATATTTTACGAAAATATATATATATATTAGAAAAAATATATATAAAATTTGAAAAAATATATAAATTATAAAATTCAAAAATAATATATAAAATTTGAAAGAAATATTTAAAATTCAAAAAAATTATATAAAATCTGAAAATGCAAAAAAAATATAAAATATAAAATTTTGAAAAATTATATTAAAATCTGAAAATATATAAAAATTTAGAAAAATATATAGATTCAAAAAAATATTTAAATTTCAATAAACATACCTAAATTATAAAGTTCAAAAATAATATATAAAATTTGAAAGAAATATTTAAAATTCAAAAAAAATTGTATTAAATTTTCAAAATGTATATAAAATTCGAAAAAATATATTTTAAAATTTGAAAAATATTATAAATTTCGAAAAAAATTTTTTTTTCAAAAAAACATATTAAATTTCGAAAATAAATATAAAAATCGCAAAAAACATAAAAATTTAAAAATATATATTAAATTTCAAAAATAATTATAAAATTAAAAAAAAACATAAAAAATTATAAAATTTGAAAATAAATATAAAATTCAAAATATATATATATTAAATTTCAAAAAAAAATACTAAATTCAAAAATAAATATAAAATTAAAAAAACATTTAAATTTTTTTTCACTCACACACTCTCTCTCTCTCTCTCTCTCACACACACACACACACACACACACACACACACACACACACACACACACACACACACACACACCCGCACAAACTGCCGCACACACACACATATATATATATATACACACATATATATATATAGATCTATACATATATATATATACACACACATATATATAGATCTATACATATATATAGCAGGATATATATATATATATATATGGGTATATAGTATATATATATACGGGTATATGGATATATATATATATACGGGTATATGGGTATATATAATAACATATATATATATGTATATATGGGTATGCAATATATACAATCCCCATATTCAATCTCTCTCCCAATTTCTCACTTCCAATCTCTCTCTATATATAAATTAGGGTTAGGGTTTTAGAATGGCCAAATTAAAGAAGAAGAAGGATATGCATGTCATTTTATATCATTTTGAGGGCAAAATAGATAATTCACAGGGTGTTTAATGGCACAATTTAACGGCGTAGAGACGGAGGGGGTCTTTGTGGGACAAAATTCAATTTTGAAGGATCTGAGTGAGAATAATGAATATTAAAAAGATCTATGTAAAATTAGAATATCTTTGAGAGGGTGTCAATGATATTTACCCTACTTTTTATCCCTCAAAGAGGACTTAGTGGAGAGAATAGGGAAATTGCAATGAAAACAGGAAACAAAATCATGTGTGACAAGGACCTTTCTTATAATTTCTCTCCCAGTTTGCTTTTGACTAATTTTGGCCTTTCACACCAATCACCTATTTCGAAGGACGAGTCAGGATTTTCAGTCTCGTACTTCACATTTGAGCGCCTCTGTCAGTTGTTGTATATAGCACACGTAGGGTTGCAAACAAAATGAAAAAAATGAATAACCGTATCCAACTGGTGGTTTGGTTGGATTTCAATTCTTAAAATTAAAGAATTAATTTTTTTGATTCGGTTCCAGCTTTTAATCATCTAGAACTAAACCATAATCAAATTTGACCGATTTTTTTTTTATATATATTTTTAATTAACATAATATTTGTATTTATATATAAATATAATTTAAAAATTATAACTACAAGTGATATATATAATATAAAATTTATATATATTATGATATTATATATTAGTATATTAAAGTTCCAGGTCATGGATACTGGTCAAATATAAAGTCAAAGTAAGATATCTTATTAATGTTAATTTGACCAGTTCATCCTCTAAATGCAGTACAAATATATCTCCAGCATGTATATGTTATGTTTTCCTTTTTCTGCACCAACATGCATGTGTATATAAGCTCCAAACATGTGGGTGTCACTGTGGGCGTTTTAGTTTGGCTAGAAAGAACATCTCTATTATTTAACCATTGTTCATTGTCCATTTTGGTCACTGTGTTGTGCCGATAACTAATTCTAAACACAAATACACATATATGATACAAAATATTATAGTGGTTCCCCAAAAAAATATGGGTACATCCATTTTGAGAGTTGTTTCAATAATTTGGGTTGACAACAATGGTGTTCGGGAGGAGGATACTAAACCGGTATCGACTCGACTCAACCGTACACACTCACAGAAACTCACAAGGTTTCTAACACTTCTATCTTGAGTGTTTTCTCTCAACTCACGTATATATCTCTCGTGTATACTACAACATATATTACAACCTATATTCTGCTCTATATCACTGCCATATATATAGGCAAGGCAAATGAATCAGACAAAACAAGCTACCACTTGAAGCTGAGTGGGTTTTATCTTCAGCAGCCTTAGAGGATTTTCATGGAGACGTGATTATCTCATACTCTGTTGATGGTGAAGTTTGATGTTGAGAGCAGCCCATAGTTTTGAGAGAGAGAGACATGCATGCAACAATTAATAGTTTTGCATGCATGTGGTATGGAACCTATACTGTCAATTCTCCCCCTTCCATACCAATCGGAGGAGAACGTTTCTCGCTGCGCTTCAGTTGATGTCCATTCGGGCTATGTCTCTGCATAGCTCCAGCTTATCTCGAGTAACAACTTTAGTCAACATGTCTGCAGGGTTCTTGTCTGTATGAATCTTAACAATCTTCAGTAATTGTTGTTCCATCACTTCGCGTATCCAGTGATAGCGAATGTCAATATGCTTCGTACGGGAATGGTACATTGCATTCTTGCTCAAGTCTAGAGCACTCTGACTATCACAATGTACTCTGTATTCTTTATGAATAATACCCAGTTCTTGGAGAAACCGCTTCACCCACAACATTTCCTTTCCAGCTTCCGCTGCAGCAATGTATTCTGCTTTTGTTGTAGATAAGGCAACACATTTCTGCAATTTGGATTGCCATGACACGGCTCCCCTTGCAAAAATAAAGAGAAATCCCGATGTAGATTTCCTGCTGTCAATGTCGCCGACCATATCTGAATCTGTATAGCCTTCCAAGATTGGTTCTGCTCCCCCATAGCACAAGCATAGTTTTGATGTACTCTTCAGGTACCTCAGAATCCACTTGACTGCTTCCCAATGGTCTTTGCCTGGATTGAGAGAAATCTGCTCACAACACCTACAGCGTGAGCTATATCCGGTCTGGTGCAGACCATTGCATACATTAAGCTTCCAACCACTGAAGAGTAAGGAATTAATTCCATCTCTTCCTTTTCTTTCGTAGAAGAGAGACACGATTTTTTGCTCAGGTTGAAGTGATTAGCCAGCGGAGTACTGACTGGCTTGGCATTTCCCATGTTGAACTTTGCAATCACCTGTTCAACGTACTTCTCTTGTGACAACCACAGTTTCTTGGCTTTCCTGTCACGAACAATCTTCATGCCCAATATCTGTTGAGATGGGCCTAGATCCTTCATATCAAAGGACTTGGACAGATCTTGCTTCAGCTTGCTAATCATATTAGCATCCTGTCCAACTATCAACATGTCGTCAACATACAACAATAGAATAACAAAATTACCATCCAGGAATTTATGAATGTAGACGCATTGATCTGCAGAAGTCCTCTTGTATCCATGACCCACCATGAATGAGTCGAACTTGATGTACCATTGCCTCGGAGCTTGCTTGAGGCCGTAAAGACTCTTCTTCAGTTTGCAGACCATATGTTCTTTCCCTGGAACATGAAAACCTTCTGCCTGGTCCACGTAAATTTCCTCCTTTAGATCTCCATGGAGGAATGTTGTCTTGACGTCCATCTGTTCAAGCTCAAGATTCAGACTAGCTGTCAATCCGAGTATCACTCGAATTGAGGTCATTTTCATAACTGGTGAAAAAATCTCGTCAAAGTCAATGCCTTTCTTCTGTTGGAATCCTTTGATGACCAATCGGGCTTGTGCTTTATCGCTTTTCCGTTGGAGTCTTTCTTTAGCTTGAACACCCATCTGTTCTTCAATGCTTTCTTGCCTTTCGAAAGTCTCACCAAATCATAAGTTTGGTTCTTCTGCAAGGAACTCATCTCTTCTTGCATAGCTTCTACCCATTTACCTTTGGCTGTATGGGTAGTTACTTCCTGAAAGCATTCTGGCTCTCCTTCATCAGTAAGCAAAATGTAGTCTGACTCCGGATATCTCGTCGACGGAATCAGAGGTCGGCCTTTTTCAGATCTCCATGTCTGAGGCTCTGGAGGAGCTACTCTGGTTCTGTAGCTTCTGGTGGAGGGGTTAGTGGCTCCCCCTGCTCTACACCTTCAGGTTCCTCCTCTACTTCTGGAATTTCATCCTGCAGTTCTTCATTGTCGGGGATGAACTGTACTGGTACAGGATCTGGAATGATATTTGTAACACTAGAACTCGCACCACTGGACTCTGTGGTTTCTTCAGTGTCTTTGTATGTCTGGTTCTCTTGGAACACAACATCCCTGTTTCTGATGACTTTCTTTGCTTCTGGATCCCATAGTCTGTATCCGAATTCTTCGTCTCCATATCCGATGAAGATGCATGGAGTTGATTTCAGATCGAGCTTTTGTCTTTGCTCCTTTGATACATGTGCAAATGCTTTGCACCCAAATACTCTCAGGTGAGAATATGAGGGATCTCTTTCAGTCCATACCTTTTCCGGGTACTTTGAACTGGAGTGGTACTGATGGTGATCTGTTGATCAGGTAAACATCGGCTCTAATGGCTTCACCCCAGAATGGTTTTGACAACTTAGCCATACTGATCATGCTTCTGGCTTTGTCCATAATGGTCCGATTCATTCTTTCGGCTATACCATTATGTTACGGGGTACGTGGGACCGTCTTCTCATGTCGGATACCGCGTTCAACGCAGTATACTCATAACTCATTGGAAGTGTACTCACCTCCATTGTCTGATCGGAGGCACTTCAGCTTCTTTCCAGTTTCCCGCTCAACCGTGGCGTGGAATGCTTTGAAGTAATCGAGTACCCGGTATTTTGTTTTCAGAAAATATACCCACACCTTTCGTGAAACATCATCAATGAAGGTGAGAAAATATTTGCTACCGCCTAAAGAATCAACTTCTAAAGGACCACACACATCAGTGTGAATCAAACTCAACAACTCTGATCTTCTGTTGGCAGTTGAGTTGAAAGAAACTCTATGTTGCTTTCCAAATAAACAGTGATCCCAAGGGTTTAATTGAATACCTTTGATACTGTGATTAGCTTCTTCCGAGCTAATGTAAGCAACCCTTTCTCTCCCATGTGACCGAGTCTTTTGTGCCACAAATTTGGTGAAGTCGCATCTTCAACTGCATTGAGACTGTCTGAAATCACCTTCACATGGGTAGTGTATAAAGTGTCGTGTATCTTTCCTCTAGCAACAATGATGACTCCTTTTGTCAGCTTCCAGATGCCATTGCTGAAGTAGTTGCCGTAGCCTTCCCGGTCTAAAGTTGTACCTGAAATAAGATTGAGACGCAACTCTGGCACATGTCTCACATCTTTTAAGACCATACTGCAGCCAATACATGTCATGATCTGGATATCGCCGATACCCACGATCTTCGAGAAACTTGTATTTCCCATTCTCACTGTACCAAAGTCTCCTGCTTTGTATGTGGTGAAGAAATCACTGTGGGGAGTGGCGTGATAAGATGCTGCTGTGTCAATCACCCACTCGGCTTCATTGCTTCCAGCGTGAAGACATACCTCTTCATCGACTGAGCATATAGTGATATCTCCTGCAACAGTGACCAGTGTGTTGCCATCTTCATTCTGTGGTTGGTGGCTGCTTTGACCTTGCTCCCTTTGGAGTTTGCGGCAATTTTTTTTCAAATGTCCTGCAATACCACAATGATAACAAACATAGTTATTTTTTTGTGGATTTTTGTCGTTGTTGGGTCGGCCGCGGTTTTGGGACCTTCCTTTACCATTTCCGTAAGATCGTCCGTGACCTTCGGTGACAAACGCATGTGTTTGATTCATGCCGGTTTCCTTTCTTCGGGCTTCTTCACTGAATATGGCATCCTTGACTGTCGCCATAGAGAGTTTGGGGGCTGAGTTACCGAGGGAAACCACCAGTGTCTCCCAATTGGGAGGTAAGGAACTTAGCAGAAGTAGTGCCTGAGTTTCATCGCCAATATCTAACTCTACAGATACAAACTGGTTCACCAGACTCTGAAACTCGCTGGTATGTTCGGCTGCAGAAGCTCCGTTCTTCAGCTTCAAATTGACAAGTCGCATCATAAGAAGTGCTTTGTTTCGAGCTGTCTTGGCCTGATACATATCCTCGAGCTTCTTCCAGAGCTCGTAGGCGTTGGTCTCTTGAGCAACATGGTGAAAGACACTGTGGTCAATCCACTGTCTGATTTGGCCAATCGTCTTTCTGTGCATCTTGGTCCAATCTCTTACTGTGAGTGATAGTGGTTTTTCGCCTTCGTTTTCTAACGGGTTTGCCAAATCCTTGCAATTTAGCAGATCCTCCATATGGGGTTTCCATATGGATTAGTTCGACGCCGATAATTTAATCATGGCACCGGATCCTGAATCTTCCATCGAACCAAATCAAATTTAGGCTCTCCTTGGCTTGTTTGATATGTTCGGAGTAGAATCACGCAAAACGGAGTATACCGTTGCGTCCGAAATGGTCAAAAACCTTAAGATCGCCTCTGACTGCGCTCAAATCCGAGTTCGGATGAGTCAGGAACAGCTGAAACACTGGCGAGGGGCAAAACTGTAATTTTGCAAAGATGAGGGGCAAACCTGTAATTTTGCAAAGATGAGGGGCAAAACTGTAATTTTTCAAATATGAGGGGCAAAACTGTAATTTTTCAAATATGAGGGGCAAAACTATAATTTTACAAAGCTAAGGGGCAAAACTATAATTTTTGCAAAGCCTGCGCGCGTGAAACGCGTGATGCGCGTGGGATTCACGCGCGTTGCAGGGTGGCGGCGCGTGAAGCGCGTGGGACTCACGCGCTCTGGAGGTTGATGACGCGTGAGGCGTGTGACACCGTGAACTTCCACGCGCGGAGGTTCTGGCGGCACGTGGAGGCGCGTGCGGTGGCGCGTGAGGCTGTTCTCGACGGGGTTAGCTTCCTCCGGAGATGGGTCAGACAAATATATAGGTGGTGTGATGATTTGCGTAGAATTAAGCTTCGAAATAGAGGATAAACAATCGACTCTGTTGTTCGAAAAAACAGCTCTGATACCACTTTGTTGTGCGGATAACCAATTCTAAACACAAATACACACACACATGACACAAAATATTATAGTGGTTCCCCAAAAAAACACGGGTACATCCACTTTGAGAGTTGTTTCAATAATTTGGGTTGACAACAATGGTGTTTGGGAGGAGGATACTAAATCGGTATCGACTCGACTCAACCGTACACACTCACAGAAACTCACAAGGTTTCTAACACTTCTATCTTGAGTGTTTTCTCTCAACTCACATGTATATCTCTCGTGTATACTACAACATATATTACAACCTATATTATGCTCTATATCACTGCCATATATATAGGCAAGGCAAATGAATCAGACAAAACAAGCTACCACTTGAAGCTGAGTGGGTTTTATCTTCAGCAGCCTTAGAGGACTTTCATGGAGACGTGATTATATCATACTCTGTTGATGGTGAAGTTTGATGTTGAGAGCAACCCATAGTTTTGAGAAAGAGAGACATGCATGCAACAATTGATAGTTTTGCATGCAAAAGGATGGTATTTTTCCCTAAAATTTAAATGTAAATTTTTGCTTGATTATTAGATGTAATTTTTAAATAGTTACTTCCATTTCACTAATTCCATAAGTATGCATTTTATTTTAGATTTGTAATAATTGAAATACTCTATGTAATTTAATTTATAATTATATTATATTTTGACTTTTTTATTTTTTAAAAAAACGATAATAGGAACCGAAACTAGAACCAAACCGAAAAAATTGCTTGATTTGGTTCGGCTCCTTACATTAACGGTTCAGTTCTGGTTCTATTTTTAAGGAACCAAAAATAATAATTTGGAACCGAACCGGGCCATGTACACCCCTACCTACACGTGTGTGTGTGTGTGTGTGTGTGTGTATTTGTGCCTGTGTTTTCTTTTTTCTTTTTCTTTTTTACTGATTCTGTTCTTGCTTTGTGATCACAGATCAGTATTGCATGGCTTATAAGCCATGATTGGATCGATGGTTTCAAGGATCCTAAGTTCCTCACTATAATTTAGATAATCCGTATCAGCAGGCACGGACCCACCCTTAGACCAGTGGGGCCAATGCCCCCACTGAATTTTGTACTTTTTATGTTTTATGCCTAAGAAATTTGGAATTTGCACAAGGCTCCCCATTAAAATTACAGAACGCCCCCACTGAAATTATAAAAAAGTATCATTATGCCCCCACTCACACACTTTTTTGGGTCAGTCCCTGCGTATCAGTACCTTAAATGATCTCCAGACAGTGTTTAGGGCCTATGTATTGTTTTGGAGAATCCCATGGCCACAAAAACCGCTTGATCATGAAATACTTTTTATATACCTAATAAGCCAAAGCTTCCAAGATATTGCATTAAGGCACATAGAAATACAATCTCTCTTCTCTTCCCCTATAAGACCCAATGTTAGAAAACATTTTCCTGAAATAAACAACGGCCCAATTAGTGTTTGTTTGATAGACGGTGTGGTGTTGGTTTTTTGTTTTGGTTTAGTTGAAATTGGTTTGTTGGAGTTGGTGTGATATTATTTTGAACTGAAATCATGTTTGGTACAGATAATTTTGGTGTAAGAAAAAGTAAAACTGAAAAACCAAACCATATTTGGTAGAGTTGGTATGAACTGAAATTTTGAAACTAATCATATTTGGTAACTTGGAATAGTTTGATATTTTATTTATTTAAAATAATATTTTATAAATATATATGTTTTAAAAAATAAAATATATAAATATTTAATTTTTCATAAATATTTAATTTTTTCGAAATATTTATAGGTAAAATATTTTATATAAGATATTTCAAAAAAATAAAATATTTTGAAAAAATAAAAGATTTCAGTAAAAATACATATAATTTGTATATTTTTTTAAAAATAATAAATATATTTTTATTATATTTTATTTTTTCTAGAAATATTTGTTTTCCCGAAATATTTTATTTTTTATGAAATATATTTTTTCGAAATATTTTATTTTTTCATAAATATTTTATTTTTCGAATTTATATATATATATAATATTATAAATGAATTGGTTTGGGTTAAAGAATAGTTTTTGTGTGAGAAAACCAACCCAACTCCAACCAAATCATCCATTGAGATGGTGTGAAAAATGATGGATTTGGGTCCAATGGAATGACACTATTCAAACACTATTGCTCCAACACCATGCTTGCCAAACATGGAGTGAAACACAATTTTCAAACCAAACCCAAAAAAATGGCACACTCTCTCTACCAAACAAGCACTTAGTAAACATATCATCGAGGTTGGAGTACTGTCTGTTTTACCTCCTCTGAATATCAGCAACAAACACAGAAAGTTCCATTTTTCATTGTAATAGTTTACAAGCGAAATTACAAGAGTGAGATTGAACAACTTCTCATTAGAACAAAAGAAATATAGAACATAAAATGCATATATTGAGCATCTCCTTTGGTAATTGGTATGACTTCATATATAAATGTTCTGACTGGTAGAGACCGAAACCCTCGTATATGTACTGTAAAGTTACTGGTTTTTAAATTTTTTATACTCTTGAGATATTTAAGATTTTGGTTTACTTCAATATACATTGGTACTGAAAGTAATAGCAGGTGTGATTATCAATCACCGGAAGCTATGGACAGGGTTCTTCTTCCTCTTCTCATTAAAGCTACGGCTTGAGAGCAAGCTTGGAATGCAACACTGTGCAGTTCTAAAAGATTTCGCCTTCTCAGATTTGAAATGTCCACTAGGAGTTCTTTCAATACTATTGACAGTATTAGCTCCAGAGACGCGAGTGGTGACATTTGCAGCTTTCTGAGGAAGGTTACCTTCTAGGTTCTCTTCAAGAAGTTCAAAAAGTTTTGTTTTCTTATCTGTAAGGGATGATTCGGGTATGACAACTGGTGTTCTGTCATTCAGAAATGATCTTCGTGGGGTTCCCAGGGACAAACTCGGATGGACTGGAGTATTACCACGAGATGGAGTAAAATCTGCATTTAAAGTGACAGAAAGAACTAGTAAAAAGTTGACCGTGCCAACAAGAAGTAGAGAAACTAGAGAGTCTAACATGCTGCACATCTCACATTTCTTACAATATAGTAAACAAAAATTACGCATAATCCAAAAAATGCAACAGGATGATATTTGATAAGTAAGGTACCAAATAATTTTTAGATGGATTGCAAGAGGATGACATTTGACAAAAAGACTACCAATGTTGAGGTTTTATTGCTAAGATCAGAAGGAGTACTTTTACAGACTATGGCATAACAGGGTGGACTAACTTGGTGACAGATGGCAAGCTCAGCGATCATTCCATTACTCATACAGTACCGTATTTAAGAGAGAAATCTCATCTAAAGATATCATGACTCATGCCCACACACAAATAACGTAAAAGCTTGAGAATAAAAATAAATGAAAGCATTCTAATGCATTCTTACCACCATTCACGCTGAGGAAATCATCTTCACAATCCGAGTCTAACCAGGCCTGGGAATCAAAAAAGGTCTCCTCTTTACTACCTGTAACAGTATGGTGCAATGCATAGAATTTTGACATCAGACAGCTATAAGGATAGCAACAAACATGAACAAATAATGCAGCTGAAAACTACATGTAAACAAGACGAACCCATGAGTCGCACAAACCTTGTGACTGCGTATTATCTGTGCATTTGACGGCTTTAAAATAAATAACCGAAAGTATAAAGGGGTTATAGCCTAGTGGTACTTACTATCCTAAGGAGGGTTTTCGAGTCCGCATATGGGGCAAAGTGGATGTGTGAGAGAAAAAAAAAAGAATCACTCTAGGTTCCACGTACTGATATTTTTGGTTTATTAGGCAAAACTCTAATATTTTCCTTCCATAATTGGATTCACTCGACTGGAATAGTAACTCTGTATCCAAAACCAAACTGCTACATTGCCCTAGAAATAGATACTGTAACAAGCTCCAAGGTTTATCTAGCTGCTGAGGCAGTCATCAACGCAAGACATCAATGCACTACAAACAAGGTATTCGTGATGTAGATGGGAAATGATTATCCCAAAAATGGGTACTCTGATCTACTTCAAGGTGCCACCCTAAGACCTGCATTTGAGAAATTTTTCCCACAAAGCTCAAGCACCACACTGAGAAATGTAACATATTCTGTTTTGACCTGTTCAATAAGTTGTTACTAAACACTAACAAAGGACCATTCATCCTGTCGATTTTATTTAATAAGTTACTTTCAAAAGGACAAAATCCAATTGCAAGCAACTAGCAATGGCTTATAGAAATTATTAGCCAATCCAACTATCTCCTTAGAACTTTATCAAATAACAAACAATCTAAATAAACTCTCTCTTCGATTGAAACAGGATGCCGGCAACTTTGGTACAGAGATTTGGTTCAATCTCCCAACACCATCCCTCTTGTGGGTGAAAAAGTACAGGGGAAGCAGAACATGAATGGAAAATGGAGAAATGGCTCTATTAGCAAGTTAGAACATTTGAGTCCAAACTCATGATCAAAATCTCAAGCAAAGAGGGTGAAGAGAAAAGAAAGAAAAGGTGGAGAAGAACAAAGAGTGTAGCCTCATCACAAACTAGAGAGTGGGTAGTGAGCATTGATAGAGCTAAAATCCCCAAAATGAAATATCCCCCAAAATAGCTAAAGACCAAGAGAATGGAGAAGAGAGCAGCAAGTAGAGAAGAAGGATGCGATGTGGTGAAGGTAATAATCAATCTCCCATGGCCGAAGCACAGAGGAAGGAGAGAAGAGGAAGAAGAAGGTAAGTAGCCGTCCTGAAGGAGTAGCCTCCAAGGAAAGGAATGAAATGAATGAAGTTGGGCTCCCTAGGCAAGCACTATTGCCTTCTATTTATAGGTCACTTGCTCAAAATGTTGTCCTAAAATGAAGTGGTGCCCAACCCCTACCAATGCTCCACATGTCTCTAATAAGTGATGAGGGTCATAATATGGGTCAATAAGGAAAGTTCTTTCCACATTAAGGATAATGGGTGGAATTCACATTATGGGCTTCTATTATGACTAAACTACACCCCTAACCTCCATGCCACGTGCTATTTCCAATCCCTTCAAAATGTGAGGATGGTGTCGTGTTGTCCACATGTCACGGCTATGCAACATTTGTGGCCACAACCGGATCAGTCATGCAACGGATCACTCCCCAATAGCCTTCGCAGTACATGCATATATTGCTAGAGCTGTGCAAAAATTGTGATAAACGCCCCTGGGACACTGCTACATCATCAGGACCCATAGACCATGGAGGTACTACTCTCGTGTATGCTCTTCAGTTCCACAAGTTGCGCTACCACAAAATGACCACCTTTAGAAGGCTTTGAGTTGCCACGAGTAATCCGCCTCGATGTCGGACACATTGGGTCAACCCGTAACCAACTTCAGTGGGGCGGGTCCAAGGCTCTACCCAGTACCCTAAAAGAGACCCTTCTACGAGTCCAGTGCACCCTAAAATAATACCTATGCCTACACCTCTATTTGTAGATTGTTGGGGTTAGTTTGAGAATTATGCAAGTGCAGCAGCATACCTTTTAAGTAAATGGCACTTCACAAAGTACACATTTAAGTGGGTCTATGTAATAGGGGAAAACCCATTTAAGTACCATTAATATAATATCAATGTTCAATAAACACAGGCAAACAAAACTCTACTACATTTGCTCTAGTATTGTTTAAACCCCATTTGGGAATCTGCAACCAAATGTATAGCAAATAACAGAAAATCACCTAAATTATATAAATCAATTTTCAACGAGATTTTCTTCTCTCCCAAATCGACAAGATATAGTTACATCCAAAATATATAAACAGAATATCACCTAAATTAGATAAATCAATTTTAATTCCAATCAGAAACATTAACCACCAAAAATGCACACCTAATTTAATGTGTTCCACAAAGAGTACAAAAAAATGGAAAAAAAGAGAAGATGAAATACCTATAACCCATTCGAATTTCTGAATAAAAATAATAATATAAAAAAGCAACAATTAATGAGGACGAATGTTAAATTGAATAAGAAATAGTGCAGATCTCGATTGTAAGATTAAATCATACCGGAGTCTGATTGATAGGGCTGAAAATTGAATCCGGTGGTGGTGGGTGGGTCACCATTGACTATGGGTTTGAGTTTGGTGGGTGGCTGTGACTGTGACTGGATCAGGGTCTTTTCAGTTCGTCGGATCTTGGTGGACGTATCTGGGTCTTTGTAGACTGAGATACATCCACCCATATTATCACACACAGATATACAAATTTATATGTTTTGTTGTAATACTAGTTTTGTTTTGTAGGGAGAGTATAGTTGAAGTAAAAGAAGAAGAAGAAACCACGGAGAGCGTTTTTGACGTTATGACTGACAGAGAGAGGAATTGGTCCTTGGAAGCGAAGTTATTATCATACAAGGAAAGGGGGTCCCACTGAAATTGCTCAAACGCCAGTTATGTAAAAGTCCTAAGGTTGAAACACGGAAAATATACTGAGAGATAAAGTCATCATTCCGCGTGAAATACAAAATTATATTTTTAAATTAATATGAAATTTAAGAACACAAAATCTTTTGTACCAGTCAAAATCAAATCACATGACTATTTATAGTAAAAAGATTATATCTTTAATAATATTAATATTTTTTAAAAATCCATCATATCGGCATCAGTATCTTTCATCACTTCAGATATCGCAGGAATCTAGCATATGCCTTTCTTGTTTCTTGCTAGCAAGTTTTTTTCTTAAAAAATTATATATATATATATTTTGTTGATACCCTAAATGACACAACGGGTAAATTGATAAATAGTTCACTGACCGATTAAAATTTAAATTAAAATTGGTATTAGTGTTTAAGTAGGATTAGATTTATGTTATTTATCTTTTATTTTATTAGTTATTTATCTTTGGATTATCTAGGATATCTTTTAGGTTATAAATAATATACGTATACATCTGTTATAGAGGTCCACGACCAATACAAAACTGTCTCTACTACAATGACAGTTTTTCATTATATTTTATTTTAAACATTTCTTTTACATTTCATGCAACCTGTACTTTTATTACCTAATTTACTTTTTTGCTGATATTTTTAATTCCATGTTTCGCACTTTCAATTATCTCGTACTTTATTTTTCTCGGTTACCCAAAAATTCTCTTTGTTGAAGCAATCAACCTATTCGTACGAGTTGAGTTCTCTTTCGCACAAATCATCTGATTCTATTCCACACGTTCAAAAGAGACAAATATTCGTTACTTTTGAACCGGTTGAACTTCGTCACCGGTTCTGGCACGCCCGCACCCTATGAATACAAAGAATATTATCCGCCCTACTATTCGGCCAATGATTATTATTTTTCGAAATCCTACGAAAATCAAGAATATTATCGACTCTACTACTTGGTCGGTGATATATATTTTTTAGAGCGAACATATGTACTTAAACCTAATTTATAACACAAACAAAACATGTATACTTAAAATAAATTGTGTTGACATATTTACGAAATTTTATTCTCTTTCAATATAGTTTTAATATATTTTTCATAAAAAAATATTTAACTGATTAATATGAAATTTATTGTCATTTCTTAAGTCAGTGAGAGCTCCAACACATACTAGTTGATAAAAATAAATTTTATCAGTTCTTAAGGTTATGAGATCAGTTTCATGATTTAACTTTTAAAAGAATACTTTATTTAGAGAATATTTAAAAATTTGGCACATAACATTACAAATAACATTAAAAAATTAGCAGAGTCAATTTGCTCTGTACCTACCAACTACCAACTGAAGTGCCTTGTCAAATTTGCTTCTACTTTGATCGGAGGAATTAAAACTTATGCTCAATCAAATGTTAAAAGCAAAAAAAATAACTCATGACCTAGAAATCTTTATTATCTGAATCTATATTCCATGTTTACCATTTCAATTGAGTTATTCATAATCAAGTTATGTTTCTCCCCCATATTCACGAGGATGGACCTTTTATTAAGAATTTAGCATAGAGTTAAAGACAAAAGTGGATTTCCGAACTGCATTCTCATGCTCACAAACAAGAAATTATGTTGCTCTAGCTACGTATTCATCTATGATTAAAGCCACATACCATAGAGAAAGCTAAAAATACATCAATATCCTAAAGCCAAAACATCCACACTCAAGTCCATATATATCAGATGCATTTTTTCGTACAATGCTAATTAAATTAAGCATACGGATCTGTAAAAAAAAAAGGCTTACCTACTAGTGAAATCATACCAAGTAATTAGTAGAATATGAAGCACAAGGGCATCAGATAAAAGGGTTAAAACATATAGATCAGATCTCAAAGCCAAAAAAACTTCTACTTAATTAAGAGCATAACATCATTCAGATTGTCCTATAAAGCTACTAAAACAATCCATATATTGTTTGTGCATGTCAAAATTGCTAAAGTTCCTCCACTACTGTAAAAAGCAATCCCAAATTAAAACATAATAATCCATAACCAAAACTAGCACTCATACATTTATCTTTGGTTGTTCATGTAAAAGTCACCAGCTCCATAATAGCGCGCCACCTGAGAAGCTGCATCAGGACTTGGCATGCCCGGGTACTGCACATATGGCCGCATCACCTGCCTCATAGGATTGTAGTAATGGATGGGAGCAGCCCTCGGATTGTTCACCATCCCACCGTCCATTGGATCGCCGTAAATTGGCGCCTCCATTGGACTATACGAAACATTGCTACTAGACGCCCCGTCAAATTGATTGCAGTAGCTCTCATTCTTCATCATCATCATCATCCCCGGATTCGAATCCATTGAAATCAGTCCCTTCTGATCAGTATGATCAAAGGCGTAACTCGGAAGAGGCACGTAGTAATCATTAGGATTCTGATTCAACTGATCCGGAATCATGACCTGGTTTCTATCCTCCATGAAATAAGGCTGTGTTTGGTTTGATTGCATTGGTGGTATGCAATCTAACACATCAGCTGACATGACCTCCACAATTTGGCTAGCCTTCAAATATTGGTGGCGCGCAATGGCAACTTCAAGCTTACTCTTGAGTACATGACTCAATTCCCTCAAGCCCTCCTCCGCTAGAGTATCATACCAGGCGTCCCAAGTCGGATACATGGCTTCACAATTGTTCTTTTTGCGGAGTTTGATGACAGCGTCTTCGACTTTCTTATTCCTGTCCTTGAAAAAGTCTGACAAATCAAGGGTCCTGCTGCTACGGTCCTGCTCAGATCGCTTATTGTATGAGTCGATCATGCGATCAATCACATTGGGATTCGAGGGCCACGTCTCCGCCTCCATGGAATGGAGCTTCTGTTTCGGGTTGTAAATGATCATGCACACGTCAACATCACACAGAGTTGATAGTTCAGAAGCTTTCTTTATCAAACCCTTCTTTCTCTTCTGGAATGTCAAATTTCGCGCCTTTGGATTACTCATCAGTTCCATCTTCAATTTTCCTCTCCCCATCTTTTCCTGAAATTAAATTTTGACATTCATATTAAAATTATCTAAATAAGAAGTAAAACCCTTTTTATAAGATACTCACCCAAAAAAAAAAAAAAAAAAAACTGATGAATAAACCAAAACTAAAAAAGTACAAAATCAAGCACTCCTATAAATTATATATAACTCTCAACGAATTTTGGTAAACATCAGCGGAGAGAGCTCGTTCCTGGGGTGATGAGGTTAGTGTTCAATCTCACTCTAACTCTTGTTTTAGCAATCAAGATATAAATCAATGAAGTAATAATCAAAATATGTAATCACAGGCCTCCTAAGTAATAATGACAGTATGCAAATATATATATAGAGAGAGATTTGTTTTGTGCTTAATATTAACCCATTCGGATGGGAAAAAATAACACTGATTTGTTTGATTCGAAGTTGTATTGGTAAGAGAAATAAGTAGTTGAAGGTTTCTTGGCTCTGCATATATGAAGAATCAAACTCGTTATATATATATATATATATGATAATACGCATATATAGACACATACCATTTATTCTAGAGATACATGTTTAAAGAGAGAAAGAGGATAAAAAAAACTGATGGCAAAGTGATAGCCATAGTTATTTTACTAAAGAGGGAAGAGATTGAAGAACAATTAATGAATGAAAAAGTACCTTTAATGGCTTCTTTCACTTCTATGCTTCTCAACTACAAACACAAACCGAGAATGGGGTTTACTTGATCTCTGCCCTTTAATAGAAATCAATCAAGGCGACATATGTGTGAGTGTATATATATATATATATATATATATATATAATAGCTCTTTCCTATTTATTTTAATTTTGGAAGTTGATTCATTAAAAGATACTTACCATTTTTGTTATAGGGTAATTTCGCGACAAATGTATAATATTTTGACAGATTTTGCATATATATGGAAATATGAGAAAAAAAAATATTTACACATACGCCATATAATATGGTCAATACTTGAGTCCTTTCTTATGAAGGATATGAGGACCAAATTTATATGTGTTCCAATATAATTTGGACACGTAATAAATAAATAAATTTAGAAGGGAATTGATATTGATTCATACTTTTGTAAATTTTATGTCAAATTTTTTTTTTTTTTAAAACATAATTTAACTACTTATCCAAATTGATTGGACCATATCATTGGAGATAACTAACTTCATCCTCATGGGACAAAACCCAATTATTATTCATATAATAATACTAATACTAAAATTAACCAAATTAATACTAAGATCATATATATATATATGTGTGAAAGTAATTGAACCTCTCAAACCTACAAGTTCATAATCTCTGTCACCCTGAAACTTATTACCAATGGCTGGTGTTGCACTCCATCAAGCGAAAAATGACAACTACGCGTTCCTGGTTAGAGAGACTTTACACATTATATATATATATATATATATATATATATATATATATATATATTTCATTTACACTGATGTATGTCTTTATTTCAATCACACTTTCTCAGGTTTGAATATCTTCATTTACATCTTCTCATGTATAAAATGTCTAAAATACCCTAAATCCTATATCTAAACACTCCTCTCCCCTCCCCACCCTGCCGCCACAGCCCACCCCCAAACTCCACTCCACCCCCGCACCACCCACCCCGCCGCCACCTCCACCCCACCCCGCCGCCACCACCACCCTGACACACACACATGCGCGCGCACACACATATATATATATATATATTATCTCTATATATTTGTATTGTTGATTCGTTATTCGCTGGAGACCAAATTGTGATTTGCTGCTATATTACCAGATAGAACTCCAAAGATCTTTTACGTACTTATGCTTCTTAGATATCCATGTTCTGATTCTTCAATTTTGGATCTGTCTCTTCTGGGTGTCTGATTACTTTCATGAATGAAAGTCTATTGATTAGTTTTATTTTTTTTTAATCTTTTATTTTTTAGTTTTAATTTCAATAAATACATCATTATACATATATATATATATATATAAATTTACTATTTTTAATTTTTAATTTTTAATTTTTCAAATTTTTTGTATTATTTTAATATATTTTTATTAGTTTTAATATATATTATTTTATAAAAATAAAAATAATAAATATTTTTATGATTTTTTATAAATTTATTTCGAATTTTATATACTTTTTAAAATATTATATGTTTTTCTGAATTTTATATATTTTTTATGAATTTTATATATTTGTTTCGAATTTTATATGTGTTTTTTAATTTTATATTTATTTTTGAATTTTATAATATTTTTCAAAATTTAATATATATTTTTTTGAATTTTATATGTTTTTTAAATTTTATATATTTGTTTCGAATTTTTTATGTTTTTTGCAAATTTTATATTTATTTTCGAATTTTAATATATATATTTTTTAAAATTTATATGGTTTTTTTGAATTTTATATATTTATTTTGAATTTTATATATATATTTAAAATTTATATATATATTTTCAAATTTTATATTAAATGATTAAATTATTGGAGGTGGTCAAATTGATAAAATAATATATCATTGTTTCCAAACAGCATTAGGTTATCCCATTGAGGGTAATTTATGTATTTACAAAAAAAAAAAAATAGGATAATATCATCGTTAAGAGATGTAAATGATGAGAATTTCAAACTAAAAGGGGTGTGATTGAAGATATTCAAACTTGAAGGGATGTGATTAAAATAAAGACATACCTTATGAAATGTAAATGAAATTAACCCATTTATTATTATTTATTCGCAGTTTCTTTTCATTTTTCAATTTTCCAGATAATTATTGTTTCTTTTGGATCACATATGTGTTCGCAGGCTTGTATTCTTAAGGTGAATGTCCGATCTTCAGAATGGCAAAAGACAGTGATGAGGATTTTAAAGAGTACCAGCGGTAAAAATTATGTTCTTATTAGTATTATTTTTGCAGATACTAATAGATTATCGTTAGTTGATGTCATTTCAGTTAAATTGCTAAATTTGTTAAATAAATACCTGTGCTTGGAGCATCTACATAGTTAAATTTATTTATATCCCCCGAGGTTTATTTTTATCTCAATCAGACTTCTTCAAATTTGAGAATTTTTATTTACGCCCTTTATTTTTTCAAACCCACATCATTTACACCCTCTATACCGAAACTACCCTCAATATTAAGATATGTGGTGTTTGGAAACAAGGTTTATTGAGATAAGTGGTGTTTGGAAACAAAGTTTACTACCCCATATTTTATTATCCAAACAAAGCATTAATTTTTATTTTGGCATAAATCAAAAAACAAATTCGTTTATAGTAAAATATTTAAAAAATGAAAAAAAAAAATCTAATTAGTAGTTCGAAATTATTTTTTATATTTTGGACTTAATTTTTTATATATTTTACAATAATTGGTAGTTCGGAAAAATATTTTTGCATTAATTTTATATTTTGGCATAAATATAAAATTAATATTTTTTATTTTGCCAAAATAAAAAATTAATGCCTTATTTGGATAATAAAATTTGAGGATAGTAAATCTTGTTCCCAAACACCATTTATCTCAATATTGACGGTAATTTAGGTATTAAGTGGCATTAGGAGATGTAAATAATGTTGTACATGTATTAACTCAAAGACACACACACACAACTGAAATATATAGACACAAGATATATACGTGGTTCGGTCCAATTGAGACCTACGTCCACGGGAGAGAGTTTCACTATATTTGGAAGAAATTATGGGGAGGAGAAGGATACAACCATTCTACTCTACTCAACCTCACAAACTCACTCTCTATACAACTCACACTTAGAACTCACTTGGTTCTGAAATTTTGTTGTTATTTGATACAATACTAAGCTCCCCTATTTATAGGGTGAAGAGGAAGCAAAACAACAAGCAAACTTAGGCAAGTTTGGCATGGTTGGCAAGGTGGGCACCGTCCCACAACATATATGGAGTTAGGCTAGAGTTATGCACCATATTTCTTGACTTTTGACTCCAGCTATTAGTATGGAACCTTCAATTCTCCCCATCCATACCATCGGAGGAGAACATCTTCTACTGTGCTTCAATTGGTGTCCATCCTAGCTATGTCTCTGCATAGTTCTAACTTCTCTCGAGTAATAACCTTTGTCAACATATCTGTTGGGTTCTCGTCTGTGTGGATCTTCACAAGTTTCAACAATTGTAGCTCCATCATTTCGCGTATCCAGTGATAGCGAATGTCTATATGCTTTGTGCGGGAATGGTACATTGAATTCTTACTCAAGTCCAAAGCACTCTGACTGTCACAATGTACTTTGTACTATTTCTGTCTCACTTCCAATTCTTGGAGAAACCGCTTAACCCATAACATTTTCTTCCTAGCTTCCGTCGCGGCAATATACTTTGTCTATGTTGTAGATAAAGCGACACATTTCTGCAATTTGGATTGCCATGAGACAATTCCCCTTGCAAAAGTAAATAGGAATCCTGATATAGATTTTATGTTATCCACATCACCGACCATATCTGAATATGTATAGCCCTCCTAGACTGGTTCTACTCCCCCATAGCACAAGCATAGTTTCGATGTACTCTTCAGGTACCTAAGAATCCACTTGACTGCTTCCCAATGGTCTTTGTCTGGATTTGAAAGAAATCTTCTCACAACGCTTACAGCATGAACAATATCCGGTCTTGTGCAAACCATTGCGTATATCAAGCTACCAACTGCTGAAGAGTAGGGTATTGTTTCCATTTCTTCCTTCTTTTTTGTCGAAGAGGGACATGATTGCTTACTTAATTTGAAGTGGTTAGCCAGTGGAGTACTGACTGACTTGACATTTCTCATGTTGAACTTTTCAATCACCCGTTCAACGTACTTCTCTTGTGACAACCACAATTTCTTGGCTTTTCTGTCACGAACAATCTTCATGCCTAATATCTGTTGAGCTAGGCCTAGGTCATTCATGTCAAAGGACTTGGATAGTTTTTGCTTCAATCTGTTGATCATACTAGCATCTTGTCCCACTATCAGCATATCGTCAACATACAACAATAGTATAACAAAGTTACCATCCGGGAATTTCTGAATGTAGACGCATTGATCTGCAACAGTTCTCTTGTAACCATGACCCACCATGAATGAGTCGAACTTCTTATACCATTACCTCGGTGTTTGCTTGAGGCCGTAGAGACTCTTCTTCAGTTTGCAAACCATATGCTCTTTCCCTGTAACTTTAAAACCTTCTGGTTGCTCCATGTAAATTTCTTCCTTTAGATCTCCATGGAGAAATGTTGTATTGACATTCATCTGTTCAAGTTCCAGGTTCAGACTAGTTGTCAATACGAGTATCACTCGAATTGAGGTCATTTTCACCACTGGTGAGAAAATCTTGTCAAAGTCGATTCCTTTCGCGACTAATCGGGCATTGTGTTTCATTGGCTTTCCATTGGCGTCTTTCTTAAGCTTGAACACCCATTTATTTTTCAATGTTTTCTTGCCTTTGGGAAGTCTCACCAACTCATAAGTATGGTTCTTCTGCAAGGAACTCATCTCTTCTTGCATAGCTTGCACTCATTTACCTTTGTCTGTATGGGTCTTTATTTCCTGAAAGCATTCTAGCTCCCCCTTATTAGTAAGCAGAATGTAGTCTGACTCAGGATATCTCCTCGACGGAATCCGTGGTCGGCCTCTTTCAGATTTTCTTGGCTGAGGCTCTTCAACTGGAGGAGCTACTTCTGGTTCTGTAGCTTCTGGTGGAGGGGTTTGTGGTTCCCCCTGCTCAACACCCTCAGGTTCTTCTTTTTCCTTTACTTCTGGGATTATATCCTGCATTTCTTCATTATTCGGGGTAAGCAATACTAGTGTAGGATCTGAGATGATGTCTGGAACACTAGGACTAGAACCACCGGGCTCTATGATTTTTGCAGTGTCTTTGTATGTCTGGTTCTCTTGGAATACAACATCCCTACTTTTGATAACCTTCTTCGATTCTGGATCCCATAGTCTGTATCTGAATTTTTCGTCTCCATAGCCGATGAAGATGCATGGAGTTGACTTTAGGTCAAGCTTCTGTCTTTGCTCATTGGATATGTGTGCAAACGCTTTGCACCTAAACACTCCCAGGCGAGAGTAGGAGGGATCTTTTCTAGTCCATATCTTCTCTAGCACTTCAAACTGCAACGGTACTGATAGTGATCTGTTGATCAGGTATACGGCGACTCTAACTACTTCATCCCAGAATGGCTTTGACAGTTTAGCCATACTGATCATACTTCTGACTCTGTCCATAGTGGTTCGGTTCATCCTCTTGGCTACATGATGTCCGTCGGGGTGTGCTAAAAATATATGTTAAAAACGGCCCCTTATGACAGTTTAGGTTTTACCGATCGCAAGTGCACGAATCAATTGTATATAGTTTTGCTTGAGAGGGGAATATCGATCCCACAGAGACGAGGATTATTCATTTCAATAATTTAAAAACACTGAATTATAGTTTTCCGAAAATAGTTTAATTTTGTGAATTATTTAATAATTAAGGAAAATAAAACAGAAAACAATGATAAATAATGGTTGTGATTCAGTTAGAGAGAAAACTAGGGTTTTCTCACTCCACCACTAACCGCATAATATAGTCCAATTTTTTTTCAATTGCATGAGGGCGATCCATTGACTGTGAATCAGGTCGCACCGCGCCAGCAGTTTGACCCCAAAAATGATTACTCTCAACCGGATCGCGACAACCCATCTCAAGACTAAACTGATTAGTGCATGTCAACTACTAACAGAAAGTAAATGCAGAAAACTAAATTAAAGTAGTAAATTAAAGCATGAAAATAAACTAAAGCATGTCTATATCAGTTTGTCAGGGCATGGCCTGTGTCAACCTAGGGTTTCGAGTTTTATGACCACCATTATATAGAAAATCACAGATTAAGCATTCAAGTTCCAACTCATAGTGAATAATTGTGATTGTGTAAGATAAATATATTAAAAAAGCCTAAGACAATAATCAATTCAAATCTATAAACTTGTATCACGAATAAAAAATGGTATCTCATCTAACACAATCATCACAATATAGTCACAGTTTCCCGTCTCTACAATTGAATATAAAATCAGAACTACATTACTTGGCTAAGGTTTTACGAGAAAACCCTAGATATCGAATTAGTTTATCATGGCTGAGAGAATCTGCATTGTTGGTGTAGAAAAGCTCTTCATGGCTTTCTTCTCCGGATCTCTAGGCTTTAATGGTGGTTCTCTTCAATGGAAGTACGTCTTCAATGAACATGCATGAAAATCATAACCAGGACCAACCTCCAAAAACCAACAACTCTCTAAACCTAATCCTATCATATTTATAAACAAATGAGGGAAACCCTAATGGTTGCCATTTTCTGTAATTTCATAATACATGAATAATCTCTATAAAATCTCATGTAAATATGTATATAAACCTGTATGTAAAAGTCTGGAATCACCGATCACTTAAAATATCGAAGTAGGGACAAAACTGGAAAATTGTAAAACAACTCCGAAACAACTTCAGCACATAAAAGGATCATGTGGCCACAAGGTAAGACCTATGCTTGAGTGTAGGTCTAGGGCGTAGGCTACGTTCCTGACCTACACTTGGGCGTAGGGTACAAACCACAGCGTAGCTTAAGAACGTAGCTCAGGTACAATCTGCCCTTTTTTCTCTCTGACGACGTAGGGTATAATGCATTTTTGCTGTAAAAACCCGTCTTTTCATATTTGAGTTAGACTGGTCGCCTTTGACTCCCGATGCTTTTCGGTGAAGTATTAATGTCTGAAAATGATATTTTTGCCCTTCGGTGAGATAATGATGTCAGAAAATGACAATTTTGCCCTCTGGTAGTTCTTCTTCGCTCTGACACACCTCTTGATTCCTTTCTCAAGATAGAAACAAACATGAACTTAGTTAATTCACCGAGATTAGCTTTGTTTCTTCATTAAGCTCCTGAAACATGCTTACAAACACAAACGGGATTAAAATACCTAGTAACGAAATGTAAAGACATAACAAACGCAATATAGGGGCAAAAAATTACCAATATTAAGCACCTATCACTACACCATTATGTTGTGGGGTACGTGAGACCATCTTTTGATGTCGGATACCGTGTTCAAAGTAACATGCTCAAAACTCGTTGGAAGTGTACTCGCCTCCATTGTCTGATCGGAGGCACTTCAGCTTCTTTCCTATTTCTCGCTCTACCATGACGTGGAATGCCTTGAAGTAATCAAGTACTTGGTCATTTGTTCTCAGAAAATACACCCACACTTTCGTGAAACATCATCAATAAAAGTGAGAAAATATTTGTTACCGCCTAATGACTCCACTTCTATAGGACCACAAACATCAGTGTGTACTAAACTCAACAACTCTGATCTTCTTCTGGTAGTTGAGTTGAAAGAGACTCTATGGTGTTTTCCAAATAAACAGTGATCACATGGGTTTAATGGAATACCTTTTGATACTGCGATTAGTCTCTTCCTCACCAGTGTAAGCAACCATTTCTCCCCCATATGTCCAAGTCTCTTGTGCTATAAATTCGGTGAAATCTCATCTTCAACTGCATTGAGACTATCCGAAAGTGTCTTCACATGGGGTTTGTATAATGTGCCATGTATCTGTCCTCGGGCGACAACCATGGCTCCCTTTGTCAGCTTCCAGGTGCCATTGCTGAAGTAGTTGTCGTAGCCTTCCCGATCTAAGGCTATCCCAAAAATGAGATTGAGGCGAAGGTCGGGCACATGTCTAACATCTTTCAACACCATAGTGCAGCCAATACTGGTCTTGATCTGGACATCGCCGATTCCCACGATCTTCGAGAAGATTGTATTGCCCATTCTCACTGTACCAAAGTCTTCAGCTTTTTATGAGGTAAATAAATCAATGTGGGGAGTGGCATTGTAAGATGTTGTTGTGTCAACCACCCACTCGGATTTGTTGCTTCCTACGTGGAGGCACACCTCTTCATCGACTGAGCATATAGCGATATTTCCAGTAACAGTGACCATGGAGTCTCCATCTTCCTTCTGTGGCTGGTTGCTGCCTTGTCATTGTTCCCTTTGTAATTTGCGACAATTCTTATTTAGATGTCGGGGAATTCCGCAGTGAAAACAAACATATTTACCTTTTTGTTGATTTATGTCATCGCTGGGCCTACCGCGGGTTCGAGACATTCCTCTACTTCTGCCTCTGTTTCTACCTCTACCAGTTCTTCTATTTTCTGTAATGAGGGCATATGTTTGGTTCATGTCGGCCTCTTTTCTTCGGGCTTCCTCGCTGAATATGGCATTCTTTACTATCGCCATAGTGAGTTTGTCGTTCGGTGCTGAGTTACCGAGGGAAACCACCAGTGTCTCCCAATTGGGTGGTAAGGAGCTGAGCAGAAGTAGGGTTTGAGTTTCATCGCCAAGATTCAACTCTACAGCTGCAAGATGGTTCACCAGGTTTTGAAACTCGCTGGTGTGCTCGGCTACAGAGATTCCGCTCCTCAGCTTCAAATTTACCAGTCGCATCATTAGAAGAGCTTTATTTCGAGCGGTCTTGGCCTGGTACATATCCTCGAGCTTCTTCCAGAGCTCATAGGCGTTGGTCTCCTACGCAACATGATAGAATACACCATGGTCTATCCACTATCTGATTTGACCAATAGTCTTCTTGTGCATCTTGGTCCAATCTTTCTCCGCGATGGCCGTAGGTTTTACGCCTTCATTTTCTAACGGGTCAGTCAAACCCTTGCAATTAAGGAGATCCTCCATCCTGGGTCTCCATATGGTATAATTCGATACCGTCAACTTAATCATAGCTCATGACCCAGATTCCTCCATGAATAAGATTGGTCTTAAGCTCAACTTGGCTTGTTTGATATGTTAGGATCTGAATCATGCAAAATGGAGTGTACTATTGCGTCCAGAATGGTTGAAAACCTTAAAAATGCCTCTGACTAGGCTCAAATAGGACTTAAAATGAGCCCGGAATTGCAAAATTAGTGGCGGAGGGCAAAACTATAATTTCCAGGAAATTGATGATGTGGCAGCGTGTGGCGGTGACACGTGGCAGTGTCTAACAACGACACTTGGCAGTTGTTGAGTGGTCTCACGCGCAGCAACTTCAGGTGGCTCGTGAGGGCGTGTTCGTCGTCGGAATTGACTGAATTTTATACCGACGCGTTAGTTTTCGAATGAGCTTTCCAACGATATATTATATGTTGTAGTGTTGATGAGTTTACAGGTTCGAAATAGGCTCAAAAGTACGGAATGATTGTGAACCCGAACTCTGATACCACTTGTTGTACCAGTATCAACTCAAAGACACACACACACAACTGAAATATATAGACACAAGATATATACGTGGATCGGTCCAATTGAAACCTACGTCCACGAGAGAGAGCTTCACTATTTTTGGAAGAAATTATGGGAAGGAAGAGGATACAACCACTCTACTCTACTCAACCTCACAAATTCACTCTCTATACAACTCACATTTAGAACTCACTTGGTTTTGAAATTTTGTTGTTATTTGATACAATACCAAGCTCCACTATTTATAGGGTGTGGAGGAAACAAAACAACAAGCAAACTTAGGCAAGTTTGACATGGTTGGCAAGGTGGGCAACGTCCCACAACATATATGGAGTTAGGCACCATCTTTCTTGACTTTTGACTCCAGTTATTGGTATGGAACCTTCAAATAATGTGGATTTAAAAAAATAAGGGGTATAAATAAAAATTCTCAAATTTGAGGGGTCTGATTAAAATAAAAGTAAACCTAAGAGCTACTGCTTTGTCAAACAAAAGTAATGTCCCTCTATCACGTAGTTTATATGCTTTAATGTCAAATTGCATATTACTACTCTTTTTCTGAAAAATCCTCAGAGTCGGATTTTTCACTCCAAATAAGAAATAAGTATTAATTTTTTTGTTTTGAGACCAATTAATTTCATTTTTGACACTTTTGTTATAAAATTTAATGTAGTTATGAAATAGAAGATTTAGTGATTTAGGACTTAGATGGAAAATTACCAAAAAGTAGGACTTAATAGTTATTAAAAAAATAAATTAGACATTTTTATTTTATGTTTTAGTAAGACATTAGAATATATATATATTTTTTGTTTGGAAAATGTTTTATTGATAGAATCACAAGTATATTACTCTTCAACCTGTATTTACTATGTCATGCTAATATCTAAGCACAAACCTCAAATATAAATTCGCACAATTGCACACAAAAAATGAATGTCCGTATAGACTCATCAATGTCATCATATAAGAATTATAGAACAACATCATGTAATACTCTCATGTGGTCATGTAAGAAAATGCCACAATATATATATAATTACACAAGATAAAAAAAAAAATGAATGAATGAATAAATAAAGTAAAATGAGAGTCTAACACATCATCATGACCTTAAATTCATCAAAATCGAGGACCCCATCTCCATTGAGATCAAATCGAGCTATCATAACCTCACATTCATCAATAGTTTTAGACACTCCAAGCATACTAAGCGTCCTCTTCAAGCTCTTGGGTGTAATACACTCACAACCATCCATTACATACATCTTAAAAGCCTCTCTCAAGTCTCTCACCTTCTCATCTTCTGTAACTCCATCAAGTACTCTAACAAAGTCCTGTAACCCTAATAGACCATCTCCGTCCGAGTCCATAAGCAACACCGCCGCCTCCGCGTCCGCCAACTCTATCTCTCCGCCTATTGACTCCACACAAACTTGCAGCTCCGAAGGAGATATCTTCCCATCTCTGTTGTCGTCGAACCGGTTTAATACGTGTTCATATTGCTTGTATTTCTCCATATATAGATATATGGCAAAAATAAAGTTAGTTCAAACAACCAACACTCGTTAAAATTTTGAAACAGTTCCAATTCGGCCCCTTTTGATAAAGTTTATGCTTTCACTGATACACAGAAGAAAAGAGATACAAAAGTTATGTGGAGAAACTGATACCTTATTTCCAAGTCTCAAAAATTCTTCTAAATTTTTTCACAGCAAAACAGATTTTGAATCTAAAACGATCAAAAACAGCTTTTGAGATGTCGATCCAAGTAGGGTGAAGTCTGATATGCAAAAAATTGTATAAACAGAAAGAGATGTAGGTGAAATAAATGTATATGTGAAAGATGGATGGAGTTCGCTCATGCACAAAATAGGTTTGCCATTGAGTGCTTCAATATATATTGATATATATATACTTACTTGGATACCGCGTGTGGAAGTTTGACCAACAAACATATATTAGTACTTGGAAAAAAAAAAAAGAAGCTGCGCGGGTAATTTCGTAATTAGGAAGAAATGTATAGTCGTTGAATATGGGCCAAGTACGTACGGATAATGGCATCAAATTAAGCGCTCGTTCAAAGAAAAGGAATTTGCGAGGAAATGTTAATTTTCTCAAATTTTCTTGAAAATTATCTAGAAGAGGAATATAAACTAGTATGAGTTAATTTCAAGAAACCCCCTACACTATCTAGTTTAATTAACTAATTTTTACCGTGTCCACTTTACCCCCTATATTATTCAATTTCATCATTATGCCCCCTCACCTCATATTTTGAGTCATGCCTAAACTACCCTCAATAGTATAAGGGGATTTAGTGAAATCAACCATTTAAAAAAATTATTTTTTGAAAATCAATTATATTTTTCGCAACAATTATAAATTCAAAAAAATATATATATTTTCGCAAAAAAAATATTTTTCGGAGGGAGTATATTATTTTCGAAAATATGAATTATTTCGGAAAAAATAATATATATTTTTTGTAAAAAAAATTATTTTTCGGAAAAAAAAACATATTTTGGAACATAATAGTATATATATTTTTCTCAAAAAATTATTTTTCTGAAAAGATCATATTTTGGAACATAATAGTATATATTTTTCAGAAAAGATCATATTTTGAAACATAATATATATTTTGCGCAAAAAAGTATTTTTCAGAAAAAAATTCATATTTTGGAACATAATAAATATTTTTTCGCAAAAAAAATATTTTTCAGAAAAAAATCATATTTTGAAACATAATATATATTTTTGGAAAAAAATAGTTTTCTCTAAAAAATCATATTTTGGAATATAATATATATTTTTCGCAAAAAAAATATTTTTTGGAAAAAATTCATATTTTGGAACATAATATATATTTTTTCGCAAAAAAATATTTTTCTGAAAAAAATCATATTTTGGAACATAATATATATTTTTCACAAAAAAATTATTTTTTGGAAAAAATTCATAGTTTGGAACATAATATATACTTTTTCGCAAAAAACTTATTTTTCGGAAAAAAAAAAATCATATTTTGGAACATAATATATATTTTTCACAAAAAAAAAAATCGTAAAAACTCATATTTTCCGAAATATATAAATATATTGAAATTTATAGTTTTTACGAAAATTTAATTTATTTTCGAAAAATAATTTTTTTAAGGGTTGATTTCACTAAACCCCTTTATATTATTAAGTGAGAGTATTTTAGACATTTTGACTCTAAATGTAAGGAGGAGGGGGCATAGTGATGAAATTGGATAGTATAAGGGGCAAAATGAACACAGTAGGGGTTAGTTGATTAAATTGAATAACATATGGGGGTTTTTTGAAGTTAACTTGTCCATATTACAATGGTTACTAATATTGATGCTTTTTAAATTGATACACTGAAGGGGTTGTTTGATAAAACTGGAAATTTTAAGATCTGAATTTTAAGTACTGAAGGTTTTAAGTGGTGCTTAAAAAAATTATATTTTTTGATATTGTTGTAAATTTTTGACTTCGGTGTTAAGTGGTGATCCTATCACTTAAAATTTTATCTCATTTTAAGTGTCACTTAATATTTTCAATGATATTCAAAAATCTTATCAAACACACTTAACTGAATAAGTGTTGAATTTATTTAGAATTAAGTGATAAGTAAGTGTTATCAAACACACTCTTCTTTTACAACTTAATTAATATGGATTTAGCTAGAAAATTCAATCATAAAGGTATATCACCATATATGCATATAATATATATATATATATATATATGTTTCTGGGTGGTTATGAATTGATAAACTAATATGCAAAATAAATAAATTGATAAACTAATTTTTTTATATATATTTGAATGTTTTAGAATAATGGTTCAATTTACATTACATTGGTAAAATAAATATAACTTATAATGACAACGATATAAAAACAAGACAAAAATAAAAATTTATGTATTCTTAATATAATAAAATTCACTCTATTATTAACGTGGATTGTTATTTGAAGACTAAAAAAGTAAGTCGTTGCACTAATGGTCCACATGTATCGAAAGACCAAATCACAAAATACCATCCACAAACTAATCGAATCGAATCTGAAATCATGTATATAAGTCAATGAATATTGGTGGCTATTAGGAGTGGATATTGGAGAGTGAGTGATGACGTTATATTTTATTTAGGCTCCTTTTGGATACGGAAAAATAGTTTTTATTTTTTTATTATTCATCGAGTTAAAAAAAAAACACGTTTGGCAAACGTGTTTACTGTTCACTTTTTTTTTCCCAAGAAAACTGTTTTCTGTGAATAGCGTGTAAAAGTGGTAAAAATACCAAATACAACTTTTAATTATTTTTTGAGTTTTTTCACTGTTTAGGGTACAACCTCCGCCACCACCGCCGCCACCAACCACCACCACCTCCGGTCGCCGCCGGCCGCCGGGCCCCGCCGCCGCCAGTCACCCACCACCACAGCCCCCCGCCGCCACCGGTCACCGCCGACCACCACCGCCGTCCACCAATACTATTTTATTTTTCAATACAAATTTTCATCCAAACGCTTTTTTGTTTTTAGTTTTTTGCTGAAAAAAACAAAGACAAAGACAAAAACAGTTTTTATATTTGAAGACAGAAAACAAATACAAAAAACAGGTTATCCAAACGCACCCTTAGAGTTTATATTTTCTATGGAGTGATGTTCTATGTTTCACTATACTTTATTATTTAATATTATTTAATTATGTGATAAAAATTTTAATATTAAATATCACAAATAAAAATATATTTTCAAATTTTTTATAAATGAAAAATATATTAATAATTTCTCACATACAAAAAAATAAATAAACATGCAAAAAAATATATTAAATAATTTGATACACATGAAAAATATATATTACACCATCACACACTAGAAATAATTATTTTTGTTAAAATTTTAATTACATATACTGTCGTGAAATACAATATATAAAATAAATTTAATTTGAAACATCAAAAAAATCATCTATTTTTTTTAAAACAATAATTATTTTAAATAAAAATATTATATAAAATAACATAATACATAAAATAATTTATACAAAATATATAATTACATTTTTTATTTAAAATATAATTTTGGAGACATGTGAGTATGTGACCCAAAATATAAAGGGTTCGTTTGGCAAACGTGAAAACAGTTTTCTTTTTTTACTGTTCACTCATTTCAAAAATAAAAACACGTTTGACAAACGCGTTTACTGTTCACTTTTTTTTTCACAAGAAAACTGTTTTCTGTGAATAGTGGATAAAAGTGGTGAAAATACCAAATACAACTTTTAGTTGTTTTTTGAGTTTTTTCACTGTTTAGAGTACCACCTCCGCCACCGCCCCAATCGCCGCCGCCACCAACCTCCGCCATCGGCCCCCACCACCTTCGGTCGCCGTCGGGCCCATCGCCTCCGCCTGCCGCCAGTCACCCACCACCACCGCCTCCCGCCGCCGCCAGCCACCAATATCATTTTATTTTTCAATACAAATTTTGATTCAATCACTTTTTTGTTTTTAGTTTTTTTTTGAAAAAAATAAAGACAAATATAAATACAATTTTTATATTTGAAGAAAGAAAATAAATACAAAAAATCAGCTTTTCAAACGCACCCAATAAACACTTGCCTACCTTTTCTCTATTCAGGACCACAATTTTCTCTTTCTTCTCCAATACTTTTGTGTGCCTCACAAAATGGAGAGCCCCACTCCACTCCTTTTCTACACTATCACACGCTATTGTAGCTCCTAATGGCCAAATTTAGGTTCACTCCTGATTTACCAGTTGACTGAGGATTATAAAATAATTGGGAAATGATCTACGTGTCAATTGTCCAACCTTTACCTTCCCAAGTTGTGTGGAAAGCCGACGACTGCACATTCAATGAAATACATTCTCGCTTTTTTTTTTTTTACATTATTTTTTTCAACTCCATATATGGGATGCATTATCTATTTGAAATCGTCCAATAATATTCTTCCATGTGTAACCCTCTCACTTAATTGCAAAAAATGATACAAGTATACAACACAACACGATAATGCATCAAAGTACTAGTATTGTTGAATTGTCTTAAATCTTAGTTCTTATCTTAATTTGGATTGTTTAATTTAAAAAAGATTCAAGGAAATTTAATTCGAAAAAGATTTTAACAGATCTCAAATCCGATTTTTATTAAATTCAAACAATTAATTGAAAATACGATCACAGACATTATTCCAGAATCATCATATCTCTGCGCGAGTTAAATATTTGTGACTTCGTTATTACATAAATGGAAAAAAAAGAGGAAAAAATTAAAACCTTGTTTCTCTTTTAAATTATGAAATAATTGGGAATGACTCGTTCCTAATTCCCACACAAACATATAAACGGGTGTTAGATTGGTTTCAAAACCCTACAAACAAATTTACCGGAAAAAAAAAAAAAAAAACCCCTAGAAACAAGCTGATTGCAATTCAAAATTTCGTACCACGGGCAATAAATATATCAAGATGGTCTAATATATTCCACTATTCCTTGTATGCAACCATCTACTTGTTTCTAAATCTCCTTGTTTGGGAGATTTTTGGATCAAATCAAACCCTTTATGCACAATCGCTCTTTAGAACAAAAAAATCTTCTGCAAGACAAATGGGCAAGTTCATATGTGCAGAAATGAGGAAAAGGGAGCAGAACAAGAAACAGATAATACAGAACTGTTATTTACAACTCCATTCCCCACCCCACCCTAGAAAAAAGGGTTATACAGTGTTTGTCCATACATGTGCATATATATATATATATATATATATATATATAGTTTCTGACATAATCTCAGCTGCTGTTGGGAGTATGTGCATTGTGGAAGCTGTCTGGTTATACGTATAGGGAAATCCTGTCAGCCAACTCCAGCATTGCTACTCACTCTTCAGCCATACTTCCCGAAGAAGTTGATACCTGACAGCATTCCGAATCCCATTTTCCTTTGATTTCCAATTAGGTTTCGTTGGAGTAGGTGAAGTCCGAAAGCTGTCGATGATTGAAAATAAAGGTGAATCCAATTCATCAAGCTCGTCATCACTGGTGTATGATTTCTTCAGCACTAAAGAGCCGCTCCTTCGCAGCTGAGAAGTGTTTCTGTTCTCCCCAATAATACCTGAAACTGCAGCTGCTGAAGGTGGCAAATAAACTATAGGAGCTGCAGTGCATGGGAAGTTTGTTATAGAACCTTCTTCGGCCTCGAGAGGATCCTGAATCAAAATAAAATGATGAAAAGTCTCACATATAAGTATTGCTGTTGGGATACCCAGCAATTGCCTTGTGATGGGCAAGACACAAACCCAGGAAATCACACGGCATTTCAAAAAAAATTGCCACTACAACCGCTCTCAGCGATTTTACTTTCACAATTTAGTTGCCTAATTATTGGATAAAAAAATTATCACAAGAAATCAGTGATATTTTTATTAAAAAACAAAATGGATCATGGAAGGAACTCTCTTAACAAGCCACTAAAGTTTAACTTTGCACATGAAAAAAGAAGACAGATTTCTTTTATAAATAAGACGAACCTCAGAGTATTCCAGAGCTTCAAGCACAACCTTGGGAATTGGATCTGGGCAGAACTCGTCTGGCACAAAGTTCTGGAGAACCCTCCTGATTAGCGGTACACCAAAAGTGGGGCATACCTTAAAAAATGAAAAAACAGTTAGCAATGGGGAACATTTATATGATCTATGGGTCATGCAATTAGAATTGGGAACAATATTATGATCTATGGCTCATGCAAATAACAAAATGAGATGGACGGCTTCGACTCTAGAGTTATACCTCTTTTCTGATTGACCTGCTTAAGAGCATGTCCTTTGGAAGCATCATGAGGTCACTTAATGCATTGAGAAGATGGAAAGACTTTAAAGAAGCATCATGTTCATTTCTTTCATCATCATCATCTTCTTCAAAATGGCCTTTCTCATCTTCAAATGGGTCATTATCGTCAATACCAAATAGGTCAGTAAGCCATCTAGACCAGTTCCCTACCTGTAATGGACAACAAAATGAAAATTAAGTATTCAAGTACATTTGCTTCATAAATGATACAACCACTCTATCTATTGTTGCACAATTTGATAACGCAGCATGAGGTGCACTATCATGTCTTAGCATTTTAAAAGAAAGAAAAAGACAACATAGATTAATATCTAGAATATGTGAAGACTCTCAGTTTGTAAATTCGATACATAGATAATTTTGGGTAGCTTTATAAATTCCAAATCTGATACCAGGAAAAGAAAAAAAAAGGAAAAAAATGAAGATAAATGTTAGCAATGTCAATACATTATTTTTTGTGCTTCAGTCAGATACCAGGGTCAAATGTATACGAAGGTGGTGAGGTCTTCAAATGTATAATGAATTAACATTGCTAACTCTTACCCATTGCTGACTCTTACCCGTTTTTATCACTTTTTGCATAAAGTTACATGGAAATTACATAAAAAGCCAATGGCAATCATGAGATCCACCTTGACCAATACCTTTTGAAAACCTCACTAATATAAAGGGAAAACATATTTACAGATGTTAGAGACCACTGAAACAGAGAGGCAAGGAAGATATTCTCAAGCAACGTGGAATCAGTAGCAGCAATATGCATTCTTCGGACAATTATTCATCAACTAAAATGATGAACTAGACTTAGAAATCAATCTAATAAAAGCTTTTTTGGATTTCTCACTGCATTCTTTAGTTGCGCACCAGCCCCAAAGCTTGCTTTGCCTGTTGGAATGGGAAGAACCTTGGCATCACTAATGGGATCAGATACAGGATCAGTTGGAATCTCATCATCAGATTCACGAAGGATGGCATTGAATATAGCCACGTCCAATCTAGCCACACATTGCTCCATAATCTAGGAAAATAAGAGAGACCAGCATATATATGAGAGGTGCATCTTGATGTTATAAATACATAAACACACAGCCATTAATACAGAATATTTGGCATAATCGAGTCTAACTACCAGTGCATCCCCTAGGTATAAAAACCCAACATAGAAATTTGATCACATCTATGTTCCCAATTGCCGTGATGACCACTGATAGTTAAAAGTAGGTGAAGTACATTACAGACAAGACTCAGACACGGGTATGGGATATGTGTTGGTCTCTTTTTGGTTAGACATGCACGTTTAAAAACATATTGAATAACCCACATTGAAGTATAGTATGATTTCAAAAAGAGTGAACTGTTTAAATTGAACAACATGTTACATGTTGACAGTACCTTACTCCAAAAAAACAAGTAGACTTAATATCACTATCTATAAGCATCCATGTGTCATTCTGTTTGGGGAGACACAACCCACGCCTAATACATGTAATATAAGCTGAACATTGCAACTTAATTTTTTATAACTTAAGGTCAACATTAAAAGATCCTTTTATACAAATGAAAAGTTTCCTTTGATAATAAAAAGACAACAAATTTAAGATCTCAGCATAGGAAAATGATACTTCAACCTATTTAAGGTTAGATTATCCTTTCCTTTTCACAATATGGGCAACCTTTTAAAACAAACAACCCCTTTAGAGGTCTTCGTGGAGCCGAGGTAGTGTATTATTTGCTGCTATGCATACTTCTCCAGAACCCGTGATCTCCAAAAAAGAAAATAAATGAATAAAGAAAAATATCCTGAAGTGGAGAAGAAGGCTCTTCAATGCTCGAGGATTGTAAGAAGGCAACAAATTGTTGTGTGTACAGACACAAGATACTTCTAAATTTCCTCGACAAAGGGTTAAAAATGGAACTCCAGTAAAGCTCTCATGCAACAGGAATTTAGTGCCAACTCAAACTCATTCTCTTGGTTTAAAAATGGTCCCACCTCAATGCATCCAAGGACTTCAGAAACTCAATGCTTAAATTTGGTTCACTCCTCGTTTAAAATTAATTTTCTACTTTAAAACATGTAGTTGGTATACCTTAGAAGCTATTTATGATACCAAAAAAAGGGGTAATGTAAGAATATAACTATTATATGTATTTTCCTTTCCCTAGGTATTTAGAAGTGACACTCTAAGTTTGTACAATAAGGTTAAAATTCATTAGCTGTTTGAACCATTATTTGATTCAGTTTTTCAATATTGCATCAATAAAAAGTACAAGCCAAAAGCTCAACAAATTCCTGACAAATTACTTGGTCAACTTGATTTGAGTTTTTGTTTTAACTCTTTATGATATGTTTTATTAATTAGTGACTTAATCAAAGTGTCCCAATCAATAAAATACCTTTTATCACCATAGGAATTTGCAACTTAACGATGTTATTGTGATGTTAACCTTGTTGAACTATTCTTCCATGAAGCTTCTTTAAATGTCGTTGTATGCCAAACAAACAATGTTGGAGGTTTATGCACATATATATCTACCAAAAAATTGGCACCATCGATGTGCATTATAAAGGATTTAATGGTGCAAATGGATTTTACCAATCTAGACAGCACAGACAAGCAGCCACACTCGTGTCCTCCAGCTCGAACAGGACAGAGCCTTTCACAGGCATCCTTGAAAGCCTTCTTCCAGAGTTCTAATGAGAAATTTATCTGCTCTTGATCGCCAGAACTCGATGTTCTGTGATAACTTTTACTCGAGTCCGAAGCCATGTATCTATTGATTTCCTTTGCAGCAGTAGACTGCATATGTGGCGTCAGAGTCTACAAAAGAAAAGAGGAGAAGAGGTCAGCTATACAACAACTTGTTTTAGGTTCAAGGTATTATTAACTATTATCGTTTGATTTTATTACAATCTTAGCCACCTTGAGAAGACAAAATTCAGATATCGGGGACAATATTCAAGAGAGTTCACAAGCAGAACCAGATGATAGCTTCATTTACTATTCATAAACTTTCTGAATTTTTCTGTTTCTTTTTTCCTTCCTAAAAGAGGGCAGTACTAGTGGTGGTCAACATCTCGCACAAGTGTAGGGTTGTTAGATAGGTAGATTGGGTACAAATCAAAGCTTCGGAATTATCCGAAGTTAAATTTGTAGAATGATAGTTTAAAAAGAATAATTAGAGAATGACCTGCCACCAGACAGACTCGATAATCCGGGAGAAGATCCAAGCTTCAGCTTTTTCCAGTGCAGATGTAAAAGTACGAGGGTCCTCCCAGTCATCAGAAATTTCTATCAAAGCCCCTCTAGTCTTTTTGGTTGGAGAGGTCTCATTCCATTCAATTGAAGATGATTTTTTGCTCTTTCCCATCCCACCACCAGTCCTGACAAAAGGCTCCTCAGAAAGCGGTAGTTGCTGTTCTGATGTGGCTTCACTTATAATTGCTCTAAGGACAACACAATTTGATAACCAGAATGTCAACCTGCATTCAGGAGCAGAGGTAAAGAAAATGAGCTCGTATAAAATGGTTTTAAAATCTTCTTAAACAATAAATGTTTAAAATTGACTCTACAAGCATCAGATGCAGTACCATCAACAGTCCCTCTGGGACCCTATACCTAAATCCTCACTTTGCCCAGTAAAGTCTGTTTTGACCTTATATTTAAATTTTCATCCTGTTAATTTTTTTTCAAATGTACAATGGAATGGATCAGAAATTTCCACTGCCATCATTAGGGGAAGCATTTGCGCGGGCCTAATGAATAGCAAGTAAAAACGCAAACACTAGAGGCAATTTACATTGCTGCAAGGGACCACGTTTGGGTTCTTGAAGCTTAAGCCTCTGATTTCCTCAATCAACCACCAAGAAGACTAATATTTGGTCTGTGACCAAACTTGTCTATTTATCTAGTTGATAAAGGCGACACTAGCCAGTTTCACGGTATTTGCGGAAAACCCGTTATTCAGAAAGTACCTAGGAACATCATTGCCACATGCTTTTGCAACCAAAACTAATCCTGAAACAGCACTTCTAGCTGCACTTGCCCTTGGTTGGCCATTTTCTTTGCAAGCATGAAGATAGAACCTACAAAGGCGCCGAGCTGGAGCATGGACCTTATTTATGGAACTTCCATGCTCTGCAACCACTGAGTAAAGACCAACCTCAATAGCAGCAGTTTCTCTTAATTCTCGTTCAAGGATTTTCATTCTGTATTCCAATTGCTGGATCTTTCTGTCCGAATAGATGCTTCTTGTCTCCGGATAAACCTTAGCAACTTTTCGCTCATTGCTAATGAAGTTTCTAACGCCATTTTGAGCATCTCCTATAATACTATCTTTTACTTTTTCCACAAACTGATTACTCCTGAACGATCCATTGCTCCTGCCCGTGTCAATAGGGGAACGAACAGACTTCACAGGTTTAAATCTATCATTGTTAAGGACATCACTATGGACTCCAAGATTTTCCCTGTTGAGAGAAACTGCATCACTTCCTGAAGGGACTTGCTTTCTCATGCCCTCATGTGACGATCCATAGAATGGTTCATCTTCGGTATAATGCTTTTTCTCATCTAGTAATTGCCTCTCCTGTCCATTATCTTCTTGTTTCTTTCTGTTGTCCTGCGCAGAACCACTCAGAGTAACACCAGCACTTGGTGTCTTGTGCATGCTTCTTGTGCCATGATCCCAAGTTTTCTTATCATTTCCTTCATTGACATGAGATTCCACAGAATTTGCTGAGTCCAACTTCTCTTCCATATGGGAATCTGAATCTATGGAGGCTACTTTCGCTGAAAGACCATTTGGTACACTTTTCTCAGTGGATCCTAGAGGGTTACCGGTAGTTTCAATTCTGTCATTAGCAACATTTTCATCAATCTCTGGAGCCAAAGTGTCGCTTCTTACGCTACTGTACAAATTTTTCTCTGTTTCTTCATCAGCTATAGATGTCAATGAAGATTGAACACCAAGGGAAACGATATTCTTCGAGATTGAGGAGTTTGGGGTAGGAAGGTTCGATGCTGTAGCGTTAACCAAATCAGAAGATGAAGTCACATTCAGAGTGTCATGTTGTTCCCTCACAGGCTTAACATTGGATTTTGCAAGCCCCTGTTTTAAATCTAGGGAATGATCCTCTTTGTTCTCTCTTGGGCTATCACACATTGTCTTTGATCCATTCTGCAAATTTATTATGCCAACCTGTTATCAAAGCGTATGAAATTGTGCATCAACATCTAATAAGAGAAAAAATATGGTCATCAATAAGATTATCAGTGTGCCACACAACTCACTACATCACATATATGCACGCAGATGAAACAAAGCACATAAACAGTAAAAAAAATCCAAATCAATCTTATGAAAATTTAAAATGAAATTAAAATGTATCTCAAAATAAAATAGTACTACAAGGAGAATTGAAGAAAAGCGAGTAGGGGATACCTCTTCATTTTGAGGCAGTAAACCGCCATTAGACTTCAACGCTGAAGAAACAACTAGAGACGAGTGAGAGGAGACGTCATCATCGGTAAATGATGCAATCTCAGCTTCCTCGGCATATTCTTCATTCATCAAAGCAGAAACAGATTCAGAACCATTCCTTTCTAGAGATGCTTCTTTTGACAGACTGTCCCTTGATGAGGAGCTGTTGCGACCTTTCTCAAACGGCTCGATTTTAATGAACAGAAGTGGTTGACCACTGTTCCTAAAGTTCCTCTTGCAGTTCATGGGCACACTTATGCTCAAAGACTCTCTGACAATGCCATAATCAGCCAAATCTAAGACTGCAGTTCCCAACAGCTGACCTCTCACAGTCTTATCCCTCCGAGGTTCATACAAATTGAACTCTATGCAATTCTTCTGAAAAGTGTCACCACCATCCCCACCTTTGATGGACATTTCCCTTAACAGTGTTACAGGGAGTCTAAAAGACTCATTAAATTCAATTTTGCCATCACCAACACCAGAACCAAGGAAAGGGACAACTGAGTTAGTAGAACCAGAATTCCGATCACCGTGTTCCCACTGAATTAGAACGGACCGGAGGGTTCTCAGTGACTGAGATGGAGGCCAAGGCTTGATCTCCACAAGGTGTATCAGATAATCCACATGATTTTTCCTGCTTTTCGTCCTCAGTCCTAGAACCATTGTATCCCCCAGATGCACAATGCAACACTTGCGTGTTTAATCAAACTCAATAACAAAACCCCTAAAGCCTACATACAACACACATAAGAATGTCACAAATCAGACTTTAAAACCTCAAAAAAATAACTGATTACATAGACATTAAATTAAATTGTGCTCGGTTGAGAACTTTCTTTTAGGCCGAAGAAATTTCTCCTATGGAAAAAAAATAGTTTCAGAAGAATTAAACTCTACAACACGCCAAGTTCATTAAATAGAGCATTTAAAAAAAGCAAAAAAGAACATTCAACAATAAATGAATTCACATGCTCTTTGATCGGTACATTCAACTATGAACCAAAAATACACCCGCAACGATATATAAATAGGTAAAAAATTAAAGTTAGCACATCTGAGAAAACGAATTATTTTTCAGGTTAACAAAAAAAGGAAGGAAAGAATAATAAGAACAAAAGAGAAATGTCAGTCAAGTTGAGGGCAAAAGAACTTAAATCCCTGAATTTGAAGCTCAATTGGGGCGAAAAAATCTATGTAAGAGTCATCGGATACTTAAAAAGCAAGTGAGTGAATCTATGTTGAGTGTTGGATCGTAGTAGCAATTAGATCCAGAAAATTACCAACATAACAAAGATGAAATCACTCAGTCCCAAGCTTCATCCATTACAGACGAAACAAATACATCACAATGCGGGCATCAATTCAACTCATACAAATATGTATAAATACACATACATACATTCACACACACACACACACACACACATATATATATGTATCGGTGGACAGATTCATAAGAATTAAAAGACAAACACTTACTGAGAGTACAGTAGAGCGAAAAAAGGGTGAAATGTAGGGACGAGAAAGGGCAAAGCATTTCCTTCTGTATCGGATGGTTTGGTCATGACTGAGAGATGTATGTATCAGTGTATGTATCTATACATCTGAGCTTGTGACTCGGTGAAGAATAACAAGAAGCTCACCAACAACACTGTTTTTTGGGTAAAAATTGAGTTGATTAATTAAAGACTAATTACATTCACCAAAACGGAAAAACGACAACGTAAAGACTTTCGAATTGCTTTTAATTACTTTAAACAGATTTTATTATTCATCGAGAATGTTTACGAGTAGGGAATATATATTGTAACACCACTCTCGGTCAAATGGAGCGTGTTAACCACGCTCATCTTTTTTGTTACAGCATAATTCTACACCAAACTTGAGTGGGTCCCCACTCCAGTGTGCCACTTCAGATTGAAGTGGGTTTCACGCAATTGGGGTCGCGTGGTGCATAAGCCACAGTAGGTAAGTGGGTCTGTCGTTTTGTTCTCTCTTTTTATGGTGTTTCGTCGTTTCATGAAATTGCATTCACTCACCGACAATACATGGCTCTCCTTGTCAGAGTCTGTTTGAAAAGTGGTTATCGCCTCACTTGTTTTTTCAGACCCAATACCATTTATCAAATATAATTTTGATCAACACTAAAATTAAACAAGACTAAATAAAATTAATCCAGATCAATCCAATCAGACCAGATCACTTTTAAAATATAATATATAAAATTAAAAGAAATTATAAAATTTGAAATATATATATAAAAGTAGAAAAATATATAAAATTCCAAAAATATATAACATTTGAAAAATGTATAAAATTCAAAATAAAATATATAAATTAAAACAAATTATATGATTTTTATGTATTTTTTAGGTAAATACACTGACACTTCTTCAAAGATACCCTAATTTTACACAGACCCCCTCGATATTCATTATTTTCATTCGGACCCCCTGCCATCAGATTTATTAACATTTTTGTAGGAAATTATCAAAATATCATTCTTCCTCTTCCCCTTTCCTTCTTCCTCTTCCTCTTTCTCTCTCCTTCTTCATATTCCTCTCTTATTCTTCCTTTTTTTTCTCTTCCCCTCTCTTTCTTCCTTTTCCCCCCTCCTCTTTCTCAATATAGCAGTTACATATAGTAGCGTATATATATATATATGTATATATATATAACAGCTATATATACGGGTATATAACAGCTATATATCTATACAGATATATATATATATATGTATATATGGGTATATATAGCAACATATATATATATACGGGTATATATCTGTTATATATACACGGGTATATGGGTATATATAGCAGCATATATATATGTATATATGGGTATGCAATATATACAATCCTCATCTTCAATCTCTCTCCCAATTTCCCACTTCCAATCTCTCTATATATATAAATTAGGGTTAGGGTTTTGGGATGCCCAAATTGAAGAAAAAGAAGGATATGCAAGTCATTTTATATCATTTTGAGGGCAAAATAGATAATTCACAGGGTGGTTAACGACACAGTTTAACGACGTGGAGACTGAGGGGGTCTTTGTGGGACAAAATTCAATTTTGAAGGGGTCTGAGTGAGAATAGTGAATATCAAGGAGGTCTGTGTGGGATTAGGGTATCTTTGAGGGAGTGTTGTGGTATTTACCCTATTTTTATGATTTTTTTCACAGTAATTGAAACATGGACAACCGTTTACCGGTGCATCACTTGCTCCAGACGGATGAGACATTGGAAGCTAGTATTTCGATCATGCATCAAATCTTCAAGCTTCAGCACTCAACATTTACGATTAGCCGATACTTCCATAATGTGCTATATTGTGTTTAACTCTTGGCCGCATAAATTATTGTTCCACCGGATTTCAGTGTTATCCCAATTGAGATCAGGGAAAATCCTAAATTTTGGCCATTCTTTTAAAATTGTGTTGGTGCAATAGATGACACCCACGTCCATGCACAACTCCCTAAAATTTAAGTTGTCTGCTTGGACTGTTTGTATACTTTTTAAAAAGAATTTACATATTTTTGGAATATATATAATTATTTCAAATTTTATACATATTTGAAATTTTGTAATTTTAAATATTGTTTTTGGTTTATTTTATTGTAATTTGTATATTTGAGCCGAATAATTATTTGGTTCTTTTCGAATTTTATATATTATTGAATACAATTTTTTAAAAAAATTGATATATTTTATTGACATTCTATATATATTTTTGAATGTTATATAATTAATTCGAATTTTATACATTTTTGAAATTTTATATTTGATTTTTCAAAGTTGATATCATCATTTGGTATTTATATTATTTGTAATATTATATATATATATATATATATATTATCATTTTATATTATTTTTTCTTTTATATATATAATTATATCAAATTTTTATACTTCATAAAATATATAGTTGAATGTTTTTTATATATGTAATAGTCTTTATTAGGATATAAATATTATATCCAATATTTTAATCAATCAATTTTAGAATAGACCACTTATTGGAAGCATATAGTTTTCCAAACATGGGTTGATTTTAGTTTTTTCAGACCAGACCAGAAAGACCAGATCATTTATCAAACATAATTTTAATCAACACCAAAACCAAATCAGACCACACAAGACCAAACAAAATCAGTCCAAACTAATTTAACCAGACCAAATCACTTTTCAAACATGGCCAAAGAACCGTCCCATCACTCTCCATTGAATTAATAAATATCATATGGTCCATACCTTATGTGTGTGAACAATGACAGCTTTTTTTCTGCTTTTTTTTTTTTTTTTTCATTTCCGGGAATGATTGAGTTTTCAAATGATAAGTGGTTATTGAAAAATCATAATATTTAATTTCTTTAGTTTTTATTTATATAGTAAACTGGCAAGAGTTTAATTAATCAATAATATGCCCCCCACCTCCCAAATGAACTAGGTGCATGCCGACACATGTATCATTTTTTTCTTTAACGTGTTTTAGAAATTAATTAGACTATTACATCATGAAAACAGAGACACCTACATACATATATATATATATTTATATATATATATATAAAGTAGGGTTATTTGCAGTGAGGCCCCCTGAACTTTCAGTCAATTCCATATAGAAAGTGGTCAATGCGTTTTCAGTCCATCAGCCCTCTCAACTTTCACTTTTCTTGCAGTGACACCCCCTGGAGGGGTGAAAAGTCCAGAAAGCCCTTGACTTATATCACTTATTACATATGGACTTTATGTTTATTGTGAAGTTACACAAATACCCTCAACCCTAAACATTTCACCCGCCCTCTCTTTTTCTTTCGCTCTCTAGAAACTTCTCACAACCTTTCATTTCCTCTCTATCTCTTTCTCTTTGGCGATTTGTTCATCTCTCACATACAAACACCCGATCTCTCCTCTTGATCTCTATAAAACAATAACCTAATCCTAATTTCGTGGTCTTTGTCCATAAACTCCATAGATTCTAGGGTTTATATGTGTTCGAATCACTTCAAAAACCAAAACACATGGTTCGAATCTGATCTTAAAACTTCTTATTTCAATGGGTTTTCACGAATTTGAGTTCGATTTCATGATTTGGGAGTGGGTCTGATCTCATCCAAAAAAATGTCCGATCTAATCTCTGAGTGTAAGTACTCAACTATTTATGTTGATTTCGCTAAAATTTTCAAGCTTTGTTTGGTACAAAATCCTAATATTTTGTTCTTTGTTTTGTTGGTAGATCTAATCTCGATTTGTTCTTGGATTTTTGATATTTTTGTGCTTCTGACGCTTGGAGTTTCACTGATTTTGGTATGAAACTTCTAACACCTTTAATATATGTATCAATAGGGTTTGTATATGTGGTTGTATGTGTTTGGTTTCTGGAAATTGGGTCTTTCTTAGAAAAAAATTGGGTTTTTGGAAATTGTATGAGTTTTGGGTTTCCCTATGTTAAAACTGTGTTGGATATGGCCTTGCATGTGTTGGTTTCAATTTAGAATAATTTTAGTGTTTTTCATTTGTTAAAACTGTGTTGAATCTTGTCTTTGCGGATTGAACTGGCCAATTTAGCCCATACGCTATCCTAATTTTGACCTTAATCAAACCTTAGAAACATTGGAGTAATGTTAATTAACAAAATAAAGCGGACTGAACTAGCCAATTTAGCACATACATTGTGTACATAGATATACATTTATATTATTATTGAATATAAAGTAAAACATCAATGTATTTGTTACATTTGGTTTGATAAAATGTTATTGTTCAAGTTGTTAGAAAGCATGTAGTGTGCATAATGACTAGTAGGTGGGTTTGATCATTCAATGAATATACACATTCAACACACACTTGTGCTACAAATATTAGCAAAAAAAGGAGTTGCTCACTTGACATAATTATAATACAAGCAGTGTAGTGATTTCAATTTAGAATAATTTTAATGTTTTTCCTTTGTTAAAATTGTGTTGAATTTGGCCTTGCATTTGTTGGTTTTAATTTTGAATCAATTTTGTTTTTACTCTTTGTGATTTTGGGGATTTATCAAATTAGGGTTTAGCCAATCCTGAACCGATCTTACTTGGGATCACAAATCCCAAGTTTGTCTTGAGCAAAACCCAAATTGGCGAAGAATATGGCCCCTGGGGTTCCCTTTTATTGGAACTATGTTTCTGGATCGAAAGAGTTTTATCGATTCCAACAATTTTTTATTTTTTGGTGGAAACTTGCTTGAATTGAATTCTATCAATTTATATTGTTTCGCTCCTATATCTTCCAAAAGGGAAAAAAGAAAGATGCTAAAACATAATAATTTTTGGTTAATTTAGGGTTCCGAAATAGCTCCCACATCTATCAACAAGATTTTTTTTGTTAATTTTTCATTAAAACTGTATTTTTTTTTGGCTTGCATGCTTTGTTCTTTTGAAAAAAAAATTAGTTTTTTTTGCTGATATGGTGATAATTGGGAGTTTCTAAAAATAATTTTTAAATTTTTTTTTGCTTGCATGCTCTTCAATGATATGAAAATGGTACCTTGTGAATAATTTTAAAATTTTTAATCTTTTGATGAAAGTTGGAACTGTTTTGGGTGTTATGATATTGATATGGTGAAAACTGTTTGTTTTTTTAATTTTTTTTTGCTTGCATACTCTTTAATGATAGGAAAATGGTACATTGTGAATATATATATTTTTTATGAAAGTTGGGATTGTTTTGGGTGTTATGATATTGATATGGTGAAAATTGTTAGTTTTTTAAAATATATATTTTTTGTTTTGCTTGCATGCTCTTTAATGATAGGAAAAGGGTACCTTTTTCTAAATTTCTTTTTTTTTTAATGAACATTGGTACTGTCCTAACCCCTAAATTAACCTAATCCCTAAACCGTAAATTAACCTAACCCCTAAACCATAATTTGGTACTATCCATATTTTTTTTTTGGGGGGAGGGGGGGTTCGCATTTATGAAAATTGGTAATATATTTGGTATTTAGGGTGTGTTTGTACTCCAATGGTGAAAAATAGGGAGCTTCTGATATATATATATATATATGTATATATATATGGCTTGCATGCTCTGTTCTTATGAAATTTTGGTACTTTATGATTTTTTATTTATTTTTGCTCTTTTCCCTTTATGAAAATTGGTAATGTAAGGGTGTATCCGTAATCCCTAAACTCTAAATTACCAAGGAAAATGATCATCCAATGAAACATATTAACCAATGTATATATTAATACATTAAACTGTTTGATTTTTTTTTTTCCTTTCATAGATTTTTGCAGTTCTGTAATGTTTATGTAAATCCTTTTATTTGTAGGTTTCAACTGGGCAAGATGGCTCCGGTTCTCTTTGGGCACAATGATTTTTGAGATGATTTGTGTGTGTATGTATGTTGGAATGGAATTATGGATGAATGTTGGAATGTATATATAGACATTTTTCAGTTCTAACTGTTGGAATCCATTTCTAGCTGTTGCATATTTTCTGCAAAAAAAAATTACAGTTTAATGTTCGGACACTGTTTATTAATTTAGGTTGCAAAGTTTATAATCACTGTACATTGGCGCCAATTCCTAGCAACAAACAGGGGTAGATTGGTCCTCAAAATTAACCAAACTCACTTTAATAATGAACAAAGGGTACATGAGTAATTTCAAGTACCAAAAACCCCTTCAGGGGTGTCATTGCAAGAAAAATCAAAGTTCAGGGGGCAAGTGGACTACACTCGCGTTGACCACTTTTTGAGTGGCATTGACCGAAAGTTCAGGGGGTTTCAATGCAAATAACCCTATAAAGTAAGTAAGCTATCGTGTTTTTCATTAATTTAATACAGTGCTTGAACTTTAGGCATGATGTAGCATATATATATATATACATATATAATATCTTATAGGGTAAATAGCTAAAAATACCCCTCAACTTTCTTCTCTTTCTCTACTATACCCCTCAATTAATTATACCCCCCTCAACTTTCATTTTCTTGCACCATGGGTTTGCCCTCAATTTTTTTTACCCTTTTACCCTCCAAAATTTTTTTATTTCCACCTTACCTTTAATCTTATCCTTACTATTATATTTCTTAATTCTTTAAATTACAAAAATATTATTTCTTTTAGTTAGAATATTAATTATGTCATTTACCTTTAATGTATTAGAGTAAATATACTCTCAAATGTAATTTTTTTTAATAAGTTCTAATTATTTTATTTGTAAATCAATTAACTTGGTATTAAATTTTAGTTTGATTTAAATCATAAAACTCAATCCTAATTAATATATTCATAAATAAATCCAATTTATGAAAACAATATATATATATTTCGGAATATATATATAATTCGTTAAAAATATATCTTTTCCGAATTCTTTTAAAAAATATGATTTTTTTCCGAAAAATAATTTTTTTGGGAAAAATATATATTATGTTCCAAAATATGATTTTTTCTGAAAAATAATTTTTATTGAGAAAAATATATATTATTTTCAAAAATATGAATTTTTTCTGAAAAATAATTTTTTTGAGAAAAATATATATTATGTTCCAAAATATGATTTTGAGTCATAATACCTAAACTACCATCAATAATATAAGAGGGTTTAGTGAAATCAAACCTTCAAAAAAATTATTTTTTGAAAAAATATGTATATTTTGGAATATATATATATTGGAAAAGGATATATGTTTCGGAATATATATATATATATATATATATGATTCGTCAAAAGTATATATTTTTCTAATTGTTTTAAAAAATATGATTTTTTTATGAAAAATATACATTATTTTCTAAAATATAAAAAATATATATTTCGGAAAAAAAATCATATTTTGGAAAATAATATATATTTTTCTCAAAAAAATTATTTTTCAGAAAAAATCATATTTTGGAACATAAAAAATTCATAATTTTTTAAAACAATTCGAAAAATATATATTTTTGACGAATTATATATATATATTCCAAAATATATATCATTTTCCAATAAAACTTAATTTCATTTAAATCATAAAACTCATTATCCTAATTAAATTTTTTTTTGCCCAAATGAAACTTTCTTTTCATAAAAATATATTCATAAATTCTTATTTATTTATGAATATATTAATTAGGATTGAGTTTTATGATTTAAATCAAACTAAAATTTAATAACAAGTTAATTGATTTACAAATAAAATAATTAAAACTTACAAAAAAAAAATAACATTTGAGAGTATATTTAGTCTAATACATTAAAGGTAAATGGCATAATTAATATTCTAACTTAAAGAAATAATATTTTTGTAATATAAAGAATTAAGAAATATAATAGTAAGGATAAAATTAAAGGTAAGGTGAAAATACAAAAAGTTTGGAGGGTAAAAGGGTAAAAAAAATTGAAGGCAAACCTAATGTCACGTCCTGCATTATGAGGTTACGCCACGTAGGCGCCACACAGACGCTTCGTAGGATCCTACTTGGCATCCTACATGGCATCCGGAATATTCTAGACTTCTCCACACTTCTCCGGAATTCTCTAGAGTATTGTAGAGTTGTCTAGACTTGTATAGAATTGTATATACTAGAATTGTATAGAACATTCTAGATATGGAGGATTCTAGAAATCTCTCCACTTTTCCTTGTAAGGCCCTTGGCCTATAAATAGAGGAGGGAGCTCATTTGCTCATCATCCAATAATCCAAGTAAACACAAGTTCTCTTGAGTTCTATTGCCTTCAAAGCTTTCTTGTCTAGCTTTCTCTTCTTACACACCAAGCTTCCGCATTCACCTAGCTTTAGTTGCTCACTAAGCTAGAGACCCACAAAGGCTTACTTAGCACTTCTCAAGCATCTTAGAGGTGTCTAAGGCCGCACGGTTCCTTGGAAACACCAAGTCCGTGACACTATGGTGCAACATTATATGAAACTTTAGGGGATTTTAAGCTCATTTCATAATTGAGGGGGTATAGTAGGGAAAAAAAGTAAAATTGAGGGGGGGTTTAAGCTATTTACCCTATCTTATAAATATTTACCAGTATTTGTAAAGAGAGGGGTTGACATGTCTACCTCAAGATGATCCAAGCAAATGTAGCTGGTACCAGTGGTGGAGAGGAATATGATAATATAATGTGTGTTAGGGGTTTACTTTAAAAGTAATATACATGATCAATTTTTGAGGTAGAACTAGACTACCAGCCGTCCCTTGTAAGGAGTTGTAAAGTCACATCTGGCAACAACAGTCAACAGCTATCAGCAACAGAAGCCACATGTCTCCGTGACCAACTGACCCATATCGTCCAATATATTATGTTGGTTACTGACCCGTATCGTCCAATATATTATGTATCATCTCGTTAGTAATATAGACAAATATTATCCGAGTCTACAATGATACTGCAATCGACACGGCCACAACAAACAATGATCTATATACGACTCCTGTAAGGGGTAAAAACTACTCCAGCTCAATAAATGTCCCCACATTGCAAGTAATTGAAAAGGCTTGAATCAAGATCAAAACAGGATGGATGATACATTGAGACAAATTATGCTCTGTTCCCTAAACTAATGTTTTATATACTGTACAATATAAATTAGTACAATACTGACATAATTTATATACACAGTGTCACAGATTATGCTCGAATGGGTAAATATAATAACTTCTCTTGCACTCGGATTCGATATTGTTGGAAGAGCAGAGTTGGCTCTCCATTCCTGGTGCAGTGCCACTAAATCATTGGCTTTACCCGAGGAACTCGTCCGGTCTCCAGCTATCCCCCGAGACCCTCGGGACATGGCAGCAGTCTGTCCCGTATGGTACTGATGCAGCATCTGGTTTCTGATCAGCATCAGCTGTGGCCTGGACTTGAGCCGCATACTTCAGGTTCCACAAGACATCCTCTATAGATGGACGAGCCGCAGACTCGGGCGATATGCATTTTTTGGTGACTGATATCACAATTGATAAAGACTCTTGTGAACAAGTGGTTAACACAATTGGATCCACAGTTTGCAAATGACCATCCTGGCTACCAAATGATCCCTGTGATGAGCAAAAGCAAGCAGGTCTCAGAAATCTATTGTTTTTAATGAAATGAAAATGTTTTCTCATCCAATTCACTAATTGTTAAAAGATTGAATTAAATATATACTGCCCTTAAACTCGAATTCATATTTCCATGCTTGGCAGTTCAAGCTTTTACCAAACACCAAACAATTATCTCATAATGAGATATATAAGCTGTCGAGATATATAACATGACATGACACTGACTTGTACATATAATAACCTTGAGTTTAAGAAACTCAACTGACAAAGAAACTACTTAAACTTTAAGTATTCACAAAACATATGTATTTAAACCATAGAAATAGCATACCATTTCACTTAGCATATAAACTTCTCCTTTCCCACTTTGTACAGGACCCACGATTGATTCGAGTAATATGAAACCAAAGTTATAAACGTCATCCTCTAATTTTGACACATGCCTGCAATAAAGCATGCCAAAGGGTCAAATGTTTGATGTAAATATTAGTAAACTATATTTTCCAAAAGCAATATTAGTAAAAATAATAGCACGGAGTGGAAAAGTTCAAAACAAAAAGTTTGGACCCAATACAAGAAAAGTTCACAACAAATCAACTTGTTAAAGATGGTGTAACTTAAATATTTTAGATCCTTCAACACGACCCCTCACGTGTGGCCTTCAAGTCCAACCCGTGGAACAACAATTTCAACAAAGGGTGGCGGTGAGGTTTGAACATGAGACATTTGGCTCTGATACCATGTTAACTACTCAACTGCTCTAAAAGCTTAAGTTGTTAGAGAGAATGTAACTTAAATATTTTATATCCTTCAACAGGAAGGGGAGCTCAAGCTTTTCTATGTAGTGGTGAAAGGAAAAGTAAATCACTCTAATCTAAAACTTGTCTTAACTAGCATCTAACCTTTTCGGATCTGTTTTTTTTATTTTTTTCTTAAAATGGACAAAAGTTTGACACCTTAGGAATAAGTTACACACAACATCAAAAACAGGGAGAAAACGTCTATGAACTGGATGGGATCAATGCCCATTGTGTTTTTTTATTTGTCCAGGAAGGTAAGAAAAATGCAATCAAGTTGCATAGTCATGCTTCTAGTTTGGAAATTCTATGTTTCAATCTCTAAGCTCTATTATAAATTGTCCATTGATGGTGGGTGGTTGAGAAACATCAAGCAACCAAACTTTGTTGATATAAAATTAGATCGAGAAGTATCCCTTCTGCAGCCAAGAACATTTCTGTCAATAAAGTCTTTCCAGAAGGATACCTACCATGATTTACAATCATCTTCCTTTCCCTACAAAACCAAGCAAAACTTAATGTTAGATACGGTACCCTTGAAATTGAGAAATCAATAAGGTAGTTTAATTGAGAAGAAACGAACCTCAAGCTTTTCAAGTTTGTCAGTGAGTATGGACAACCCGTAGTCACTCAGCTTAGCAATCCCATCCTCATCAAGCAATATATTATTTGACTTCAACCGGTTGCTAAAAGAGGCAGGAATTACCCCAGTATGTAAAAAGTGCACAGCGTTGGCAATACCAATGAGAACCGCCAATCTGTCTGACCATTTAAGAACGTTCTCTTGACAACTTTCTGCTCATGTACAATTAGTTAGAGTGAGGCTACAGCTTACATAAGTCTGCATTCTAAAGATTGGTAAAATTATTGTCTTCAAATAAAATGACCATAAAATTATTGTTATGGTGTGGATATATGCATGGAGTATGGAGCTTTCTGTTTAACAAATTCTATGTAGACTATGTTCACTAATTTTCTTGCTATTCATTAGTGTATATATATGCATCTTTTTTTTATTATTATTGTTCATCTGACACGAAACTACACCTCTTGCTCCAGTTGGACTTGAACCTGTTACTTTGGAATGTGAGGAATTTCTACTACTTGTCTACAGCCATGGTGGTGTATCATACATACATACTTATTAACTGCTATTGAGTTTCCCTAATTGGTGCCACAAAGAAAGATGATATACTTGAGTTGATTTGAGCTTTCATTAGGGGGCTTGATGAACATTTAATTTTGTTTGAGATTTTTGGCAAATGCCTGCTGTAGAATGAGTAGATTAACATACAATGATTCTTGGTACATCTAGGTGCTCAAAAATTGCATTACCACTATGTCTTAGTTTGACTCTGCATTTTGAGCTTTGGTGGGTGCTGATTGATTACTAATAGTGGGCTGTGCTCTGTAATTTAAGGAGGCAATTGCAGAGAACACTTTTTTTTTCTTTTTTCTTTATAGGAGCTTTGTTTTAATGACAGTTTGTATATATATATATAGTATATACAAGTTTTTTCTTATTTTTCTTCAGTAGTTTTAGGACATCTTTTGCAGCAACTGTGATATAAAAATGAAGAGAAGCAATGGCAGGAGGATGAATTTTATGTGTTAAATATTAGATTCAGACTAGTAGTTCTTTTAGAGTGAGACTACAGCTTACATAAGTCTGCATTCTAAAGATTGGTAAAATTATTGTCTTCAAATAAAATGACCATATACGTTGGCTATTGAGTCCCCAACAAGAAGGATATCATCTCGGCATCACAAAATAATGCAATTAAAATAACTGGAACACCCAACCCATATGCATCCTTCTAAACAACCTGCCCTTCTTTTCTTTTCTTTTTTTTGTGTGTGTGTGTGTCAAATTTTGGATAGAAATTATAGTAAAACAGCTATGACAACCTCCACCACCAAAAAAATAAAAAAATTCCCTTCTTCTGAGATGAGAAGGTCAAAGGGACTATAACAAACTTGCAAGCATCCAAGTGGTTTTGTAACATGGCTGAGGTCTCCACAGCTAGAAACTCCCACAAACTGAAATTCGGATAATCAAACTCAATGAAGGAGTACGCCAGCTAACTGGATCTGGAAACAAAATTCAGTCCTCCCATTTGACATTCTTCGTCTAAACATCTACATGTATGGGTGATATACAGATGTTTTCTTACCGTTACAATGCAACACATTGTGATATTACTTGTCAGCATGTATGTATATCTGTATGTGCACATGCATTCATATATGTACTAATTGAATATCTATGTTATGCTACACTGACCTGAGAGAAGGGTCCGAAAATTCCCATTAGGCATATATTCATATACAAGGAAGATTCTGCCTGCAGAAGAATCATCTTGTCCACCATCATCAATGCAATGGCCCAAAAGACCAACCAGATGTGGGTGATGAAGCTTTGAAAGTAACTCCAACCGAAGTTTAAGGTTTCGAGTTGAATGTTTTCTAAACAAAGTCAGAGATCGTATCGCGACCTGAGTCCCATTCTCTAATATTCCCTTGTAAACCTGAGAAGATGAAGAGAAACTCTCAAATTATGCCTTGAGCATAGAATTAGCAAAATTAGATATCAATCATGGAAAGAAAATGTTAAAGATCGATGTCCTTGTGCATTGCACTCAAGTTAGCATTGTGTGCATAGTAATTTAGTAACCAAGAATCACTGCAAAATAAGCGAATCACCATGTTGAATTGATTTGATACTTCATAAAATCCCAAAACATACAAGACTTTCAGCGATACCTTCCCAATAGAACCTTTACCCAAGAACATTGACAGATTGAAATTGTTTGTGGCTTTTTCCACCTCTTCTAAGGAAAACAGTTGGCATACTGGCGCTCCTCGTGTTCCTATTTTCACAGCTTGAGAAATGATCCCTAAGGAAATAAGAAGGATAGGCATTTTTGTCAAGAATTCTGCATAATACTTAATGCCATCTGTAATGAAGCACGAAAACAGCTTTCACTTTGAACAAAAACGAAAAATATCTAACTCACTAGCATTTGCGAGTATCTCAGAAGAAATTCCTGCTTGAGAGTAATCTTGCACAACCATTGGCAATGTATGCTGATACAGTGTACGGTTCCTTTTGCGAAAAATGAGAAGCCCAAGTACCAAGACTACCATAACAATAACAGTTCCTCCAATGACACCAACTAAGAGCCCTATTTTTCTTCCCCTAAATGCATTTTTACAATATGACTCATGATGCTGATGTTGAGTACCAATGGACAAGCAATTCCCGCTAAAGTTAACAACTCTACTGTCCAAAGTATTCCCCAAGCAAGAAGGAAGTGCGCCTATTAACCTGTTGGAAGATATATCGATGTACCCAAGTCTAACCCCACAACTCAAACGGCTGGAAAGCACCCCACTCAGCTTATTGAAACTTAAATCCAGATAAGTGATAGTGGGCAAAAAGAACAATGCAGAAGGCAGTGTTCCACTCAAATGATTGGAAGACAGATCAAGGTATTGAAGCTGGTTTAGTTCGACATATTGTTCGGGAATATTACCCGAGAATGCGTTCTTGCTTAGAAGAATAATGGACAAACCTTTGGGCATGAGAGGGAGTTTAGAACTTAAATGGTTTCCTCTTAAATCCAATAAACGCAGACTAGTTAAACTACTCAAATCAGGTAATATACCAGAAAGCTCATTGTGAGACAAAGCAATATCAGTGAGTGTTGTAACTTTGCATATTGAAGAAGGAAATTGACCCTTCAATTGGTTGTTCTTCAAGCTCAGAATTGCGAGATTCGATAATGAATCCAACCAATGTGGGAGAGAGTCATTGAAGAAGTTTCCATCCAATGTCAAAGTTTGAAGCTTAACCAGTGTAGATAAGTGAGGTGGAATAGAACCAAACATAAAATTTGAACTCATGTCTAGTAGTTCAAGTGAAGACAACCTATGGATTTTACCAGGAAATGGTCCCCAAATACCCAGAGACACTAAACTAAGAACTTTCAAGTTAGTTAATCCTGTCAATGTAGTAACAAAAGCATCAACAGAGAAACTCTTGGACAGAGTGTGATTGGGAATTGCAAATCCATTGAATTCACTAACCTTGGAAAGCTTATCTCCCTTAATTTCAAGCTTTGTGACAGAATTGTCCTGGCATTTGATGCTCATATTTGGGGTTGAAGTCAAACTACACAAATCTCCATTGTAATTTTCCCAAATTCGCAATGCTAAAGGGTACTCCAAATGCTTCCTTATTTGCACAAGAACTTGAGTTTCAGAAGTTTGTAACTGATGGGTAGTTGAGATACAGAAAACCAATGAAAAACACACTACAGTAAACAAGTTTGAGTACCCCATTAACAGAATTGATTGCAGGCTTCAGATTTCAGAGTGTAGAACAAAACCCTAGAAAACAGCAAGTTTTTAGAATTAATGAGAAACAGAGAAAGAACCATTGTAATCTCTTAACCAAAAAAAACAGAAAACAGAACAACCCATTCAGATTTCACCCCAGGAGAATTTTGAATTATTTCATCAAACAAGGAAAACCCAAGAAAGAATTCAAACAGTTAGTCAGAAAATAATACTAGAACATGCTTAAGGTATTTGTTGAAAACCCAATTTTAGGAAGAATTGCAGAAAATGAGAGAGGGGCCGTGAATCCCTTATGTGTACTCTGCAAATTCCTGAAAAAGAAGAAAATAAAAAATAGGAGACATAAAGGAAAAATCTATGTTTGGTGGCAGATATTACAGAAAACAGTGAACAGCCCAAGAAGGAAAATTGGAAGACAGTTACAGAAAGGAGGCATGAGAAAAAAAAAAAAACTTGTGATTAAATTATGGAAGTGTTTGGAATTAAGAAGTGAAGTAGTACTAGTAGTAAGGGAAGGGGTGGTTGAAGAGAGAGTGATAAGGCATTTAGTGCAGCAAACATTGAAGACGACGACGGTACAATCAGGTCGTAACCATTAATGCAGTCGGTCCTTCTTAGTTCTTACACACAGTCAGTGTGCAGTGTTTGTGGGTTCGAAACTTGCAGTTAGGACCCTCACAACTGTGGAACCAAAAAAATGATCAGCTTGGTGTATGTATCTGTTTTGTTATTTTAAAAACAGTTCCGTAGACAAAATAAAAAATAAAAAATTAATCACTTATTAAATACCTCTCCCTTCGTCCCAATTTAAGTGTCCATTTTGGGGAATCTAACTTTTTTAGATAATGATCTTTATTGGTGTGATAGTGAATGAAAAACTAATTTTATCATTGGTCTCATCAAGTGATGTGATATTTCTAGTTTGGATATTTTATAATTTGAATGATTGAAGGGTAAATTAGTAAATTGACCAAATAAAGTGACATTGACTTTTCTTATTTTGGAATGAGTTAAATAGTGAATGTGAACACTTAACTTATTTTGAAATGGGTTGAATAGTGAATGTGAACATTTAAATTATAACGGATGTAGTATTATTTTTTGTTACACTTGTGGGAGGGATGTAATGAATTTGAATAATATTAATTTCTGACATAATTATCAATATTACATAATTAATCGAATGATACTCAAAATACTTAACATACCTAATGATATGTCAAATCATAACTTAAGAAGACAACTCGGTACGAAAAGTTGAAAACTTATTACAAGAGATCCACGGGATTAGGAATTGATCCAACTTGGTGCTCACAGTCACTAGCATGAATACGACTTAGTTTGGTTTTATTCCCTTAACAAAGAATATTGTTCTAAAGGAATGGCCACAATTTCTTATGACTGGCTTCTTCTCTTTTCAAAAAGATTTTTCCTGCATAACACATTCATATACTAACAAAAACTTCACCAAATTGCATTAAACTCCCCTTGCGCTATACCGTTTTGCAATTTTAAAGTTTTTTCTTTCTTGGCAATTTTTTATTTTTTATTTTCTTTGAAAAAGAAAAAAACAGCAATCACCTTTATTAGATATAGATTCGGCCTTTGGGCCTACGTTTTTCTTTGACATTTAATTGGGCCTACTGGTTTGCGATCTGTAAACACTCGTTTTGCAGTTGGGCTGCTGGACTTGAGCTTAAATTGAATTCATATTTTTCGATGATTGGAAAATTGTTAAAAAACAACTCCAAAATAATCTCCAAGGCACCCATTAACAACTAAAATCACTCACACTACTCAATTATGAGTCTATTATGTGGTCAAATATTATCAGAAACTTGTATCCTTAATCATACAAATGTGAAAGCATGTTTTAAAAAAAAATTCAGGTAAATAAGAATATGTAAAAGCATTCTCTTAAATACTTAACTAGATGGTTTTTTTTCATAAGATGGCTCACAAAATAAAAAACAGATGACAAGAAAAACGTTACATATAAGATTGGATTTTGGAAGCGTTAAGAAAACAGTCCGAGTTGGGTTCTTGAATTGTAGTGTTGGATCAAATTGAAAAATCTATGGGACAGCTTGATTTACATTTCTAAAAACAGTTTTTTGAAAACTAAAAATTTTCTCTACAAAAAGTTTGTTTAGTTCAATTTTTAGGAAACATTTTTTTAGTAAACTCAGATATAATAATGCTTCTTTTTAAATAACTTATTCTTATTGTTTTAAGAAAAATATTTTCTATTCTAAATATTCTCGAGAATAATTTTCAGAGATACAAACCAAACAACTCGTATGAATTGAAATATTCATGCATGTGGTACTTTTTCACACATGTTTCCCCACAAAACCAATTTGTTCTAAATAAATAGTCTACCTTTTGAGAATTAATCATACGCTCCACAATTTTATATATATATATTATTTTCAAACTTTGATAATCTGTGCCTATAACACCATCAACACTACATCAGAAAGAAACGTGTTGATCAATTCAATCAATTAAATTGCTTGCTTCTTCTTTCTTAAAGGAGGGAAACCATAGCTCAAAAGGTGGGTATGTATCTTAAAATAGAAAAGCTCTCCACTTTTATTATTGTAATTTTATCATTATTATTTGAAATGCCTCTCCATATATTATTCCAAGCACAATCATATTTGCTTCAGTTTGGAAACTTTCATGTACAAGCAATTAAATCTAAATGGAGTTAGTTAGATAAAGCGCTCTCTCTCTCCAATCAATATTCAATACAAAGTGAAAAATTCATGTTGATTAGCAAGCATCAAAACATATGTTTTGAATCCAAAAATAGTTAACCTAATGTGAAGTGACGTCAAAAGCTAAGCACTAAGCAATTGAAAAAAAAAATTAAAAACTTTAATAAATCATTTCAGCAAATCGTAAAATTCAAATTTCGTTCTTTACACAAATCAAATACTACTAATGTACCAAGGTGGAGACATTATAGTTTAATAAGAAATGCATAGATGGTCCTTTGTGTTTGTTGAGAAATGAAAGTGTAGAAGAAACTAATTGGCATCGACCCTACACGATGACTGGCTCATGGCGCCAATACAAATTAAATTCAGGTCATTGTCTCATTTGATTATACCTGTATATATATATATAATTAAAAATGATAGTCTTATATCTTAGCTCCACCCTTATTTGCAAAAGGCTCACCTTATTGCTAATTGGTTACATTGTTAATTAAAGGGGGATTGAGATATCCATATGGAGGGTCTGCATTGTCCCAATAGTGGAAGACAAATGCAATGACCTCCCATCTTTTCCTTTCTTCTATGAACTTATGTATGACTATATATCTACAATATTGAATATTCAAACACAATATGTATTGTATAACATTTGTGAAGAAATATATTGAACCGCTTTATTAATTATGATAGATTTTCACTAATTATATTGTTTTGTTAAAGTTATATGGATCATGAATTACCTCGCGTTTGGATATTTTCTTATAGACTTGCCAATTAGCTAAATTTAGATAATGTCTCTTAAGAGGTATTTATATTAGTTTGATTTTTTTTATTTTTTTGACATCAAAGAGAGTACATCTAATTTGACACTGCAAACCCGCAGGCTTGCAAATTGAAAGAATGATATATATATATATATATAAATCTTGTGTATAATAAACTGATACAGAAAACATATATATTGGAGTCTTGGAGCAAACGCATGCCAATTGTAAGTCCGCATACCCTGCGACGACAAAAACCAATTAAACCAATTGTAAAAAGCTTTTGCTTTCCTATTTGAATATGTTTTGTCATCAATCTGACAAATATTAATTTGACTCTTTAGTGGATTGATCTCTTTGTCCTAAAGCAAAACACACGTATTGGAATTAGGATTATTATTCTAAGAGGGCTGTCCAACATAACCTCATGCCCTCGTTGATGGCTTCCATCTTAAGCTAAACGTCCAGGTACGTGCCTTTTCCTTTTACTTAACCACTCCAACTGCAATAATTATTCTTAACAATAGCTTGTCGCATCGTCTCATATCTTACCTCCTCGGCTTCCTAATATTTTTTAAGGTATAAGTAATATTAATTCTAATTTTTAAAATCAATATTATTCAACTTGCATTATTTTATTATTGCGACCATGATAAAAACATTAGAAAACTATATTCTAATTAAACTCGTATATTACTCTCTGCTAAAATCGTTTTATCGGAATTCGCTTTAATAGAATTGTTGGTTAATTCACTCTAGTTATGGATGCACGTGTATATTGGTTTCAGAAAAGAAGAGAGGCAATATATAGGGATTATATATATATATATAGGATATAGATGCTGATAAAGTGACAATGTTGGTCAACAAAATCAGTGAGCAGCCTTCCTCAACAGGAACAAAGAATCGGTTGCTTGTGGAGTACTAGTATTGACTACGGAATTAATTACTTAATACAACAAACAACATTCATAGAAGATAGTGATTCGCAACTTTCTCTGTTCACTGTCTAGAAAGGATGAAGACCATTCAACACACTGCTGCAACAAATATGTGTCCTTTTCAACACATTCAATGGTCATCATTTTTTATATTTCATATATATATATATATATATGGTGAGACTCTAGGTGTATACACACTCTGTGATCGCGATCTCCCGAAACTCATGACTGTTTTATATTCTAATTCACGGGATATTTTGTATAGGTATATATAATTACATATACACGAATGCCAGAACTGACGCAGTGTGCTGAATTTGGGACATTAACCTTGATGGGCAATGCATACAGTGATACACTGCATACTAAATTTCAAATAATATCAATATCACAGCTAAAGACGAGTTAGAGATCATCAAATATTTAACCAGATAAACAATATGTATTGCATTTTTCAGAGTTGTCCGAAAATAGAACTGCACGCAAGTTAAGTTTTTATTTAGGAGGGCACGCAAATTATGGACACTAGACCACTCAAGAGTCGAGCTCAAGAGTCAGACCCAAACTTGACTTCGGCTATCACGACTCACGAGCAATATATAGCTTTGGACACCATGGAATAATATTTTATATATTTAAGAAATATATATATATATATATATATATATGAGATCCATTTTATTTAAGATATATGAGATCCATAATTGGCAATAATGGTATCGGTTTTGGTAATGGTCGCGGTATCAATGTAACGGACTCAGATAATATCAGTCTTAAAAATAAATATCGAATGAGTATCGGTACTAAATAATGGTATTGACACTTTCCAAAAATATTGTAAACCTGACTATACTTACCGTTACGGCAAACATCCATTTTATTATTCCATAGTTGAGGTTACGAGTTAAGGATTAAAGTGTTTTCATAGAAGGACTTACAATTTAAGGAAATAGGGCAACGGAAGGTAAAATATTGTATATTTCATGAAAATAGTATCATACCAGGCAATATTTTTTTTTATTGGACTTTAGTGCTAGAACAAGTTGGATGTTATTTTAAACATGAGATAAGGTAATTGTTATTTAGTTTTTCTTAAAGAGAGGTAAATATAAATACTCTTAATTTATTCAGTATATGTAAATTAACTTTTTTAAATTGTTTTATCCTACCATGCCCTTATTATTTATTTTACTTTAAAAATAATTATGGTATAGTGGATGTGCTCGTGTTGGCATTTATGTTTTCAAGAAGATACCACTAGGCTAATCAAAAATAAAATATTCAAAACCATTTGAGGAAACTAACTTTATTTGTTGATCTGACAAAATAATCCACGCCTACTTTTTCTATCTGCAGATTTGAACCTCCCAACATTTTAATTTTAGTGGTAAAAAAGCTAATACATTAACTGGATATAAATTACCAATGCTGTGAATAGCATAATGAGTTTAGTTTTCTTGTGATATGAGAAACTCTTGCAACAAAGATAAAATAAATGGTATTACATTTACATCCCCTTGAGATATAATTTATTACACTTTATGATAATTACAGTTTTACTCCCTCTAGGTCATCAAATCCCAATTAAGATGACCAAAAAAATAAAATGACATATATACCCCTGAATATTTTTCAATTAGGATGTAAAAAATTGGGTTTTTTTATCTGATTTGTCCCTAATTGTCCAATTATGGTATAAAAATTGGGACAAAATGAAAGCACTAATCTAGTAGACTGAAGCAAAATTATTCATAATAATAAAGTTGGAGGTATTTTAGATATTTCACCTAGCATTTACTAGGTTTGACCATGCTGGAAGTTCATCTATGAGTGTATTTGTTACAATTAACAAACTTTGGGAAAGAAAATATAATTATCCAAAGGATATAGAGTTCAAATATACTAAATCATATCTGGAGAGGGTATAAGGTGTAAATGAAGTCAAAGTGAAAGTATCCTATCACAGTTATGAATTACGACTTTGAATTCAAAATTTAAACCGATATGTTCTCCAATATTATCTAGGTTAACTTCATTTACACATTCGAGGTTTGTTTTAATTTCAATCACATTTTCTTAAGTTTGAATATTTTTAATTATATATTTTTAGGTTTAATATTTTCATCATTTACACCCTTTAATGATGATATCATCCTAATTTTTTTTATAAATATCTAAATTACCCTCAATGGAATAACTTAGAATTGTTTGGAAACAAGGATATGTAATTTTATCAATTTGACTCACTCCAATAATTTAATAATTTAATTTGTATTAAATTTTTAAATATATATATAATTCAAAAATATATATATTAAAATTTGAAAAATATTATAAAATTCGAAAATAAGTAAAAAATTAAAAATATATGTATAAAATTCGAAAAATATATATAAATTTTAAAAAAACATATAAAATTTGAAACAAATATATAAAATTAAAAAGAAAACATATAAAATTCGAAAAAATATATATTAAATTTCAAAAATAAATATAAAATTTTAAAAAACATATAAAATTCGAAAGAAATATATAAAATTCAAAAAACATATAAAATTCAAAAAATATATTAAATTTCAAAAAAAATTATAAAATTTGAAAATAAATATAAAATTCTTTCAATTTTTACAAACACATATTTTTTTTATAAAAAAACTAATTTTTACAAACAAATATTTAATTTTTTTGGAAACTAAATTTTTGAATTTGTGAATAAAAATTAAATCCAAAAACCCCAACCACAACCCTAAATATTTAATTTTTACAAACACATTTAATTTTTTTAAAAACTATTTTTTTAATTATATCCAACAACTCAAACCCCAACCCCAACCCCTCCCGCTGTCGCCGCCACCACCACCACTTCCGTCGGCGCTGCTTCCTCCAACCCCAAGCTCTCTCTCTGTATATATATATATACAAACCCATATACACATATATATATATATATGAATATATATAAATCTCAGTTTCCCAAACCCATATCCCAATCTTAGTTTAATTTCTATATACAAACCCATATACATATATTGTATATATGAATATTTATGTATCTAAATATGGGTTTGCTGGTTTTAGGACAAATTGAACCAATATACGTATATATATAAACCCATATATATATGTGGGAGCAGATGTGGGTCTTGTGGTGGGGTGTGGCGGCTCGCGGTATGGGCGGCGGCGGCGGTAGGGTGGGGTGTTTGAATATAGGGTGCGTTTGGATAGGGGTGTTTCCGTTTTTGTTATTGTTTTTTCCACTGTTCACGGGAACAAAAACGCGTTTGGGAGCCTTTGATGGTTTTTGTTTTCGTGAACAGTAAAAAAACGTTTTCTTACCCTTAGTTCAAAATTTGAGAACACCAAAATGGTATTTTTTTGTTTTCGGCACTGTTTGTTCTCAAAAAAAAAAAAAATTAATTGTTGCAGATTCCCTAACCTCCATCTTAAACCTCAAAAAAAAATTATTTTTTTTTTGTTCCCGAAAATTTTTTAGACAAAATTTTCAACCAAACATGTTTTTGTTTCCGGATTACCCTTAGGACAAGAACAAGAAATTTTTTTGTTCTCAAGAGATAAAAAACGAGAACAAAAATACGTGTTTCCAAACGCACCCATAGGGTTAATATGTGTTTGGATATAAGGTTATTTCTATTTTAGGATTAAATTGATTTAGGAGTGTTTGGTTTAGGGGTATTTTAGATATTTTATATCATGAGGGGGTGTGATTGAAGTAAAAGCAAACCTCTGGGGGTGTAAATTAAGTTAACCCTATTATTTTATCACTAAATTGAATTAAAATATACACAAACTAATTAAATGTAGCATAATATTATGAGGTATCATAAATACTAGGGATGAAAAAAAAACCGCCCTGTCGGGAACCGCCCCAAACCACCTAAATTTTTACGGTTTTTAACCGCACCATTTAAAAATAGGGTAGTTATGGAGGCTGGAAAAAAATCGATGGTAATTGAACTGGGGACGATTTTAGGAGTTCCCCAATCAAGGAGTCGCCCCACCCTAAATCGCATATTAATTATATCCTTTTTTATATCAAAATTACATATTATATATATATATATAACTTTTTATATAAAATTACACTAATATCCTCAAATCATAAACGTATTTGACTAGTATTTAATGTGTTATTGTTGACTAATATTTTATATTGTTAGATACGTAAACTTTATCAAATGTTGTTGACCTAGATTTGAATTATTTGTTTATTTAAAATTATTAAAAAATATTTTGTGTTATAAATTATTAAAATTAAATTAATCGGATAATTGCTTGTTTCATATATAGATATATTGATATGGTAAATTATTTACTATTTACTTGTTTTTAGGAAGAAAAAAAAAATACAATTTAATGGGCATGATTTGGGACGGTTATGGGGGACATGGGTGACAATGCGGGATGGTTATGAGGGTAAGGATAAAATTTTTAAACGGGTATGAGGCAATTATGGGGGATGACAATTTTTGCGGTTTTGAATATGAACTTTGAGAAAATCGCCCAAAACCACCCCATGACCATCCCTAATAAATATTACCTAGACTCACAAATCAAACATAAGGGTCTGTTTGAAAACGTGTTTTGTTTTTGATATTTCCGTTTAATTGAAACAAATCAAATGTGTTTGTTGCAGAGTAAAATTGAAATAATGTTTGATATCAGGAATTTGAATATGTTTTAAAGCAAATAGTGCAAAATATTAAATTAATGTTTACCTATTTTTTAAAACATTTCAACTATTCTCATACACGAAGGCACATAGCCCCCAATAAAAAATAAAATTGGGTTTTTTTTAATGGTAATTTAAGTATTTTAAAGAAAATATCGACAAAAAATAAGATTTGCCCCCATTTAATTTTGAAAAATTTAGGCTTATTGCCCATAATTGTTCCTAATATCATGGATTGTCTCCAATTAAAAAAAATTATGGTTCCATCATTAACTATTCCTATTACTGTACAAAAAAATACAAAATACGCAAAATGAGACCAACTACAATTTAAATGCATCAAATATATTATATATCACAGTACACTTAACAAATTATATATGTTATACGCGCGCACACATATATATTATAACATGTTTTGTGTGGTTCAAAATTTTAAATAATTAATCCGAGTGTGTTGATTTAGTTGGAATAGATTTGAGATTTACTGTCTCAAAAAGCATATTAATTTAATGTATTATCAGTTTTTTTTTTTTGGTTGATGACTTTTACAAATCCTGTTTTTTTTTTTTTGAAAGAAACTAATTTTTATTAAAATACTTTTGCTTTTAGCGTTGGATATGGTTTTAGTAGCTTACGGGTAAGCAAGTTATTTTTCAATGAAACCTTTTTTTTAATTGTATTGGTAAGTACTTGTTGAGCAACAGCACAAATTTAGTAATTCAAGAATCTATAATTATAAAATACTGGTAACTTGGTAAAATTGAAGGAAGAAAATAAGAGAGATTTTTGTTTTCACATGTGATGATAATATTGGTAGTATATACTATTCATAACCTTTTGTCAATAGCTTGTGTTTGACTAAGAGATTAACCGCAACCAAACAGAAAACTTTCACCGTGTTCGAGACTAAACTCAACCGTGGTTAAAAGTTAAACCATCCCAATACATATAATGCCTACTCAGTCCTTCCCTCTCTTTGTCTCTGGCGCTCACTTCTTTTAAGTTTCTCCCCACTCGAGTCTCGTGTCTATATAGAGAGAGAAACTAATATACAATCACAGAGCAAGAGTATTATATATATCCACACACACACCCCAAGTCAGAGAGCACAGACTCGCTACTCTCCTCTGCCCTAAATGACGGTGTTCGGCCACTCAGGAGCCGGCGGTTTTCTCGCCGGAAAACAGGTGTTTCCAGTCGACTGTGAAGCCGAGGTCTCTCAGCGACTTCTCGAAGCTTCGCACTGCAGCGATCTCAAATCGGCATCGGAATGCCTCGCCGATCCGTTCGTCGACGTCAACTTCGTCGGCGCTGTGTGCTTGAAGGTTCGGAAGACGGAGGTGTTGTGCCGCGACGAATCGGCGAATGAGGCTAGAGTGGAGTATGAGGAGTTCAGGGCTGATGTCACGCCTTTGTTCCTCGCTGTTCACGCTGGAAATGTGACGCTTGTCAGGAAGCTTCTGGTAATGCGATTCGATTTTGATTGCTAGTCTCTAAAATTCGGATCAATTTCGTTCGACTTTAGATTTAAGCTATTTGAGTTATACTGTTTGATTCTACTGGTCTTGAAGCCCTTGATGTGTTGTGTATACTTATATTGAAGTGTTTGATGAGTTTTTTTCTTTCTTTCTCATTTTTGATTCACCACTTATCCTGTAATCAGTTGAAATAGGAACTGGATTCTCTATATACGTGTGTATACATATATATATATATATTGTATTATATGTATAGATACGTTGCATATTAGCTTACCCAATCTCATCTCTTACCCAATCGCCATCATTCTATCTAGTAAATGTCTTATTCTGAATTTCAAAATTTGAAACTTTGTGCTTTAATGTTTTTCTGCTTCCTTTTTACTTTTTGAATTGTTTGGTTTTTTTATTTTTATTTTTTATTTTTTATTTTCTCCAAATACGCCTCATAATAGTGCTTTCATTTGCCTCCTTAATTACTAGATTTGCTGGAACGGGATGGAATTATGTCTCTTACTTGCGTTCCCACAATGAAATTTAATTCTTAAGCAATTCCTTTTGATGTTAGATAAACTATGCATCTCTATATTTCCAATATTTGAGACTATTAAAAAAAATTTTGATTTTTGAATTGATCTGCAGTTTTTTTTTTTCTTTTTTTTTGGGGGGGGGGGGGGGGGGGGTTAAAAATTGATACTTCAGTAGTGATTTCCTGGTCACAACTCCCAATCCAAATCACCATGTCCACTGTAAAAGAGTAGGAGGAGATGCTCACTGAAGCTAACAATCCATTTGCCTCTACTCAGCAGTTTTGTTCATTTGGAAAAGACATTTTGATTTTGCACCAATCTGTGAGATTTGCTGGATTTGTTATCAATGCTGAAAAGGTGTCTGTTAATCTGAATTGGATATTTGCTTCAGGACAATGGGGATCTTTAAATTCTGAAAAGTGAAAATCCATTTGCCGCGGGCATTTTATTTGGAGATAAAGTTCTATATTCCTCTTACTTCTTTAACGTTGATTGTCTTTTCTTTTTGGTCACGAGGTCCCATATGTGCTCTTTAATGTGAAGATTCGAATATGATATGTGCTCTTAGGAGTCCCCTTTTTTTTTTCCCTCTTATTGCCTGAAAACTTTCATCTAAATTATTCAACTTTATACCACATCATACTATCCAATCAAATGGAAAACTATCAAATATTCTAGAGATTTAAGGCGATTAGTGTCTTAATATTTTGGTGATCGACTTTCGAAATTCATTTCACATTTCTTTTCAAGATGAATTTTTTCACATCTCTTTAACAAATGAATTGAATGTAATTATTCAGTAAAAAAATAATGTGACCCAAAATGCAGAGCATCACCCTTGTCAATTTTTATTTTTCTATCTTCAGTAAAAATAATCAGACTTGAAAGCTTTTTATTATTTATTATTTTCTTGCAAACTAACTGACTGCTATAAGATCAGCAGCATGGCATTTGGGAATGTATTATGAGGTTGCAAGGAAGAAATATATGAACAATATATAAATAAGATAAGCTATTTTTATATTTGTCTTTGGGTTGGCAAGGCCCATTTGGAGTTGTCCATAACCATTGACTAGGTCTTCAAGGAGTAAATAGCTGCACAAGTACATGATACATCCCCCCTCTTCTTGTTATAAATGATCTCTCTTGTGCTGCTTGCTGAAAGTTCCATGCCGCATTGTCTGTCATATCATTTCTGCTCCCCCTTTTTGTCTGTTTGTGGCCATGAGCACCTGTAACTTATGAAGAATCCAAGATACTTTCTGTGGGTACTAGCTGTGTATCCTTCTTATGGATTAAGATTTTCAAGAAAAATAGAATTAAATAAATAAAAAACCATGTCTTCTTGTGGAGTCTTTTCATCGTCCTTGCAATGTACTAAAGAAAATTACGGTTCAAAAATGACAGTGCATTGGAGCTGATGTGAACCAGAAACTCTTCAGAGGCTTCGCGACAACAGCAGCTGTGAGGGAGGGCCACCTTGAGATTTTGGAAATCTTGCTTAAAGCTGGAGCTTCTCAATCGGCTTGCGAGGAGGCTCTGCTAGAAGCTAGCTGTCATGGGTGTGCTAGAGTTGTGGATCTGCTGATGGGATCAGATTTGATTCGGCCCCATATTGCTGTGCATGCTTTTGTCACTGCATGTTGCAGAGGGTTCGGGGATGTGGTGGATGCTCTCATGAAGGTAAAATATCATTTTTTTTTCCTGGCTATTGTGAAACATTTTTTCATAGAAGTTTGGGTGTGGCGGTAACTGCATATTTACCTCTCTGGACAGACATTTTGCCACCTCTCAGTTTGCCAAATTTAGGAACATTTGAACTGCCCAAACTTGCCCTTGTTTTCTTCAAGAAGATGGATAAGACTCTCCTTATAGTATGTAGAGCTAAGTGCCTTTTGGGATCTAAATTTGTCAATGTTATGCCTGTGATAGCGGACCATCCAGGGTACCATTTAATTTCTTGAATGTCAAACTACATGGTCTGTATCTTGCTTATAATTGGCTTTACTCGATGGCAGTGTGGAGTTAATGTGAATGCAACTGATCGGATGCTGCTTCGATCATCAAAACCTTCTCTGCATACGAATGTTGACTGTACTGCACTGATTGCTGCAGTTGTTAGTAAGCAGGTCTCTGTTGTCCGTCTACTGCTACAGGTGAGCTTGTAATCTAAGTTTTGGAGGATGACACTTCACAGTAGATATAAAGAAATTAGAAATGAAAATTTTCTGGCAAAAGGCACAAAGAACATTCACTGGAAAGAAATAAATTCAGAATATTAATAAAAGAGATCGGAATGTATGGTTGAAACATATTTGTTATGCATAGGAAATGCGTGGCCTCTACTTGTCCTTTGTGTAACAACTATGAAACAGCTGGTTTTGTACCTTCGGATCATATTTCCATGGTGATGATTTAATGTACTGCTTGAGAATATCTGCAGAAACTTTATCATTTCATTGGCACGCTGAATTATGTACTGCACACAAAGTAATGACTTCAAGAGTGATAGTTGTTACATCTCATGCTATGAAATAAAATCTCACATGACTAACAACCCTCTTTTTGTTTTATCCTTCAATGTAAAAAGCAGGCTGGTGCCAGAACTGATGTTACTGTGCCACTGGGAGCATGGTCATGGGATATGGCTTCAGGTGAAGAGTTCCGAGTAGGTGCAGGAATGGCTGAGCCCTATGCCATCACCTGGTGTGCAGTGGAGTATTTTGAGTTCTCCGGTACCATCTTATGCATGCTCCTCCAACATCTCTCCCCTAACACACCTCACTGTGGAAGAAACCTCCTCCACCATGCCGTTCTATGTGATAATACAAGAGCCATCAATGTGCTCTTGAATTGTGGTGCTGATGTAGAATCCCCCGTTAAAACAACTGGAACATCTGAGTTTCGTCCAATACACATGGCTGCACGTCTTGGATTGTCAACAGTCCTTCAGTGCCTTATTGACTTTGGCTGTGATCTAAACTCAAAGACAGATACTGGTGAGACTGCTTTGATGATATGTGCAAAGTATAAGCGAGAAGAGTGTCTCACAGTACTGGCCAGAGCTGGTGCTGATTTTGGTTTGGTCAATGTAGCCAGCCAATCCGCAATATCAATTGCTGGGTCAAATCAATGGTTCCTTGGGTTTCAAGAAGCTGTTTTAGATGTAATTAGGGCTGGAATGGTTCCCAAATCCAGCAATGTTTCTGTTTTTAGTCCTCTATTATTTGTAGCTCGGTCAGGAGATATTCAAGCCTTGCAAACTCTGATTGCAAGTGCTAGAGTTGATCTTGATTATCAGGATGACAGAGGTTACTCAGCAGTAATGATTACTGCAATGGAAGGCTGTGTTGAAGCATTCCGCTTGCTTGTCTATGCAGGGGCTGATGTAAAACTGTCTAATAAAGCTGGTGATACTGCCATTACCCTGTCGAAATTTAATCAGAACCGTGACCTATTTGAAAAGGTAATGCTTGAATTTGCCCTTGAAAAGGGTGATCGAAATGCTGGAGGGTTTTATGCCCTACATTGTGCAGCTCGTCGTGGAGACATTGATGCAGTTAAACTCTTGACTAGAAGGGGGTATGATGTTAACCTCCCTGACGGGGATGGCTACACTCCACTCATGTTGGCTGCTACAGAAGGCCATGGACGTATGTGCGAGATCTTGATCTCTTGCGGAGCGTGTTGCGACATTAAAAACATGAAAGGTGAAACTGCTCTCTCGCTTGCTAGGAAGGATGGTGGCATGCAAAATGATGCAGAACGTGTGATACTTAACGAGCTTGCTCGCAAGCTGGTACTAGGTGGTTCCCAAGTGCAGAAGCACACCAAAGGCGGGAAAGGAGCTCCTCACAGGAAAGTACTCAAAATGGTGGAGGCTACAGGATTGGTGCGGTGGGGAAAATCAAGCCGGAGAAATGTGATATGCCGAGAGGCTGAGGTGGGGCCGAGTTCAAGCTTCCAGCGGCTTAGGCAGAGGAAGGGTGACGCTGCTGAACCTGGAGTGTTTAGGGTGAAGACAACGAAAAACAAAGAAGTGCATTTTGTGTGTGAGGGTGGACGTGAAATGGCAGAGATGTGGGTCAGAGGAATAAAGCTGGTCACAAGGGAGGCTAGGGTAGATAAGAAGCAGGGAAATGAGTGAACCGAAAAGCTGTTAAATCATTGTGTATATGTTTTTGGCAAAATACATCATCTCGAAGTAATTTGCCTGGTAGAGGTTTTTGTTTTTCCTTGTAAATGCATTTTGAAGATGGAAGGGAGCAAAAGTCTTTGAAATTCATTCAGTATGTAGGTAGTATGATCATCATTGTGTTATATTAAAGGTGGATTCCTCCTAGGGGGGGTTCAATCTCCACCTTTAATTAAGCATATAGGGCCCTCTCCATAAAAGTCTGGAAATTTATTTTCCAAATAGAGAACACAATCAGATTTATAGAACTTTCAACTAGGGAATGCAAATGCAAATGCAAATTCAGAAAAAAGAAGACAGTGAAATGACATGAGAAATAAGGAATACCAATGGCCTTTCATTACCGAGCTTGGGGTTTCAAGTCTTCATACGAGCACAAAAATATTGTTGCCAAATCATCTGGATACGAAGATGGAGGGTAGCACACCTGTATTGATAAATAGATAGGGAAGCAAAGATGAAGCTGTACACAACTGTCAATTAACCAAACTAAACAGGGTAGGAGTCGGGCTTTCCAAACCAGTCCAAATATCGCATGCGGGTTAATTGTGATAAGGCTATATTTGGTATACGTGAAATACCATTCTTATCCTATTCTTTGGTTCTAAATATGAAACACTTCAGGAATTGAATGAACTTAAAATAAAATTTCTCAAAAATACTCCTCTTAGTGATAATATATAATTTAATCAAATAATATTACTTCGTAATTTCTTACAAAAAATGATGAAAGGTAACGAAAATAGTATTGACGAACAATGGAGGTGGTGGTGGTGGCCGCGACTACATAAGGTGATGGTGGTAGGAGTGATTTGATTACTTGAAATGTGAAAGGGTTGTTTTAGTTATTTTATGTTTTAAAAATATTCCTTAGGTTGCGTTTGGTAACGGTTTGGTGCGGTGTTAGTTTTTGGTTTTGGTTTGGGTTGGGTTGGATTTGGTTTGATGTGGTTTTATTTTGGTTCCAAACCATGTTTGGTGCATATGGTTTTGGTGTGAGAAAAAGTGATGTTAAAAACCAAATCATGTTTGGTAGAGTTGATATGGGTTGAAATTCTGAAACCAAACCATATTTGGTAACTTGGGATGGTTTCATATTTTATTTATAAATATTAAAATTTTGTAATATTAAAATATATTAATATACTAATATATTAATATTAAAATTTATAATATTAAAATATATTAAAATATTTTTATTATATATTAATAATATTAAAATATATTAATTATCAAATTTTATATATATATTTTCGATTTATATATATATTTCAAATTTTATATATTTTTTTGAATTTTATATATGTTTTTCAAAATTATATAATTTTTTGAATTTTGTTTTTAAAAATATATATATTTTGAATTTTTTATTTTTTTTTTGAAATATATATATATATTCGAATTTATATATTTTTCAAATTTTATATATATATTTTTGAATTATATATATATTTCAAATTTTATATATTTTTTGAAATTTATATATGTTTTTCGAAATTATATAATTTTTTGAATTTTGTTTTTGAAAATATATATATTTTGAATTATATATATATTTTTTGAAATATATATTCGAATTTAAATATTTTTCAAAAAAATAAAATATATATATATATATATATATTTTCGAATTATATATATATATTTTATTTTATATATATTTTTTGAAATTTATATATATTTTTCGAAATTTATATATTTTATTCTAATTTTAGATATTTTTTTCAAAATTTAAATATTTGTTTTCGAATTTATATATATGTTTTTCGAATTTTTATATATTTGGGGTTGGGGCATAAAAGTCATTTCACATTACCTTTAATATTTTTGAATTTTGTGAAGGGTATTTTGGTCATTTGGGGTGTCATGGCAAGCAAAATCAAACCTCAGGGGGTGTTTGTGTCAAAATTTCAAAAATCAGCACCAAGATAAAATAGATGCAAACCTCAAGGGCTGTTAGTGCAAATTACCCTTAATATTTCTTCTTTACTTGAAATTTGAAAAAGAGTGGTGCTGTCTACCATTCACAAGCATTTGAGACCCACCATGGGGCCCACAGCCTGTGACTTGAGCCAAATGGGTCCAAGGATAGTGGTAAATAAAATATCATGTTGTAATGTAGTAAGATTTGGACCACGTGGCCTTTTAACTTCAGCGGCTGATAATTAGGAGAAACCCAAACATATCTATCTATATATCTATCTATCTTCCAACCCAATAACCGACCTAGGCTCCAGCCTCCAATCTCTCTCTCTCTTCCTTCTTTCACCAGAGTTGGGTCCAGAAACCACTGCTATTTCACGCGATATATATATATACACACACATACATAGATACATGCAGCATATACAAAATCAAGAGTACAAGCGATTGAACAATCAGCTATCCACAAATGAAGGCCTTCACCGTCTTCAGATCCTGTGACCTTCCGCTTTTCTCAAGAACAGTATATTCCATTTCCAGGTAACCCATCTCTTCTCAGCTTCCATTTTTGTTTTCTTATCATTATATCTCTGCCAATTAAACACAATATTCACTATATTTATTTTATTTCTATTTTGTGGTTGAATAGTTGCTTGATTTTGAAACTTGGGTTGTGATGTATCGTGGTTAATTTATTAGATATCAATGTACAAATAATCATGTACTTGAAGTTGAATGTGAATCTATTTTTGTCAAATATAATGGTTATTAATCTCAATGTTATATACATTTAAAATTTTGTGAAGGGATAAGAGAAACTAGGATGTTTAGGATGATGCACAACTTTGTAGGACTTCTATACTTGGCCATCCACTTGGTTTGGGATTTAGACATGTTGATACAAGAACTATCTTCACAACTTGTTCCCATTGAAAAGACAGGAGTATGAGATGGGTTAGAGGAAAACCAAGGGCACATTATTGTTTTTTATGCATATGGAACTCATCAAATCTTTTGTGGGATTAAGACAAGGATGAGGATGACTGATTTAAGTACACTTATTTGTCTAAATTTTCTTTTTCTTTTTTCTGTTTTTGAATAAAGGGTATGTATGTAGTGTTTCATAGAAGAGCATACTTGTTATTTATATTGGTTATTACACTGGAACACTATAGTATGGTTACACTTGTTGGTACTTAAAAAATGGAATATTATTCGGTTCACCTTGATATCCATGGGATGTTCAAACATTACAATGTAGCAATTACTAAATAATTATAGGAACAACAACAAAGCGACGAGTAATGTGCATCTCTCATATAGCAATTCCATTTCTTTGCCAAATGTATATTTTCTGTTTCTATTACCAGTCAAGTTGACAATGTTTTTTTTTTTTAATTAAAAAATATATTTCTGCAGGACTCAATATTCCTTCCCAGTGAAAGTCTTTTTCTGCCAAGCAAAGTTTGGTAAGAAAATAATTTTTTGTTCTCCCAATATAAGCTCCAATGGACCAACGTGATTTCCGCATAGAACTGACAAGCTTGCATAATTCCATGTTGGTATTGATTTTTCCTCTTAATAACATTTGAATTAGGGACAGATCGGTCATTTAGCACAAGAATGGTGCCTCCAAATCTGCTAGTGGCAGAAAAAGAGGAAGCAAAAGCTGTACTAACCTTGTTCTTGAAGAAGCAAGGGTTGAGCAATATAGTCGCAACAAGAACAATCAACAAGTCGGACCCTTTTGTTGATCACCTTGTGTCAAGGCTTCATTCTGTTCATAAATCTCGGTATCTAGTAGGTTCGATTTCAACATTTTACTGCTACCATGAACCAGACTATATATTAGAAACTTTTGATAAGTTCCTAATGCCAGCTTATTTGATTTTCCTTTGAATGCAGGACGAGAGCTGACAACTCTTGAGATCAGGGATGCTCTTATTCCGTACCTTGAAACTCTTCTGGAGGAACATGGGGACATTCTGGTTGATGTGGTGGAAAACTATCCAGACCCACCTATTAAAGAGAAACCAGTGGATAACTTTAATAACCAACCCGTCAAAGAAAAATCAACTGTGCAGGTTTCTCTCCCCAGTAAGACCCTTGACTCCAAGAAGCTAAAAGCCTTGGCTCGTGTGAGTGAGATTGGCCCAGCCGGGAAGCTTCCTCCGCATATTGCCTACCTCATTGATCTCGGTATGGAACTTGATTCGATTAAGGAAGTTACACGCAAGTTTCCTGCATTTGCCTACTACAGCTTGGAGGGGAAAATCAAGCCTGTGGTTGAATTTTTTCTTGCTCTTGGGGTCCCAAAATCAGATATTCCCACCATCCTCAGCAAAAGACCTCAATTATGTGGAATCAGTCTCTCAGAAAACTTAATACCTACCATGACATTTTTAGAGAGCCTAGGTGTGGACAAGAAACAGTGGGCTAAAGTGATTCACCGCTCTCCAGCACTTCTCACATACACAAGGCAGAAGTTGCAAGCAACTGTAGATTTTCTTTACGAAATGGGTGTCTCGGCTGAGAATGTGAGTAAGATTGTTACGCGCTGCCCAAATATTATAAGTTACAGTGTAGAGGATAAGTTACGACCGACTGCCGAATACTTCCGCTCTATGGGGGTTGATGTTGCTACTCTTATCTACCGATCTCCACAAACTTTTGGCCTAAGCATTGAGGCCAACTTGAAGCCCGTGACAGCATTCTTCTTGGAAAGGGGATACACTATTGGGGATGTTGGGACCATGAGTTCAAGATATGGGGCTTTGTATACTTTCAGTATGGAGGAGAACTTGATTCCGAAGTGGGAGTTCTTTCTGACCATGAAGTATCCAAAATCTGAGCTAATCAAGTTTCCTCAATATTTTGGTTACAGTTTGGAGGAGAGGATTAAACCTAGGTATGCAACTGTGAAAAATAGTGGAGTAAGGTTGCTGCTGAACCAGGTACTATCGCTTTCGGATCTTGAATTTGACAAGGCATTGAACCGGAAAATGAAGAAGATACTTACCGACAAGCCTCCAGGTGTTGCATTGAGCAATGATAATCTCCACTCAGACACAGAATGATAAGACCACATGGTATACATTTTGTTCCTCTTCATGGTTACACTGTGATTGCGGGGTTAGAGAAACTGGTAATGTGTTAGATGGATAATAATTGTGATTTATTGTTAAAGAATTAGAAAATTAGCAGTCTTTGGGCATTTTGTTATTTTGAGTAATATTCAAGCTGTAGAGTAGATAACTACTTGGTTGTAAAGTTGTATAGACAGAAGAAAAGAAGGCCAAATTCCCAGTACTCTCGCCTCTTTGATTTTTCGGTAAGATGTTCTTTCTCTGTATTGGTACGTGGGGAGTATTTACAAACTGGAAGTGGGAAAATTGTTACTTTAGCATTGCAGCTGAGCGGGTTTCTTCTGTCGATCATAGCATTTCAATGACTAAATTATGTTGGAATTTTGTGTTGTGGTAGTTAATCGCTTGTCCGTTACAGTGTATGCATTAAACCAAATTTCAAAAGGATTTGGTTTAATTTGCTGTTGCTTCTGCTGATCTCGTCAGCTCTGGTTTTTTTTTTTTTTTTTTTTTTTTTTCTGCTAAACTTTCCTCTGGCGCTGCATCATTTTTTGTTTCCCTGACATATTATATTCTTGTTATAGGTTTGTTATGTTTTTTATTTTCTTTTGCATTATTTCATGTTTTTTGAGAACTTGTCTTGGTTTTCTAAGGGCTTTGTAAATAGTGAAAATTAAAGGCCCAGGTCCATTTATTAGGCCCAAGGTGTATTGAGCCCATGTAAAGTGTAGATAGTGAACAACCCATGTATTTGAGCCCACCAAATATAAGTGGGACCATCAACATTAAGCCATTCCCTTAAAAAGGGAGTAACAACCCACTACAAGAGGAAAGTGAGTAGTTATTAAAAAGAGTGGATCATGACCCCATGAACTTAGGCCATGATCCACAAACACAAATGTATAAATATGGCCACTTGAGCCTGAATAAAGATATCTTTTTGATGTGAGTGAAATTTGACACTTACATTTGGCGCCGTCTGTGGGAAACGATAATATTTTTCCACTTGCAACAAGTTTTATTTAAAATGGTGTCCACACGGTCAACAAACAATGAGATCAGGTTCGAAGAAGTCATGAGGAGGTTGGAGGCTGTCGAGCAAAGAAATGCGGCCCTCGAGCGGCAGAATGCTGAATTGCTCCATCAAGTTACTCAGGGCCCTTTTCCTCTCCAGAGTCCTAATCCAGAAGAGTGCGCAGAAGAGCCAGAGCCTTTCAACTCTCATCACGGGCAAGACGCATCCGCCGCCCGAGGAGATAAAATCCCGAGGGAAGAGGAAGAGTCCTTTCACCCCATAACAGGGGGAATGCCAAGGATGCAGGTCCCGACTCAGAATGACCTGCACGAAATGGCTGCCAAAATCCAGAGAGAAGTGATGAAAGATTTGAAATTGCAGACCCCTGATGATCTGGCCATCCATGCGACAACGGATATGACTCAGTCCCCATTCACCGAAGAAATTGAAGCAGCAGAATTCCCGAAGAAGTTTGTGCTGCCAACTTTTACATTATATGATGGTACAAAAGATCCACTCGATCACATCTACCAAGTGCAGACCAAGATGATTGTTTATGGAAGGAACCAAGCACTCTTGTGCAAAGTCTTTTCAACCAGTTTGACGGAGGCACCACTTCTGTGGTTTAGGAAGCAGACTCCTGGATCCATCAGCAGTTGGAATGATCTCTGCAGACGCTTTATTGGTCAATACTTCAGCAATCGGAGGCAGAGGAAGACGATATCAAGCCTCTTCACCATGACCCAGGAAAAAGGGGAGAGCCTCAAGAGCTTTTTATCCAGATTCAACGTCGAAATGTCTTCTATCGATGACTGCGATCAACTGTCAGCGGTAGAGGCATTCCGTATGGCGGTCATCCCTGACACAAAATTCCACTCTTCACTAGTAAAACGACCCCCTATCAACATCGGTGAGCTCAACTCCAGAGCACAAGGGTATCTCAGAATAGAAGAGGAGGAAGCAGTCAGACACAGAAGAGCCTCTCTGGTAACGATAGAGGCAAAATCCAAAGAAAGGATGAAGGATCAGAGGCCTCAACGACAAGATCCATCTCGGCAAACCTCATCATCCAGAAATTCAGACAAGCGTCAACGAACGGAAGAAAGATCCACTCCGCTCAAAACCAGCCTTGGGAAGCTCTTCCAAGAAAATAAAAATAAAAGGATTTTCAGACCACCTCCACCGATCAGACAACCGATGGAGTTGAGGGACATGACCAAGCATTGTGCCTTTCACAGCGAGTACGGTCATCATACAAATGACTGCAGAAATCTCCGAAGGCAGGTAGAGGCAATGATCGCCAAAGGAGAACTTGCAGATTACGTAATGAAGGATCAGCCGAGACCAGACAAACCACACAGGACACAGCCGAACAGCACTACATCAGGGCAACCAGTGAGGGTTATCCACATGATCCAAGGGGGTGAAGAGGCGTTGGAGGCCGAAGGAAGCAGAAGGTCAAAGCTAAGACAAGCACACAAACTCAGGCGAGTCGGTGAAGTCTGCCAGACAACCCTCCTACAGGGAGAATCAATGATCATGTTCTCCAAGGATGACATACAGAATATTCAGATGCCTCACGAAGATCCTCTGGTAATCACTCTTCTGGTAGCTAATTGTCTGATCAAACGCGTAATGATTGACCCAGGAAGCAGCACCAATATCATGACAAAATGGGCCTTCGACAAAATCGGAATTGATGTATCACAGCTTCAACCGGCTCGGATTCCTCTGGCCGGCTTTGACGGACGACGCGTAGAGCCAATAGGCGTAGTCCATTTGTCAGTATCAGCAGCACGCCGAACCCTGAGAGAAACTTTCGTAGTGGTGGACGTCAAACCATCGTACAATCTACTGATGGGACGCGGGTGGATCCATCGGATGCAAGGTGTTCCTTCGACACTCCATCAGGTCATGCGTTGTCTTGACCCGAATGGAGTGGATGTGACAGATATTCCTGGAGACCAGGTAGCAGCGAAGGAATGCTACTCAGTATGCATGAAGGACCTGAACCAGAGAAGTAAACAAGTGTTGGAAGCACCAGGAGAGTCCATGTACAACGAGAAATAGCAATTACAGTCAGACCCTACCTCAAGAAGGTCAGGGGACTCAGTCAACAACGGAATCCCTAGAAGAGGTGAAAGTTTGTCAGACGGATCACACCAGAGTCACGTTCATCGGATCGTGTCTCCAGAAAGAAGAAAAGGACAGGCTGATTCATTTCCTCCAATCAAATTCAGACGTGTTCGCCTGGTCTCATCTCGACATGCCGGGCATTGATCCTTTGATCGCTCAGCATAACCTGAATGTTGATCCAAATGTCAGACCTGTAAGGCAGAAGCAGAGGAGGTTCGGGATAGAAAGAAACCAGATCATATCCGAGGAAGTGGGAAAACTGCTAGAAGCTGGATTCATAAGGGAAGTTAAGTACCCATCATGGTTATCAAACGTGGTAGTAGTCAGAAAGAAGAACGGAAAATGGAGAGTCTGCGTGGACTTCACCAACTTAAACAAGGCTTGCCCGAAGGATTGCTTCCCTCTGCCGAAAATTGATCAGATGGTAGATGCCACCTCGGGATATGAAAGACTCTCTTTTCTTGATGCATACTCCGGCTATAACCAGATCCCGATGAGCCAGGCTGATGAGGAGAAAACAACCTTTATTACCGAAGAAGGTACGTACTGCTACAAAGTAATGCCTTTCGGACTTAAAAATGCAGGTGCCACCTATCAAAGACTTGTCAGAAGGATATTCAAAGGTCAGATGGGCAAAACGGTTGAAGCTTACATAGATGATACGGTGGTAAAGAGCAGGAGGAAAGGCGACCATCTCAAGCACCTGGAAGAAGTGTTCGATGCACTCCGAAGCTACAAAATGAAGCTCAACCCAGCCAAGTGTTCTTTCGGAGTCTCCTCCGGACAGTTCCTCGGACATATCGTCAATCGAAGAGGAATCGAAGCCAGTCCATCGCAAGTCAAGACTCTGATAAGCTGCGAAGAACCAAAAACACAAAAGGAGGTCCAAATTCTGACAGGAAGGGTAGCCGCACTGAGCAGGTTCGTATCCCGACTGACAGACCGATGCAGACCATTTTTCCAGGCAATTAAAGGCGGAAAGGGCAGCGTATGGGGGCCAGAACAGGCAGAGGCCCTCCAGAAGTTGAAGCAGTATCTCCAAAGTCCACCGATCCTTGCCTCACCAAATCCAGGAGAACCATTGCATCTGTATCTTGCCATGTCAACAACCTCAACTAGCGCAGCACTGGTAAAAGATGACAAAAAGTGCCAGAAACCAGTCTTCTTCAGCAGCAAATCCCTATCTGATGCGGAAACCAGATACACCATGGCGGAGCGAGCTGTTCTTTCTCTAATCAACGCAAAGAGACGACTGAGGCATTATTTTGAAACTCATCCAATCGTTGTGCCATCCACCCTGCCGATGAGGTCCATCATGTCCAAACCCGATCTGACAGGAAGAATAACCAGATGGGCGTTGGAACTCGGGACATTTGACATCACGTATGTGCCACGAACAGCTATCAAAGGTCAAGCCTTAGCTGATTTTCTCCTAGAAGCAGAGCCAGAGTCAATCCTCCAAGATCCAGACGAACCCGAATGGACGCTCTTTGTAGATGGATCAGTTGGTTCAGCTGGCTCGGGAATTGGGCTCGAAATTATAACACCAGATGGGACCCGAATCCAGCAGTCAGTGCGCCTGGAGTTTCCCGCCACCAATAACGAAGCTGAGTACGAGGCACTCCTAGCTGGGCTGCGACTAGCTCAGAGCCTCTGTATTAAGAGGCTCCGTATTTTCAGTGACTCACAACTGGTGGTAAAACAAGTTCAAAACGAGTACGATGCTGGAGAAAAACTGCAGCCCTATAAGAAGTTGGCTCAGATGGAGCTAGACAGACTGGAGCAGTATTCCCTCAGTCAGATCCCAAGGGAGGAAAATGAAAATGCGGATCGATTGGCCAACATGGCTTCAGTCAATAATCAAGACTTGACCAGAATCGCCCCGATCGACTATCTTGATGTCCCGAGCATCCATCAGACAGATGTGGTGTGCGCAATACCTTGGGAGCCGAGCTGGATGGACCCCATAGCAGAATACCTCAGAAATGGTGCACTTCCTGCTGACAAAGCAGCGGCTCGGAAAATTCGCATGAAGTCGGCCCGATATGCCTTGCTACATGGCCAGTTATATAGGAGATCTTTTGGTGGACCCTACCTTCGATGCCTCACACCTTCGGAGGCATCGGCTGTAATGAGGGAAATCCATGAAGGCTCATGCGGCAATCACTCCGGGGGACGAGCTTTGGCCCATAAGGTACTAAGCCAAGGATATTTTTGGCCGTATCTTTCCCATGATACTGAAGCCTTTGTCAGAAGATGCAAAAAGTGTCAGTTCCATGGAGACTTCATCCATCCGCCACCAGAACTGCTTAACCCCATATTCAGCCCGCACCCATTTGCGCAATGGGGGATTGATGCAGTTGGACCACTTCCCATGGCTCTCAGATCGGTAAATCAAGCACTGATAGCAACTGACTATTTCACAAAATGGGTCGAGGCAGAATCTTACTCCACCATCACTCACAGACACGTAATCAAATTCATATGGAACAATATCATCTGTAGGTTCGGAGTGCCGAGGGTGATAGTGATCGACAATGGATTAAATCTGGATAATCAGTGGACCAGACAATTCTGTAATGAACATGGGATCCAGTTGAGAACCTCATCGGTCGCATACCCTCAAGGAAACGGCCAGGCTGAAAGATCCAACAGAACCATACTGAATACCCTGAAAAAGAAGCTAGAAGAGCACAAGGGAGTATGGCCAGACAAGCTTCCAGAGGTATTATGGTCTTACAGAACAACGTCAAGAGTCCCTACAGGAGAAACACCATTCTCAATGGCGTATGGGACAGAAGCAGTCATTCCAACAGAACAGATAGTGCCAACAGCCAGAACAGAGCTGTATCAGGAAGAACTGAACGACCAACAGCTGGTTGATGGACTCGATCTGCTCGAAGAAAAAAGAGAACAAGCTGCCATCAGACTAGCAACCTACCACCAGAGGGTCAGGAACACCTTCAACAAAAAAGTCAAAAGACGAGAATTCCAGGTGGGCGATATGGTATTGCGAAAGAAAATCGGGCTTATCGAAAAGCTCAGGGAAAATTGGGAAGGACCATACACAGTCACAGAGGTCATTGGACGTGGGGCTTACCGCCTCATGACTAATGACGGCAATATGGTACCCAATTCACAGAATGCCTCACGACTGAAGAGGTACTATCCTTGATATTTATTTCATTTTTAGAATAATTAAACAGAGGCGTCTGAGCCTAGCTTTATAGATAACTTTAAAAATTCCATGTTTGTTATCCTGATTCAGTCAGATGTTCTAATCTTTGTAATTTCACGGTTATAATAAAGATGGTCATCCTTCTTGCAAACAAATAGCCTAAAATTAAAATATTTCCTAAGTGGTGAAATGACAGAGGCCTACAAGCCTGATTCACTCCCAGAGGAATAACATTAAAATATTTCCTAAGTGGTGAAATGACAGAGGCTTATAAGCCTGACTCACTCCCAGAGGAATAAAATTAAAATATTTCCTAAGTGGTGAAATGACAGAAGCTTACAAGCCTGACTCACTCCCAGAGGAATAAAATTAAAATATTTCCTAAGTGGTGAAATGACAGAGGCTTACAAGCCTGACTCACTCCCAGAGGAATAAAATTAAAATATTTCCTAAGTGGTAAAATGACAGAGGCTTACAAGCCTGATTCACTCCCAGAGGAATAACATTAAAATATTTCCTAAGTGGTGAAATGACAGAGGCTTACAAGCCTGACTCACTCCCAGAGGAATAACATTAAAATATTTCCTAAGTGATGAGATGACAGAGGCTTATAAGCCTGACTCACTCCCAGAGGAATAAAATTAAAATATTTTCTAAGTGGTGAAATGACAGAGGCTTACAAGCCTGACTCACTCCCAGAGGAATAACATTAAAATATTTCCTAAGTGGTGAAATGACAGAGGCTTACAAGCCTGACTCACTCCCAGAGGAATAACATTAAAATATTTCCTAAGTGATGAGATGACAGAGGCTTATAAGCCTGATTCACTCCCAGATGAATAAAATTAAAATATTTCCTAAGTGGTGAAATGACAGAGGCTTACAAGCCTGATTCATTCCCAGATGAATAAAATTAAAATATTTCCTAAGTGGTGAAATGACAGAGGCTTATGAGCCTGATTCACTCCCAGATGAATAAAACTAAAATAATTCCAAGTAATGAAATGACAGAGGCTCATAAGCCTGATTCACGATAAAAATTTTGCCTGACTCGTACCATAGAAAAGTGCATATTCCATTAAATAAGCAAAAAATTGCTGTTTTGTATTACAAAATTGCCTGAAAGGCATGTTACAAAATACAGCACTACAAAAGGAATACGGAGTGACCTAAGCTTGGCCTGAACCACTAAAATCCTTTCCTAAGGTATCCACATGTGTGGTCGGAGGGAAGAATTCTATGGAGGGGTTGAGAGGGTCAGCAGGGAGATATCCCTTAAGGAATTCTGTGAAAAGATTCTGAGCATGACTAGGCTCGGGGCTGGAATATGGCCTCTGCACCCCTAACACCTTATCCATGGCATCTGGATCTTTGATCTTCCTCCTTGCTGGATCCTTCTCTCCAACAACAAAGCCCTTCCTCCAGAATTCACCAGCTACAATCCTATTCATCTGTGAATAGTGCTGATGCATGTCAAGCCCTCCTTTCTTACACATCTCCAGGGCTGACTGAGAGATGCCGAATTGGTGTTGAAGAGCCTCATGGTCAGATGCCAGCTTCTCCTTCTCACTGGTCAGCCTGGCATTTCGCTCTTTTGCTTAAGCCAGTTCCTCTTCCAATTGAGCAACCCTGGATGGGAGGTCTCCTAGCTGAGCTTTCAATTTTTTCTCCTGATCGTCCTTCTCAGCTAGGTCAGCTCTCAGGCGTTCAAGCTCCTTCACACCCTCCTCGTGGGAAAGGCATAACGCATTGACGCTGAAGAGAGCCTAAGAAGAAAAATACAAGACAAAATGGGTCAGTAATGTATACAGAAGTAGGAATAACATAGAATCAAGCAAATACGTACCCCCAATAACAACCCCGGAGTTTTGCGCACAAGGCGGTCAGGATCAGCATGCCTCTGTGCCTCGAGCTCCTCCGACGTCCAGAGCGCCTGCGCCCGTGTTATCATGGCAGACATAGAAGTAAGGCTGGAGGTTGATTGGTCAGAAGAAGCAGAACTCTTCTCCTTACCCTTATGCTTCCTCTTCTTACTAGGCCTTTCTTCCCCCACCGGTCTGGTTCGGGCGGAAGAAGGTTGAAGCAGTGCAGGGATGGTGGTCTGCACAAGTGCAGACCCAGAAACATCGCCCGCCGAGTTGACATTCGCAGCCTGAGCATTAGATTCCAGAGGCATTTGCCCTTGATCAGCCGAAGGAGCAGCCATCTCCTCGATGTCATCATCATCATCCTCAATCACTGGTCTGATCGGATCCATAATGATCTTGTACTTGGCTCCTAACCTGGATATACCCTGCAAATTGGCAGGAGTAAGCAGGTCAGCGCATGACATACGGTCCGACCAGACCTTAGACTTTAATAAAGAAATACGGGCTTCTACATCCTGAGCCACTATATCTGTATCCCTATAACCTAAAGACTTATAAACAAAATCCGCCCTGAGCTGGTCGCATCCGGAACAGAGGCAGGATTCCTTATGGATAAATGAAAAAGGAAGAAGGGCTAGATGCTTGAAAACACAGGGGATCGGCCATCTCCTAGAATAGGGGTAAAACCAAGCCCCCTTTACCAAAACCATCTTCTCCTTCCAGTATTTCTCTGTTTTCTCAGTCCCCTGACAGATCGCCCGACCCTTGAATGGGTAGAAGTTGTACCTCCCCTCACAATCTTTCAGACCTACAATCTTGTAGCTAAGCAGAAGATCTGCCAGACCCAAGGAAAGTTTTTTCTTTCTGTTGATCAGGATTAACATGGAAATTATCCTGAAGAAGTTTGGATTGACTTGCAGAGGGGCTATTCCTAGGGTGAAGAAGATAAAATGAAACAGAGGATGAAGAGGAAACCGAAGCATCTTTATCTGAAGGGCTGATAATAACACCTCGTCCGGACCCACTCCGTCGCCCACTCTGAAGTCACGAGAAGAGTCGTACTCCGTCAAGATCACCTCTTTTGGGATCCTACAGTCCCTCCTCAGACTTTTAAGGTTTACGGATTTTCTTTTATGACTTTCAAGTGGTTCTGCCACGAAAGGGGCTGATTCAGTGGAAGATCCAACGGGAGCGCCTCCAGGAGCATCGGCCCCAATCGGGTTAGATATGACAGAAGTCCCGATCAGAACAGTATCAGCAACATCTGTCTGGTTTTTTATCTCCGAAATAGTTGTTCTCAAGCCAGATAGCTCCGGACGACTAGGCATGGACAAAGGAGGAGAGGACGAAGAAGATGGATTTGTAGAAGGGGGGCTGGGAACCTCAGATCCACCATACTCTTGGTGAGTCATCTCCTCGGTAGACCTTGTGGCACTACTATCAGACATGATGAGAATGAGAATGACAACTTACACAGAGAACCGGTTGAAGAAAGAACCTCCGGCAACCAAAGTATAATCGGCGGTCAAAGTTTGAACACTGCTGAAGATTGCTTGCAAGATTTGAAAGTGATAAAGAATGAAAATGAGGCTACATAAGGATTTATATACACACGGCATACCAACAGACATCATTAAGGCTGAAGGGGTGCGTCGATTCCCTATGCCTCGAATACAGTGAAACGACGGCCGCCATTATGAAATTCGAAATCACACGTCTCTCCACAATAATGACGCTGACGTCATCAAAAACGGCTGTCATCAATCAATTCAATTAAATTCGGGTCAGGCCCACGAACCGTATGTCAAACCCGAATGGGGCTAGTGTAAATAGTGAAAATTAAAGGCCCAGGTCCATTTATTAGGCCCAAGGTGTATTGAGCCCATGTAAAGTGTAGATAGTGAACAACCCATGTATTTGAGCCCACCAAATATAAGTGGGACCATCAACATTAAGCCATTCCCTTAAAAAGGGAGTAACAACCCACTACAAGAGGAAAGTGGGTAGTTATTAAAAAGAGTGGATCATGACCCCATGAACTTAGGCCATGATCCACAAACACAAATGTATAAATATGGCCACTTGAGCCTGAATAAAGATATCTTTTTGATGTGAGTGAAATTTGACACTTACAGGCTTGCTAGCAGGATTTTTCTCTATTTTCTTGTGTATTTATCTGGGCGATTGGTTATATAATTGGAAATAGAAAACCTTGTAATCAGAATTGACATGGTTGTCATTTTTGAAATTTTATTTTGATGCCAAGGGCTATGAAGAACAATCGCAATTTGTGACAACTGTGGTATATTGGAAGTGGAGTCGTACAAGATATAACAAATTTTTTTTTTTTGAATGGGAAGAAATCATGCACCCACATGAGCCCCGTGTAGGTATAGCAATTTTGGGGAGGAAAGGTAGTATAGCAATTTTGATTGATTATATCACTGCTCAAATTGATAATTTGTGGAGGTTTGTGTATATATATCAAACACAATTAGGGCAATCATCATTTAATAACTTTTAACAAAAATGAAGAGAAAATAGAAAAAAAATTATGATTTAACAATCTATAATCGCTTTGTGATAGCTGCAGTATAGTTTCCAAAATATATTCAATATATATATATATATAAATTTTTATTTTTTTTTGTCTCATGTAATGTTATTACCTTATCACAAATTGGGACCGGATCCTCTGCCTTACATTGCAGCAACAATGACAAAAAACGACAGTTTTTTGGAGTAAATTTCACTGTTCAACTTTGGATTGTTTTTAGCCTCAACCATTCTTTTTCCAAGCCATCAGCTTCTAAAAATCTCTTCTTCCACCTCTCCTTCCCGCCTAAATATTTAGGTTTTCCCTCCCAAATACATCATTTCAACAACAGTTGGATTGACTTCTATTCACTTTCACTTGCTTCTACACTCAAAAATCTGTCCAGCTCCACTTGTTTCTACCCTCAAAAATTTGTCTTGGAGCAGCTCTCATCTTCTTTCATTGGAAACCAGGTTTGCATTTTATTTTTCGTTTCACTCTGTCTTTTGTAGTAATTAATTTTATGTCCAGCTCCACTTGCTTCTACGCTCAAAAATATTACAACTCCAGTCTCATGATATATCTTCTTGCTGAAACCCAACACAGGTTTGCATTTTTGTTTTCATTTCACTATGTCTTTTGTATTTTGTTTGTTTTTCATTTCACTAATTTTTTTTTTTGTAAATTAGTGGACTTATTCATAGAATAGAAGCCTGAAAATGAATGACTATATTAGAATAGCTTAGTAGAATATTATAAAATAGAAGACTTAAAATTGAGATAGAAGGCTGAATATTATAAAACAGAAGACTTAAAATCGAGACAGAAGACTGAAATTCTAAGAATATTTTAAAATGGAAGGAAATGGTAATTGCTTTAATTTTGTTTTATTAGTATTTTCATGCCCAAGTATACTTTTACAAATTCTTAAAAAAAATGCCTAATTTGAATGACTATTTCAAATAAATTACACTAAAATATTAAATTATTTTATTATAGTTTGTGAATGGATACGAGATGTGATGTTACATCTCCAATCGACCCTCTTGATTTTAAACCCAGGATCGGGATGGAGTTTTCAACCCTTGAGATTGCTTATGACTTTTACAATGCATATGGCCGAATTGTCGGGTTTGGCATAAGGAAATTTAATACCAATAGATTTCAGAAAGTTGGGCATGTCACCAGTGCAAAAATTGTTTGTTGTAAGCAAGGTAAAAGGCTTGAGGATAAGAGGGATTGTTTGGTCAGTGAACATAGGGCAGAGACACGTACGAGATGTCTTGCTTCATTTCATGTAAAATATGATAGACAAGGAAATAAATTGGTGGTAGATGATTTTATTGAAGAACACAATCATGAGTTGGTCAGGGGTGATTGCACCGAATTCTTGCGATCACAACGAAGAATATCTGAAATTCAAGAAGCTGAGATAACGTTGGCTGATAATTGTGGGATACCTGTTAGCTCATCTTTTGAGGTTATGGCAAAAGAAGCAAGTGCAGCAGATGCTCTAGGTTTTACAAAATTGGACCTTAAAAATTTGTTGAGAACAAAGCGACAAAAACAACAACAACATGGAGAGGCAGCATGCATATTGAATTATTTTAAGACTCAACTTTTAGAAAACCCCTTTTTCTTTTATGACACCCAACTAGACTGTGATAATTTGATGACCAATATATTTTGGGCGGATGCTAGAATGATAATAGACTATTCTTTGTTTGGGGATGTTGTAACTTTTGACACAACATACAAGGTGAATAATGCTCATCAACCATTCAGAGTTTTTGTTGGCCTGAATCATCATAGAGAAATTGTGGTATTTGGTGGTGCCTTAATGTATGATGAGACAGTGGAGTATTTCATTTGGTTATTTGAGACTTTTTTACAAGCAATGTCTCTCAAAGCTCCAAAGATAATTCTAACCGACCAAGATGCTGCGATGAGCAGAGCACTAGAAATTGTCATACCAAAGACAACACATTATCTGTGTATATGGCACATCATACAAAATGCTTTGAAGCACGTCGGCCATGTAGTTCGCGATGAGGTTGGTATAAAAAAATATTTATTTCGATTCATGAAGTGTGCCGATAAAGAAGAATTTTTTTTGTCCGAGTGGAATGATATGCTGATGTACTTTGATGTTATTGACAATAAATGGTTAGGTGATTTGTTTAAATTAAAGAGAAAATGGGCGAAGGCTTATGTGAAACATCACTGGTGCGCTGGAATGAGAACCACGCAACTAAGTGAAAGCTTGAATTTTAATCTGAAACGTTTTTTGAAATCTGATCACTGCATTCCTGACTTTTTTAAGCATTTTGAAAGGTTAGTAAGTCACTTATGGCATAAAGAAAGGCATGCTGAATTTGATTTGTGTAACAAGCTACCGAAGATAAAAGTGGAGTCCCCGATGATTAAGCAATGTGGAAAAATTTATACCAAAATAATATTTGAGCGATTTCAAAAGCACTTTTTAAGGTCGATTAATGCGTATATTAGCCACAATATTGTTGATAATGGTGGAGACTTGGTATATACTGTTTTTGTGGATGATGGACATAGATCCCAACAATCTGTTAGGAGGATGAAATGGAGTAACTTATTGACATGCCAGTGTGAGAAGTTTGAAATGGAAGGCGTTCTATGTTGTCACCAAATAAAGATATTAAGAGAGGTCTTCCATGCAAGCGAAGTTCCAAATGAATACATTCTTAAGTGGTGGACGTGAGATGCAAGAGATGAAACAACAGAGAATCTCATAGGTCCTAGGATTGAGGCATATCCAAATTCGCAAGAAGTGGTTTGCTATAAAAGATTGTGTTACCTATCAACTTGGCTAAATATCGTTGCTGCAGAAAGTGAGGCAGATTACAATTTTGTTATCAGCAATTTTGAAAACATGTTGAATGTGGTTGAAAAAAGGAGAAAAACACACATACTTCCAACTTCAAATGATGAAAATCCTCATTGTAACCAAAATGAGGTGGAAAAGGGTTTCAAAAAGAAGGATGCTTGGCAAGGACAGAAGAAACGTAAGGATAAACCCGGGTACGAGGCTGCTTCAGAGAAGAAGAAAAAAACATATACAAAAAGGGCGAAAATGGAGAATAATGTAAGTGAAAATATATGTCAGTGCATTTTAAAGTTTATAAAACAAATTGTCCAACTAATATGTTATTGCATTTTGTTTAGGGTGACACATTTGGTACCAAAGACTCAATGATGAAGGAATCATCGAGTACGCCCGCAATCAACTATTACCAGAGTTAATCTAAAGCAATAAATTCTTATTTACTTGAACCCATCGCCCACTTGACAAACACTCCATCATCCCACTATCATTTTAATCTCATCCCGGTTGATGCTCAATTTTAATATTTAACATGTATCCAAATTAATAAAAAATATTAATAATCCAACCTCACAATATTCCTTTGTAGGTGAGTGATTTCAAAAAACATGAGAATGTCAGAAACACAACCAAAAGAAGATTTTTTGAATGGGTAAGTAAAGTTGTATTTGGTGTCAAAATTGATTAGTTTGTTATTTACTATACTAAAGCTTATCATTTCATTTATTTAATACAGGACCTCAATGAAAATTGAATTGAAGCTTAAAGGAGTTGTGTGATTGTATCCATTTTGAACCAAGTTATCTAATTGCCGTAAATTTTGTATTATGCTTTTAGGTGTGATTAGATTTTGAGTGGGGGTAGTATTGAGTCATAAAAAGCTTGATATATGTTTCATAATGTTGAAAGCTTTCTTTTGTTTTCGGGATTGGTTTCTGGTTATTGTGAGTTTCCTTTGTAGACTCGTTGCTCTGAGGTTGCTGACAAGGAAACTTGCTCTGAAAATGGAAATCATGGGATGGATTCAGTGCTTTGGTGTTTTGGTTACAAAGAGATGGTTCTTTTCGCTGAGATGTTATAGACATATTCGGTTATATGTTATGCCATGTAATAGTTATTTTTGTTGGGCCTTGCCTATATGAATTCATAGGTTAATTTTAATTTGTGTCTTTGAAATTGTACTACAGAATTATAGTTATTTATGAAAGTCTAAACTTTAAAAGCAAGCAGCGTGACTTTGAATTTAAGTCTCATTTCTGTTTCAGAGTACTAATAAAATGTTGGTTCATACCACACTGTATTGCCTTGAATTTAAGTCTCATTTATGTTTTAGAGTACTAATAAGTCTCATTGCCATGACATTTACTATTCTTCAAGATTGATGGGATGGGAAACCAAGCTTGGTTCGAATATTGGCTACATTATTGTCGAGGCTAGATATATGCCTATTCATATTGGAGTTCATAGCATTAACGATCCTTTCTAAACGATCAAGCTTTGCATTATAAGCACCAATTTGGCCAATGAGATCACGCAACAATCTATTATGTTCATTCTCAGTAGCAGGAGCGGGAGCAGGAGTTGTAGCAGGACCCGGAACAACAGTGGGAGTAGGAGCGGGAGCGGAAGCATCAACAATATCCTGCGCATTATCCTCAGCAATTGGAAGCATATCAAACATATGAACATCAACATTAATAAGATCAGAACCTGAACCCTCAGCTTCTGTTATATTTGCGCTGGATGTTTTTTTTTCCCATTGCCTATTAATCTATTTATATAACCCATGAGGCTAAGTGTCTTGTTAGCCACACAATATGTTTTCTTATCAACTTTCGTCACCTTCTCACCCTTCAAATCCACAAAATTGGCCCTAAATATTTTAGTGAGTGCACTAGTATAGTAACATTTGTTTGTCTTCTTAGCACAATGTAACATATGATTATAGATAATGTGTGCAAGATCGAGGCGCTTCCCATTCAAAACACACCAAATTATAAACACTTCCATCTTTGTAACATCAGAATGGCTGCCCGCTTTTGGCATGATGGTATTTACGATGATATTATGAATCAATTGTGCATCGAAAGTCATACTTGTTGCTGGCATCTTGATAGCAGAGCAAATAGACTGATCCCCGCATATTTGACGAAGCGTTTCAATAGGTTCAAATTCCGGAAAATTTGCCGGCCACTTGTTGCTGCCGTAATATTCGAAGTCTCCTTTTTCAATATTCAGTTGTTCCATAATCAAGAATTTAGTAATGAAGATGTCCTTCTTTTTGACATATGAGGTGAGTTTTTCACGATCTTCATCTTTTTCTAGGTGAGCATAAAACAACTGAGCCAGTTTTGGATATTAGGGAAGATCGAGGCTGACAAACTTACCCCAACCTATCTTATCGAATAAATCATAAATATTGACGCCCAATTCACTGCATTCATTCCCATCACAGATTTTGCCCATTGCGACATCATGGTATTGGAATGAACTTTCATAAATTGTCTTGTGATTTGGAGTCTTGAAATACAAAAAACAGGGGGAATTCGTCCTTAGAACTAGACGCATGTTTTTTACCAACCACTTTTGTCTTTGAAGTATTTTTCTTAGGAGCCATTATAGAATATATCTATGGACACGAGAAAAAAATCATATTAAATGCATATTATGAGGTTGTACAATAAACAAATAATTTTATAGCAATATGAAATTGTTTACTAGGTACATGTTGAATGCATGAAGTGGTCCAGTTCTTCCTATGTGATCTCAACTCTAGTATGAAGATACTATCTACTTTCAAAATAGTTTTCTCGAGGCATTGTATTTACTAATACTCAGCAAATGGAAATCTACATTCTCATTCAAATAATTTTCAGAACTACACCACACAGTTACATTAATCTACCATTCTACAACACTAGAATCCCGAATAAATTTCATATATGCATAATCAAATATAATGTAAGAGGCCAGAAATGGATATATTAGCTGCAATAAATGTATTACCATTCAGTCAATATGTTTTCCAAATGAAATCATCGCTACAACTGATTATATGTATAAATCACAGTCTGCAATCACAAAATAATAATACAAATTGACCTATTATTTTCGAAAACCCCCAATTTTCCTCACTCAATTACACATGCAATTTTAGAATTTTTATTTTTTCACAATCGACTACATTTTTCACTCGGGTGTTCTTCAATTCGTCTATTCTACATAAAAGAACATAAATTTTAAGTTTCCTACCCATATTAGTTGAAAACTATTAAAGGAAAACACCGAATAAGAAAATAATATTAACGGATCATACCTATGAGAAGACACTCCAGATCCATCCGAAATTCTTCAATAAAAGGTGAGAATATGTGTATGAGACACTAGAAAAACGTATTCGATTGGAGTAGAAAATGCCAAATCGATCTAAAAATCTATAACAGATTCTCAAAACCCCAAAATCAAACTAATTGTTTCAATGGTGAGAGAAGCGAAGTTGATGTGTGTATCAAGTTGTTGCCCGAAATAGAGAGAGAGAGACAAGTTGTTGCCCGAAATAGAGAGAGAGAAAGACAATTCAGTGGGGAAAAAGGATTAGGGTTTAATCAAATAAATTAGAATATAACATATTATATATAGTGATTCATTTGTCTATTTATTTAAATAAAAAATTAAATGTTAAAAATATGAAACTCTTAAAATATTATATATACAAATTTATTAATTTTTACTTTCACAACATAAATATTTTTGTTGATATTGGTAATTTTACTATTATCTATTGAAAGCCACTTTCTGTTATTTGGGGATCATTGAAATGCCCCTCAACTAGCTTATGTTATGATGTTCAAAAACTTAGTTGGTTGAGTTAGAATATACTATTAATAGACCTGATAATTAACATTTTACAACTACACATAACTTACTGAAACATAGGATGTCAAATACCAATCCCTCTTATTATTCCAATTGTCACAATTCAACATACGAACAATACAATCCACAATCTGATTAATAAATATATATATATATATATATATATATATATATATATATATATATCAGTATTTTTAATGTACCATACTTATTGATAATGTTAATAAGAACCAACATACATTGGAATCTATCCATTCCTTGCTAAGCAGCCTTTAAAAGTCTTTCCTATCAAGATGCCACTTGTGCATATCGACTAAGACTTCCCTGTGAAAACAGTGAGGAAATTGAACAAAAAAATTGTAAAACAGTGAGATTACCTTTAAATATGGACTTACTTTTCATCATCATTCAAAGTGGGACCGATTGCAATTTCCAAAGCTCATTTTTGTTTATCTTTCAAATTTGAAACCTTCTTAATCACCCCCGCCCGGGGTGATCTCATTTGTTCCCCGAGTTTTTTTTGTCGCACAGGTCTTTTGTATTTCGGTGGGGTCACTAGATTGTTGTATGCAAAGATTAACCCATCAACCAAATTTTTTTGAACTTTCTGCTCATTCACTCCCCATGTATCATTTACTACATCATTCCACCTCTCATCGTGGTAGCTCTTATATTCTGGTGACATGTATTTTTTATTAGTCATTTCTTCTTCATCGAATTCTAATTTTCCTTCAACCACATACTTCAACTTCTCCTCCTCCTGGTGGCTCTTGTATTCATGTGACATGTATGTGGGAGGCGGAGACTTCGGTTTCCAATTTCTACCTTGCATTCCTTTGCAACTCTCAAACCATTTTTTTATTTTCTTATGGCATTCTTGCATTTTTTCCCAACACCGCATGTATTCCTAAGAATTACAGTTTTTTGGTTATCATATCAATAATTTATTATCTTTCAGCTCAGAAATTAATAAAAATAATGTATCAAACCTAAGTACCTCAAAATCATTTTCAAAACTGGACTGTGATTCGGTCATTAGTTCACCATCCATGTCCTGAGTCTTGCTCTCAGTCGAGTACAAAATGCGTTTAATGATCTGTAGATGGAGATATTCAATAATTAAATGCCTACAAACATAATGTATATTACATATGATGTAAACACTTACCTTTCCGCTTCCGAAGCCGCTAAATATCTGTATTTCATACCTTAAACGCTCTTTCACCATCTCGTCAGTCCAAGATGAGATTAGATGAATGTCTGTTTTCGGTCTTGGTCCATCAACCTCAAAACGAATAAGATACAAAAGCTGGTCATAGAAAAGAAAACCCTCACTTTTATCAAACAACTTAAATCACCTTAATTGTAAAAAAAATTAAATCTATAAATTTTTATTAATGTTCAAACCTGTAGGAGATATAAACTTCCAGTGCAGATCCTTAAAGCCTTTTTTGGATTCTGATATTTTTTAATCCCGGCTATTAAGTCATCAATCACCAATTGTGCCCAGTTGTAGTTTTTAATTAGAGGCACATTGTCAACATCCTCTAAGAATTTTTGGTGTGTGTGATGCTTGGTGAGTGGACTCAATACAGATCCACATGTATACAATACAAACAACCTCACAAAATCATCGTTCCGCTCCACTCCTTCACACCACTCACCAATCTTGGCTCCTAATATTTTGAGTTTCAATCCACCAATTTCCAAGTAACCAGCTTGTTTTGCCCATTCAAAATCTATTTTGTAATCCCCTGTTTTCGAGTCTGGCACTTGAATAGGACTGTTGGATAACCCGAAGATCTCGACCACATCATTTGCTGTAATGCTCACAAACTTTGAATCTATGTGCATACGGCATAATATGAGATCGAAATTTCTTGCCAAGTCTTCGCAAAGCTCCTGGTTTAAGTGTTGAACATTTAAGTCCAGAAGTTTACCGAATCCAGCCCCACATATAGTGTTCTTTTGCACTTCTGTCAATTTAGACATTATAGAGAAAAAAGTAGGTATTGGCATGCATGAAATACGACAGTCCTGTAATTACAAAATTAACAAAATTAAATCATTCAATATGCATATACATTAGCTAACAGAATTATATATAAAAAAAAAACAATTTGAGACATACTACCTCTTGGATTTTCTTTTGAACGACATTCTTCTTCCCGCATGCCATACCTCTTGCTTTAAATTTAGTCATCAACTTATTGTATTCATCAATATATGGTTTCCTCTCAACATCACTCATGGTGTGCCATATGATTGAGGCGTCTGTGCTTGTCTTTCTACTATGAATGAATGTGGCTTTATTTTCTTATTGATATTCATTTATAATGAAAATAATGAAACTTATCACCAATTTGAATAATCAATCATATTTTTAATATCCAAGTAAAAACAAATTTCTTTCATAAATTAAAAGCTTACTTAAATAGTAGGAATGCTGAGCCGGGCTTGAGCCCTATAAATTCAACTTCTGATGAACTTATTACACACACATCTTCTTTTAGATTTATTTCTGCTCTCTTTCGCTTCGAAAGCGGGGCCATAGTTTATCTCAATTTAACACAAATATGAAAAAAATCAAGTAAAAACATGGTCTGAGCAGCTGAAAAACATAAGTCATAAGAAGTTTTTTTCATTGGGGACAATCCATGACAGTAGGGACAATTGGGGCCAATAATCCTAATTTTTAATAAATTTAGTGGAGACAAATTTAATTTTTTGCTTATATTTTCTTCAAAATACTAAATTACCATATAAAAAACAACAAAAACAAAAAATACAGGCCCCATTTTCAGTCTTCTATTTTAAAATATTCTTACAATTTCAGTCTTCTGTCTCGATTTTAAGTCTTCTATTTTATAATATTCTTAGAATTTCAGCCTTATGTCTCGATTTTAAGTCTTCTATTTTATAATATTCTACTAAGTTGTTCTAATATAGTCATTCATTTTCAGGCTTCTATTCTACGAATATAATTTACAAAAAAAAAATCGACACATAAAATTAATTACTACAAAGTGAAATGAAAAACAAACAAAATACAAAAGATAGTAAAATGAAAAATAAAATGCAAACCTGGGTTTGAAGATATATCATGAGACTGGAGCTGGACAAATTTTTGAGGGTAGAAACAAGTGGAGCTGGACAAATTTTTGAGGGTAGAAGCAAGTGAATAGAAATCAAACAAACTGTTGTTGAAGTGATGTATTTGGAAGGGAAAACCTAAATATTTAGGCGGGAAGGAGAGGTGGAAGAATAGTATGATGACTTTGATGGCTTGGAAAAAGAATGATTGAGGCTAAAAATAAGAACAGTAAAATTTACCCTAAAACGCTGTCGTTTTTGGTCATTGCTAATGTAATGTAGGGCAGAGGATCCGGTCCCACAAATTGAGCGTGGAGTCCTTCCACCTATGAATTAAGTACGGGTGGCAGGAAGGAAGAGTGGTGCGCCTCATTAAAGCTGCCATTCCTGGTACGATGACACGTGGCACTGAAAAATACGAGAGCTGGCAATGCATGAATTAACGGATATATTTACTCACCCAAGAAAATTACTAAAAATAAATTGATAATACTAGAGTAGAGATACTATTATTCTATTTGGATTTATTTCTTGCCGTTACGACCCAAATGGATAAATGCTAAAGCTGTCATTTTACTCTGTCTGTCCGTAAAATTTTTAGGAATCAAATCTCTGTGTCGCCATAAATCTTGATATTATTAAGGAATAATTAATAATTATATAAATAAATAATTAAATCATGAAAAATTTCAGAATCTGTGTTTTCCAAATACCAATTTACCCTTTGTGTATATATTATCTTTTCATACATAGGATTCCTTTTTTACTAATATTCATCTCTATTTCTAGTATCTAGTAGCGAATTCGAAGTTTATAGTTAGGGTTATTATGGGCACATTAGTAAATAGTATTTCGGAACAAAAGTTTCCTTTTTCGGTTACAATTATTGATTCATGAAATTGTGAGACTTCCTTTGGTACTCCTCTACTCTGCTACACCGGTCCTTTCTCTTCCTTTCACCTCCAACTTGCAGCTGTTGTCTTCCTCCAAATTTCAGAAGCAATATATACACACACCTATATATATACACATATATATATAGAGAGAGAAACAGAAATAGGGAGACTGACATGTTCTACTCGCAATGCCTTCTCTCCGGAAAGGGGCCGTTAAGCACCATATGGGTTGCTGCTCATTGTCCCAAAAGGCTCAAAAAACAGCAAGTTTCTCGGACTGATATCTCTTCTTCCGTTGGTAAGGCCACTTTTCTCTCTTCTTTCTACTGCTTTTTACTTTTACAAGAATGTCTAATAGATAAATAATAGATAAATATATATATATTGACTTGTTTCTCCGAGAACCCAGTGGAGGGTGTGCTTGTTCTCTTCTGATTAACCCTTTATTTCCTCCATTTGGGTTAGCCTGTATAGGTCTTTTTTTGCACTTGGGAGAAAAGCAGAGACAGTTGATTTTTGGGGGTTTATAAGTTGTATGAGAAATTTCTTATAATGGGTGTTTAATGTTATGGGCAAATGTATATGTGCTAGAAATTTCTATTTCTTTTTTTTTTCCTTTTTTTGCCCTTTTGAACTTTGATGTTTTTTTACTGTTGACTTGGTTCTCTGGTGTCCCATTTTTTTTTAACCTAGAATTTGGGTCTTTTTCTTTTTTTGTTTGAAATGATTTGGGTCTTTTGGTGGGTGCTTAATTAAATTGTGGTTTTATGTTCCTTTATTATATGGTTACTTAGTTCTATTGTATTCTCACTCCATCTCTTAATTACCTATAGATATGGTTCTAGGAAGTAATAAAGAAATTGGAGTATCTTTGTGATTGTTGGAATCATTTTATCTGGCATTGGAGATAAAAATTCAATAGTTTGTGATATAATGGCTGAATTAGTTCCCTACGTACTTATTTTACAATCTGTTCCACTCTTTTAAGTTTCCTGTTTCCTCTTATGTAGTTGCTGGTCAATTGTTGTTGTTTGCTTATGATGGACATATTGTTCTTTACTCTGTAAATCTATTAAATAACGTGAAAATTTTATCGGTCAGGATATTATTGGGGGTGCTTATCTTCTGTACAGTCTTTATAATTGTCTAAAGACACATGAAGACTTTATAAGATAGGTGATCTATGTAGCAACTACAGAGGAAACTGGCCTTTTAACAGTCAGTTTGAATGTTACAGTTACCTGCCAAGAAGTATTAAAGAGGAGCTTGGAGTGCCAGATAGTACACCGAAATTAGTTTGAAGAAAACTGAAAATAAAATACAAATCCGCACCTATATTACTAGGAGGTTTAAAATTAAGATATTATTATGACCGTTTGTTTCATTATAATGCAAACATCAATTTTGGGAGCAGTTTTTACAAATTTTCAAATGGATATTTTGTATCATGGTTGGAATGTACTTTGGTAAAGGATGAACTAAAGCTGGATATTTGGGTTTTTCTTCTGGTTTGTTATTTCTGTGTGTTAGTCTCAGCACACCAGTTACCCTCATCCCTGAGGCTGTTCCAGCGATTTATGGCTAATTGACATCAGTATATTGCGGCCCTAGTCTTTGTTTTGTTTTGTCTGGTGTTATTGGATCTGACTTTGAAAATGTTTGGTGAAATGGGGGATTTAGGGACAGACACTGCATATCAAATTCTTAGTCAGGTACTCTCTACCTTAACTTTGATGTATTAGGTATATGTTTGTGTTAGGCAGCAGAGGTTGCAGGTGAGGTGGCTTTGTAGGTTATGAAAATGTGTGTGCTAGGGTATTGTCATTAACTATGAGAAGTGGTGATGTTTGTTGTTATGATGGTGATAAAGGTGGCAGCATGTTTAAAATTCAGAATCAGTTGGTCTAGGTTCAGCCTTAGTAGGTTTAAGTCCCAGATGTTTTGGTAAGGAGTGCCAAGTGGCTAAATCCCAAAGGTTTGACTTATGTGGTACTTTGAATTGAATTAGTATACGTTGGCAAGTTTGCCCATAATTTTTCCATTGATTTGCTGTGATCTTAATCTCTCTCTCTCTCTCTTCTTTTTTGTTGTCCTCCAGATAAAATCTTGCTGGATGGATTTCCTTGCGTCACATATAGGATACTAGGTTACCTTCTGCTTGGTGTTGTGAGGATATACTCGAAGAAAGTTGAGTATTTGCTCCGTGACTGTCGTAATATCCTGATTAAAGTCAAGGATTTTGCGGGTATTAAAGACGGTAGTCATTTGAAAGCATTATGCACACCTTATCGTTCTATTACCTTACCAGTGAGCTTTGAACTTGATGCTTTTGATCTGGAGTTATTGGAAGATGTAAGCAGGTGAGTAACTTTATGCTGATAATCACAGGAAGTATTTTACTGTACGACTTTCCTATTAACCATTCTGAACCACTGTATTTTTCACTAATTCTACAGGGGCAATGTGGTACCTCATGAGGACATCGTGCTTAAAGGTAAATGGATTCACATTGAGATCTTTATTTATCATTGCGATCTGTGGTCTTACACTGTTACCCTTTTAGAAAGAGATGCATGGAAAGGTGAGGGAATTGGGAATTATTCATTTGAGCAGGTATACATTATGCACTGTTGGCAAATCTTTGTTACTTGTGAAAATTGTGATATTCACTTTGCATGATATTTTTAAATGTGCACCAAACCTATTAGGGACAGTTATCAAAAGTTTATGTGCAAATTTTCCTTATATTGAGTGACAGGGTCCTTCAATTATGTTGCTTTCTGACCCCAAATCAAGCCATTCTCTGAACCTGACTTGCTGAATTTATTTTTCCTCTCTTTAAGGAGTGCAATGAAACATTGTTGTTTATCTTTATAAGAATTCAATTCGTTCTACGAAAACATAAACTACACGAAAGCAATTAACCTACTTTCTGGAATAGACTTAGTTTCTTTCTTGTAGCTTCGACTTCATTTTCTTTTGCATGCTCTTATACCTTGAGGAGCTCTAATGTGAATCAAATCACTTTTTTTTTTCAAATGGCTTCTTACCTCTATCTAATCCTTACTTGGTTATTCCCAACTTTTTTCATCCCTGCCATTCATTACCTGGTACCCTTCTCTTGATTGCTCAATATTCCATACCAAAGAACACGGGCAATCTACACTTATTGGTGCTACATTGAACTTTCATGGATGCTTGTTCAATTTAATTTTGTTAATATCATTTCTACATGTTTATTGTAGCCTATGTTACATGGACTTGGGTACAAGGGCCGGGTACGGGTATGTACACATGCATTAGACGTGTCAAATCTCTAAAAAATGGACAGACACAACTGAATATAATGTTTATTCAATTGTTTTATTTTATTTCTGGAGTAATGTAATGTTGTTATCTAAAATAGTATTCAAAATAGGCTGTTAATGTTGAAGTATATAAATACTTAAATTACACCATTTAAACAGCTTAAGCTTTTAGAGTAGATGGGTGGTTAACATGGTATCAGAGTAGCAAGTCTGTGTTCAAACCTCACCATCCCCACATCAAAGATTGTCTCACGTGTTGGACCAAGAAGAAGCCCACGTGAGGGGGCATGTTGAAGCATATAAATACTAAGTTACACCCTTTCTAACAACTTAAGCTTTTAGAGTAAACATGGGGTTTACAATCAACTCACCTTAAAGTAACAATATGGTATAATTAAATGACTAAATATGTTTTTTAAGTAAGTGTCTTAATCAAAAGTGTCAGACGCATATCCCTTACCCATGTCCGAGCAATATGCGATTGACACAAGTACTTCGCTACTTTTGAAGAGTCCATGTAACGTTGATTGTATTTATATTCTTGATTTTTTAATGTTTTGTAGTATTAAATGTAGGTAGCATTAAAATCTTTCTTGCAATATTTTTCTCTAAAGACTGCTATTCTTCAACCCCTCAACACTTGCGAAACACTTTCTTCAAAACTCTCTCTCTCTCTCTCACCACGTCTTTTATATGAGAAGATTGAACCATTGAACTGTTGCTTTATGTAACTTGATATCCTCACAATGTAAAAGTTTAGGGTGCTGTGAGTAATTATGGCATTAAATGTATGTAGCTTTAAAATCTCCTTGCAATATTTTTCTCTAAAGACTGCTATTGTTCAACCCCTCAACACTCACAAAGTACTAACTTCAAAACTCTCTCTCTCTCTCCCCACGTCTTTTATATGAGAAGGTTGAACCATTGAACTGTTGTTTTATGTAACTTGATATCTTCACAATGTGAAAATTTAGGATGCTGTGAGTAATTATGGCATGAAGTTATCCTAGTAAGTTCTCTCACTTTTGCAGTTTCACAGTGAGGATGCTGCTTCCCGTTTTGGAACTTCCTCTACAAGTTACACTCTGGTTGAAGAGTATGTCACCATATCTCATATATTTCTTCGTGATAAATTTGAAACATATAGCCTTGGCCCAGTTCAATTTAACTTGACATTCCTCTTGCAGTGTTCATTTAGCAGCCTTTTTGAACAATGATGCATTTGAAAGTTCATTACATAAAATGAACAACTTAGAAGCAAGTATGGAAAAACTTCGAGGTGATACGTCTTATCCCGAAGAACACCTGGACCCTATGATGCTCCATGAGACCGAGGAAGACTTAGAATTCGATAGATCATTTGGAGAAGAACATCATACTGCCGGAGAGCAGATAAATTTTATGGAAACTGATACATTCTTTTCGGCTGATAAAGAATCTCCAGATCCGGAACTCACTAGACTATTTGATCAAGAACAACGTATGAATTTAGAGCAGGTAAAGTTTCCAGAAATGACAAATCCAGTATGCGAAAAGCATCAGGTTACTACAAAAGACCATCCCATATCCATTACCATTGATGTAACCCCTCGGTCCAAATTCCGGGATGCTTCAGGTGCATACTGAGCCAGAAAACAGGCTTTTTCGTTTCTGTGTTAATTGATCTATTGGATACACAAAGAACCAACCCTTTTTGAAAAATATCCTGTTTTAAAGGGTCATTTGCAGACTCAATGGCAATAGTCCTTATTTTTGTAGTTTTTATAACATATGTGAAGTTTAGCTGAAAGCTAGAAGTACAATTTTTGCTTAATAATTTAATTGATGATCTTTTCAAATATAAATGAATCTTCTCTATTTGCAGGTGCTACTACTCCAGAGTTTATTGCTGTGCAAACTCCAGCTACTAAGGAGTGTACTAGTATTTCAAGGAAAAGAAAATGTGTCATTGATGACATCATTGTGTTACCTAATCGGTCGGTACACTACAGTAATCTCTATTTTAACTCTTTCTTGTGATAAATGGATATTACTCTGGATTGCTCATACTTTTTTTTTTTCCTGGCCCAGTAGATTGCTCATACTTAGAATTTCAGGTTACAAGTTTGTTTGTTTTCATATAGTTTAACTAGCAGCTTATAACTTTTCATAAGTCTCAATAATTTTTTTTAAAAAATAAATAGAAAAAAATAAAGCCTTATTATTATGATGACATTTTTAATCACATATCCTTTACCACTAATATGTGTCGATACATATGTGAATAATTGATTTGTATCTTAGGGAACTCTGCATGTGTGGACTTTGGATTGACATCAGGTCCAGCTCAATACAATATGAGCCTACAACAGAGACTTCAAGTCAGACCTTTTAGATGTTACAACTATCTAGGTTTGGCCTATAAAAGGATATATATTTATATACATACTATATCAAAAGATGGTTGACGATACATCTCATGCATTTACATTTGAATGCTTTCCTTCAAATGTATGATTAAAATGCTAAGGGCAAAACAAAAAAACTCTCCAGTTGCTTCAGTGTAACTTCCCATGAATTGGGTACATAATTGCATACAAATTACAATTCTCAATAAGAACAAAGTTGCTTCATTAAAACTGAGTAACATGAATGTAAAAGCAAGTTAGAATCCCAGTGCATATTTTTCATTGATTAACTAAGAACAAAAGTGACAGTTAATGACAATGACTATTTTGATAAAGGTATGTGAGATTATCTCAAGAACCTATAACAGAAAGTAAAAGTTTGTATTAAAGAACATAAAAAACAAAACTGACAAAACATATAGAGGAGTCTTTTCAGTGTACAAGGCTCCCACTATTGGGGGGGGGGGGGGGGGGGGGGGGGGGGGGCGCTTTGATATATGCAGCCTTATGGGGGGGGGGGGGGCGCTTTGATATATGCAGCCTTATTGGGAGAAGCTGTTTCCTAATTCTGATTTGTGACCTCCAGGTCATGCTTTAGCAACTGTAACATTAAGCAATCTTAGTGTTATATAGCAAGGCCTACACTCTAGAAGAGTCTTATATGATCTGAATTTTTAAATCATCAATATAATTTTTTCGCTCCTTTTAGGGCAACATTTTTGTTCTAAGGGATGGACTCCCCTTTTGAGTGCTTTCAATACAACTCTTATAAAAAAAATAAAAAATCATCAATATAATTTCCAAGTGCTCTTATGAAAAAAAAATTGGATGTGTAAATTAAATAAGATAACAAGCAGAATTTGAGGCAATAGAAGATCAAATTTAGAAAGGTTTAATGTGATTTAATATCTTTTAAAATCTTTATTTGGTGTTAATGCACCCATTTAGAAGTAAACATAGTTTATCACAATAAAGAAAAACATAGTGGGTAGTGTGGCCTTAGGCGAATGCCTCACTCTCCTAGGCCTAGATCTGGCCTTGGTTGACATCCAAATGCTGTCACATCAGTGACATTACTTACCAAGCAATGTTTCCATCATATCAAACTCTGCTTCTTATTTTCGTCATGTTAGGATGTAGTCCTAAATATTATCTTGTAATACGTCAAATTGTTTTGGTGGACTTGGAAACTGAAAGCCTCGTCATAGCATCTCATGTTCAAATTTTACAGGATACTTAAGCAACAAATTGACAACTCGAGTGACTTAGTATGTAAGCGAAGAAAAGCTCCTCATACTGCTTTTCATGCCTGGAAAGCCAGTAAAATTTCCAATCTCCCTCAGAGTTTTCTCGAGCCTTTGATCCTTGGTTAGTTTTCACTTCTTGTCTATTCATATGTATACTAGATGTGGTATGCAACTTACTAACAGTAGCTCCTGCAGGTACTTCACTAGAGCTTATATCTCTCCTCTTTAATAAGAAATCAAAGACCCCGGAAACAGTTGAAACTGTGGAATCTTCTGAAAAGGGAGATTTATTAGGTTCCCAAACTGGTCATAGATCTGATCGAATTGTAACTGCGCCTTCAACACCTGATGCCTTTGTGGAACCTCCTGGAAATTTAGATGTATTGGGACCACAAACTGTTAACAGATCCCCAGATGAAACAGATATAGCACCTTCAACACCTGTTACCCACTCATTTTCATTGAGACTACTTGACCTCCCTGAAATTAGTAACTCAGAGAGAGTGAGGCCAACGAGCTCATTTGAAAGTCCGCAGAAAGGGCTGTCTCTAAGTGAGGATCAGGAGGTTGATATCAGTTTGCTGAGTGAGGTAATCATGCTATTATTATAGAGTTGGGTTGAGTGAACTTGTCCACTGAACATATTAATTTCTTGTGGGATGGTTAGTATATTATATACTTTTTTAAATAATACCTACCAAAATTTAGTTTTGGACATTTCCAATTTGATGTTTCAATCCTCAAATCTAGAACATGGATGCTGCCTTGTAAGGCTGGTTTTCTTCTAATAAACTGTTCTTTGCTGCATTAATGGGGTTTTTAAAAATATATTCTCTCTTTGCAGCATATTATTAAGAAAAAGATGATATCCTTTCTGCTGCCTTTTGGATCTGAGATAGTGTTTCATATGTTAATTTGCCTTATTTGGCAACACCTGAAAACTGATTGTTCAATTGTACAATTTTTTGTCAGGAGATAAATTTGTGCGAAGGAGTTTGTCAGGAAACACGTGAGTACTATGCTCATTCAGTCCCATTGTGAAACTTTTGTATTTCTTCATTTTCACCATTTTGTTTTCAATTCTATTGAAATCTGATTGTGAAGATCTGGGTTACAATTTGCAGGTGGATGGTCAGTCAGAACCAGGTAACTTCTCAGGGTTTGGGCAAAAATTCCTATTTTTGCTTAAATGTCACCTTTTAGTCATTACTGCAAATGTTCAACTTGTTAAATGTGTGTTGTACAGAATTGTAGCAGGGTATCTGCACAAGAACTTTCTAAATGGAAAGAGTGAAAGTGGGAAAGAGGTTGTGAACTTGTTGCTGCTTCTGAAAGGAAAAACTCAGAAAGAAAGTGCAAGGCTATTCTATGAAGTACTGGTATGCTTTTGTTCCGTTTGCGTCTTATTAATTAGGGATAACCCAGTCTTTGATATAACGGTTAACTTGTATTAGTTTGGGTTCATTTCATTGGTGAGTCGCATGGTTTGAACAGAGTCGTTGGTTCTAGGGTTAATTTGTGTTGGTTGGTGTTCATTTTATTGGTGAGTCATCAGGTTTGGTCAATTGGCCTACAAAATGGCAACCGTTTCATTAGTTAAATTATTCTGCTGTGTTAACTGAAGGATTCTTATTGTAATTAGATTTCTCTTTAGACAAGATGATTAAACTTTGGTGCTGTTGGAAAAGAAATGTATTTTTTTCTTGAACTTGCTGATATCTGGAATTTTTCTTTACTAATCAGGTGGATGTGCTTTTCCACTTTTTCATAACTAGTTATAATTCAAAAGAATTATATGATCATTTTGATTCAGTCTGCTAGGTGTTATTGACTATAGAAGATAGGAAATTAAGACGTCCAACTTCATAACGAGAGAAACAGAAGGCTATGCATTCTGTTTTTTTTTTTTGTTCCCTTAGAGCGCCTCCACCCGCCAACCATGATCTACCACATGGACTTGGATTATAAAAGCAGGCATGTAATATCAGCCAGTTCTCTCTTGTCCGCAACATCAATATTTTGAACTTTTGATCACATGTTAGAAATATTATGATGCAACACGATGGCTTATAATGCTATCGTCTGGTAACCAATCTGCAGGTTCTGAAAACTGGAGGGTATATAGATGTGAAGCAGGACAATGCCTATGGTAACATTATTGTGCTGGAAACTGCGAAGTTGAATCAGGCTTGTGAAGCTGATGGTATCCTTGCTACATGGGACTAGAAGCTGCAAGCTCCTTTTGTATTTAATGAGCAGAGATGGTACAGTTAATACATATATATATATATATATATACATGCAAGCTTGTGTGAAAGAGTTGTTAGGTGGTGAAGCTGAGATCATTTACATACTGGAATACAAGATTAATGTATGCAAAATTAGTCCCAAAGGAAAAAAAATGTAGTTATAGCTGATTTGATCATTCCAACCTTGCATTATTTTCAGCCTGCTGACATATTGGACTTGTCTTGCTAACTTGCTGTTTCACTGGTTTCATTATATCAATTATCAAAACTGAGATTGTACCAGAGAATTGGCTTACAGACACTGGTGGTTAAACAATGGAGGAGAAAGCGTAGAGTATATCAAACAACCAAAGCAAGGTGGAGCCAACCAGCAGATATCTTTGGGAGTCGATTCAAGCCTTGGAGGTAATCAGTGTAGTCCAGAACGAATCGAGCTTCATAACATGAACTCACTTACATCAAACCACATGAAGTAAATGTATACCACTCATCTAACCCTCAAATTTTCGTGCTTGTGTTATTGTAATCCTCGATTCAATACATAGTTATTTTTTCACTCTCTCTTACACATTCATTCATCAATCTTGTTTCAGGAATCTCTATTTCCAAAATCTGAACTCCAACTTACTAATCAGTTACATCTTTACATCTTAAGCAATATGATAATAAAGCTCAAACGTGTAAATCAAATGATTTGATTGAGCTCAGAATGAAACAAAATTAACCCCCGGGTTGAGACACTATAATTCGATTGTGCTCTATGTCTCATGACACAGTTATGTATCAGTATCACACACCATATTATCGGGTTAAGTCCAACTTGTCAATTTAGAATGGCACTACAGTCTGGACAGAGAGCAGGTTTGCAAAAAGCTCAAATCACCACAATGTTGCAAGCGCTTGAATCAAAACAAAGATACAGCCTGTTTCGGAAAACCGAAATTGAGATCATTGGAACCAACATGACGAAATCCTTATAAAAATGAGAAAGTCGGCGTTTAAAAACACACAGATACTTCAGATAAATACATATTCGTCTAACAGATGAGAAGGCAAACATGTTAGAGAAGGAGCAAGAAAAGAGCCCTACCCAGTTAGTACAAAACTCAAATTCAAGTACAGGGGAACAATAAATTAAAACTAAAAAACACACAGGGAAAATCAAGATCTAAAACTCTAATCACTTGATGATCCATCATCATCATCTTCGTGTTCTGCCACCACTTTTTCTAGAAACCTCTTCTGGATGCCTTTAAGGACAGCTTCTCTAGACAACTCGCTTCCACTTTGCCCATCATTGAGTACAGGATCCGTCTGGCACAGAACTAATGCAACACCTAACAAGGCATTACAGAAAAGTTAAATGGTACTCTCATTAACAGGGGCAAAAGAAACAGTTTAAGGCCTTCGGGCAATTAAAAGAGAATCCAGTTTGAAAGAATATGCAGAAAACTCAGATAAGAATGTTGTCGTTGGAGATCGCGTTGATACATATTAGCAACCTGTGTCCCAGAAGTGGTCAATGACCAACAAAGACATCAGTTCAGATCATCGTACTACTATACCAAAGAGGTCCATTAAAGAGGTATTTGGCAATTATGGCTGATAAATACAAAAAAGAAAATGTAGGATATAGGTGTTTGGGTACCCCGGGAGTAACGCTCCTAACAGAAGTATAGTGCTCAGCCCTAATGGGGAATTCTCATTTCCTATCATTGAGGGAAATGGAAAATTTAATTAGGTGGGTTCTACAAAAGTATAAGCACAAGAGAAACCCCAGCGGTTAGCATGTGCAAGAGCAGGTTATAGTGCATGAGAGAGGAAAAAGTCTACGTCCCTCCCTCGTGGGGGCATTTAGCATTCACCCAACAATTCATTACCTTTACCATGCAAAAGGAAACTATAATTTGTTTCCACACTATATATAATTTCCTAAGAGAATTGTTTCACAGATTTGTTAACTTCCTAGAAATCTAGTAAAAATGGTAAAATCATACCCTCAGGAGAAATGACTCGCTTTAACTAAACAAACAATTCGCCTCACCACTTTGGAGAAGCATAAATGAAAACACATATAACTAACGGCTACCAAGATGATAACGTTATACATTCAGCCAACATCTCAAGTTAGCATTAAGCGAGAGATTACAATAATATTAAGAGAGCTTGAAATGTACCTTCGGGAGTGCATCTTCGACCAAAAGTATGCAAACCAACGTAATTGGCCTTAACAGCACCACTGTTGTAGACCAATAGGGTTGGAAGATTGCGATCTGGGTAGTTTGGAATGCAGTCAGTAGATATTATTTTAACAAACTTCGTTGCCGGATATTTTTTTGCCAGTTCTTCCAAACACCGCAAAAGAAGCCCACATTCTGAATAACTAACAAAAACATAATACAGATTAATAAGCCGGCGAAACAATAAATGTATAATAGGAACCAGATGCAACTAAGCAGCTAAGAAAGTAAAAGCAATCAATTAGAATAGAAAAAAAATGCACTGAATTAACAAAAGTAATTTACCCATCCTTGTACAAAATCACAACGACCCAGACATCAGGTGGAGCTTGAGAGACCTCACGGACAAAATCTGACCCGGAAATTGGAACCACAGATCCAAACCTCGAAACTTTAGCTTCTTCTCTTATCTCCGCCAGCCTCTTCTTCCTTTTTTTTTTTTTTTTCAATATAAACCAGTTAATCAAACTGAAATATATTCAATAAATAACCTACTCTCTCGCTTTCTGTCTTTTTTTTCCAGCTCTAATACCATGTTTGTTTCTGGAGGAAGCGATGAATTTATCATATATATATATATATATATATATATATATATGTGTGTGTGTATGTGTGTGTGTGTGTGTCACTGTGTGTAAATGTGTTCGAGTGTGTTATAGCAAATGGTTTCGGGAAGATTAACTGAAATTGGGGCCATATCTACAACAATGAAATTATTACCTAAAGGGATGAGAATTTATCATGTGTTATTATTATCAATCAGCTTGGGAATTCAACTTTTTCTTAGAGAAATAACTTCTCAATAAAAATTCTCTACCAAACCAAACGAAACCAAAGGAAATAAAATTCAAAATAAATAAGCGGAAAAAGTTAGGGTTTTGGTTTGTATATATTGAGTTGAATTAGGGTTTGAGGGAGATGGAAAAGGACCTGTATTCTTGGAGGAAGCGATCGTCATCAAGATCGGGATCGTCTTCGAGATCTAAAAGTTCTTCCTCTGTCTTGTGATCGATCCAATTTTTGTCTCTGGGTTTGGAGTCTTCGTCTTCGGCCGGTGTGAACGGAGGTGGCTTGAAGGCAGGTGGCTTCGGTGGAAGGTTTCCGAATTTTCTTTGAAGGTCGTCCCATTGGGTGGACGCTCCTTCCACGTCCTTGTACACGAAGTGGTAATCCGCCATTGAAATTGTTTGATTTAAATTCACACACTCTCCCGATATATATATATATATATATATATATATATATATGACTGTCGAAGTCTTGGATCACAGTTGTGTTTGCGGTGGATCGGTGGTTTATAAAGTCTGTGTAATGTGCCTTTTTTTGAGTGCTCACTGTTTCATGAATGTTTTTCTAACTTTTTCCAAAATTCCAACTCAACTCACGCTAGTTGATTTTATATATAATTTTTAAATTTTGCAACATATATATATATACATACACACGCTTATCTTGCTCCAAGATATCATTACTCTCTCTCTCTATATATATATATATATCTTTATTTTTCTTTTTTGTTTCCGGTAACCACACCTGCAAGGCTGAATGCATATAAATTCTCAATTTGGTATGCAGAAAGGATAATCTTTACTTTTATTTATGTTTTCCACTAACCACGTATTACAAAATACGAAGGGACATTTAAATTTCATTTAAGAAAGTAAACAAAAAATTATTTTATTATTTATTTAGTAATACTCTAGTTAAACAATAAAATAATAATTCTCATTCCATTTTATTCTCATATCAAACACAACATCAAAACATTGGCATTGGAAATACAAGAGACAGAACCTGATAATTTTATATTGTAGTAAATTAGTAATACAATTGCACCAAAAAAACTGAAAACTCAATAAAATAGCACAAGTGAATTGAATCAAAAAATTCTTTTAGAAGCAACACCAAAGAAGAAAAAAAAATACATTTGCAAGCAGAAGGCCCCGTGCTTTTAGAATATATATATATATATATATATATATATATATATATATGTAATCACAAATTCACAATACCTCTCTCACATTTACCTTCCTCAAAATGAACAACAGAAGAATAATGTCTAGCCGGTAGGTGTACAACAAAAACACAAAAGAAAAACATTACAAAGAAATTATAAACTACAAATATGGATCTTATCAAAAACATAAAATAAAAATAAAAATAAAAACAAAATACAATGCGGAGCACAAAGAATACTTGTAACCTTTTTGTAAGAGTGATAAGGTTAATTAACCTTCTTGCTTCTATCTTTAGAGAGCATGTGCCACTCTTGCAGCACTGCTACCTGAAGAGCACGATGCTCAACCTCCTCCGGAGTTAACTTTGACAAAGTTGTAGGTCCCTTGAGTTTTTTACCACCCTCCTCACCATTTTCCTTCTTTTCTTTCTTTTTCTCCCCATCTTCTATTTCTTCTTCTTCTTCTTCCTCCTCCTCCTCCTCCTCCTCCTCTTTGTCATCATCAGATTTTCGAGTCTTGGGAGGTGCTTGAGCTGCCTTTAGCAAGGCTATTTGTTCCATTGAGATCCGTAGCCTCTCAGCAGCAGCCACCTTAACTTCATCTTCAGGCATGTACTCCACACCTCCATCCGTAAGGTCATCGCACCAGCCTTGTAGATCTGATCCAATCTCCTTTGTGATGGCTGCATCAGAAGCACGGACCACAAATTTGCACATCATAGTGGTAGTCTCATCCCCTAGGTCCACATTTCTACTTACTTCACTGGCACCAAAAATCATCATACCCAAGAAGCCTCCGTACCAAGTTTTTGCAGCAAAGCAAAGCTGTGACCGAAGACAGTTAATTGAGTGACGCCAAGCAGAAGGCAAGAAATATTTCAACAAGGTGGCATATGGAGGTGCAGGGGTTTAGACTAACATTTTCAAACAAACTCAAAAACTTCGAAACATCATTTAAATTTCAGCCCATATTGTAGTCTGCGACATTTCAACCAATTTCTGTCTTCTTTGGTACAGACTCCAAAGAATTGAATCAGAGTTGTGTTCTGATCCTGACCAAGGTATATATTAGAGCCAAACTCTCAAATATGAAGTAAACAAAATGTGCTCCTAGTTTCTAAATAGTGTTTGCTTCGTTACTAAGGTTTCACTGACAAATTACTTTTCAAGAGAGGAACTGAAAATTTTGGACAAACGACAATTCAAACAATAGAAGTTACCTGAAACCCAGCCACTGTCCGGATAATGTGTGAGCAAACTCTATGGAAAGGCTTGGAAGACAGAGACTTCAGTCCACTCAAAAAAGGAGAAGCTCCATATTGCTGTGCAGCAGTAGCCTTAAATCCACTTCCTTCGTAAGTGTATGTACCAGTAAACTCCACCACTGCAGGTAAGCTAGGCCATAAACGGAAATATTCGACAGGTGAGATTTTATGCGGCAGAAGCAGCTCTGTAAGTGGAAGCTTGTAAGGCTGACATCTCAGAATCACGGGTTCTCCTAGTTCTGGCCTAAGGCTTCTTTTTTGCCTCATGATTTGTGGATCTTCTTCAGCATAGTCACCTTCGTAATCCCCAGGAGCACCACTTCCATAGAAGGGGTAGTACAAAACCTGGACCCAAAGGTCACATCTCTCAAAATGGGAAACGCCCACAGTCACACTGCACAGAACTGGATCCTACACGCAAGCACATCCACTAAATTCATCAGAAATCTACACTATACTTGAAAACCTTGGAAGAAGGAAAGGGTTTGATTCATATGTTGAAAAGATTTGGAGGATTTCTCCTCTAAGTTATTGTGCAATTAGTGAACTGCAGATAAAATCAAATTGGTCCACTAGCTCATACAAACGAATCTAGTAAACTAGAAACTTACAACAAAGAATTGATATTCAAAGGGTTCCTCTTCTATAGCTCGTTTTTAAAGGATCATTCATTCCTGTTACCCTCAGAGAAGTAGTTGGTAAGGAAATCATATTTACATTAAAATTAGGATCCGGGCCCATTCTAATCGACATGCTGTATATGAATTTCTGCTCCATAAGTTTCATGCTATTTTTTTTTTTCAGAAAACAAATACAGCCCACGTGTATTCTTTAAGGCATTGACCCAGCCATCAGCAGAAAAGACAACTTAACATCAACAGATGACAATTACCAGTTAGGTGTGGCATTCTTCAAGAAGAATACTGACTCAGAAAACATCAATTTTCAACGAAATAAATTTATATATTGAGAAAGGTAAAAGAATATCTGAGGCGAAGTTTCAAAAATAACCTGTGAATTAAGATCACGCAACTGTCGCACTGCTTGAGGAGATCCATCCATGAAATATAATGCACCCGATAACCCCACCCGAATATCCACTCGGTTGAGTTCAATTTCAGTCAAATTCAATACCTACAGTCATCAGATGGTCAGCATGACAAGAAGCTCATAATTAGAATATATTCGTCGTACTTGTGTTTCACATCAATTCTCATATATATATATATATACATGTATAGATGTACAAGGAATTAAGCTCAACTTCTAGACATTTTCTAGAAAATACTTTTGAATTTTCAGGAAGATTAAAGTAACTTGCAAAACTGAAAATGAATCAGATCCTGTTCAGTAAGTCATTCTCTGAAGATACACCTGAAAATGAAGACCCATCCATACTTATTTGTAGATAAACATCACAAATATATAAATGCATCTAAAACAACTATAAGAAGATAAGAGCTTTAACCTTTAAGTGCAGAGTGATCCTTCCATCACTTGAGTCTGTCAAATGATATGCTTCAACATAACAAGGATCACTACTACCGGTCAATGTATAAGCACTTGGAGGAACCTTAAGCAGAGTAGAGTCAATCCCTTTAGTCAACAAAAGAGTCAATTCACTAGGATCAGGCCGCCAAAGTTCTAAAATCGCCTTGTGGACTAATCCTTCCAGCTTTCGGTCCTGAGCTGCGGCCGCTTCGTAGAACTCAACAGTTAATTTGTGGTGGCTAAATGGGTAATCTCCTCTAGCTTCAGCAACACCAGCCCACCTAAAAAGAAGCAAGATGTAACTATTTGTGTATAAAATGTAATTTATTTTCCAATTATTTCTATTTAGTGAAGTCCAGAAACCATATTAAAATGATGGCTGCTTGTCAGCTTTAGCACCAAACAATCCTATATAAAGATAATAGGTTTGGCTGGAAATAAATCTCCTACAACCAGACCATGTCATTAGTTAAATAGCTAACTGATATAATGGCAATAATATAAAGTAAATTATGCCAAACTCTACAATATAGATAAGGTATAACATTATGATTCCTATATTACTCGTTGACCATCAGACAAGACATGGGTCATTATAGATGGGTAATTTTCTAACATAATTGAAATCACACAACTTAACACGAATCTAGATCTGATACCTCAAAGAATAGTTAGGATCGGGTTTCAGTTTCCCTCTAATCCAACCCGCCCAGAATTTGCAGGAATACGCAGCAACTTTGGCTGGTCAACCCAAATTATCCAAATTGGGGTAGCTGAAAATAAGGGAACTACTCTTCTCACTGTCAGCTTGAGAGTACCATGTGCTCAATATAGAAAGTAGCATTGCCAACGTTTGGAGAGGTGCTTTCAATAGGTTCAGCTTCTTATAGAAGATTATATATTACATGTGCTGATATTTTGCAGCGATCATAGGAAATCTTAATGGCTTTCAGTTCTTTAAAAGCAAATTGGCATTCCATAATCAAGACAAAGGCTGTAATTCTCATAGGCTGCAAATGTTGCAAGTTGATAGGGATTTTCTCATCACACTGTTCACCAATAAAATGGGGCGTCTTGGGGAGGTTTTCGTTTCGATAAAAACCCATAACACAAGCCTTGGTGTCAACTCATGTAAGCTTATGAGTTGTGGGTTGGGTAGGCTCATAGCATGTGCATGCTATATCTAGTCTAGGATAGACTTAACAACCCAAAAAGAACTCTTAAGAGCCAAAATACAGCTCAAAAAAAAATATGACTTAAAGGTGCAGCTCCTTAAATTGGGTTCCCATTGACCAGTTCTCTTCAAATAGCAGAACATTTGTTTTTGTGCAAATATACAATTTATCATAGAAATAATATTTAGGGAGAATTAGAATGAAATAAGAAATAGAAACAACAACATCAGCTATGACACAAGTCACACAACATTGGGTTTTACTATTTTCCAGTAACCCATTAGCACTCTCTTGTGAGAAGTTACCTGAATAGATCAGGACTTCCTACTCACCTCCCTATCAAGATTTACCAAATCAGAATTAGAAATTGCACCTGTTTTCTGGATGACTCGCAACATATTTGATTCTTTGCAATATTAAACGACACTGATGTTTGTTGACTGAATCAGCCATAGCATCATTTCTAAACTCTTCTAGCTCTTTCGTCAGCAACTGTCCAGCTCGAGCATGACGCGATCCCAACCGCTGAGCACACAAAAGAATTGCCTGAACATCTTGAAGCTTATTTGTTGAGGTTGCCGACGAGTCTATGTTAAATAGAACTTTGTGGATATTTGATAATATAATGTTAAGTGGGTCCTCAGGATCATCAGCAAGAAGCGGGTCTAGACCTTCTAAATCAATGTGTTCTGAAATAGCCCAAATAAGACGTGCACAAATTCTTGGAGTATTCACCTGCCAAATGGACAAAAATTTAAATAACAAGGAATCACCAAAACAACAAAAATGAAAAATACGGAATTTCCTAAACAAAAAGTCCTAGTAACTATTACATCACGATCGCGCTAGACTATTAGCAAGTGTAGAATCTAACTACTTAGCACAGACCCACCCACACGCGCACACACAAAAAAGAGGGTAGCATCTAACAATGTAAAGCTTACAAACCTCACGAAGATCTTTTACAAGTTCACGTTGCAAGTTCTGTAACCTTGTTTCATTTAAAATCTGATCCTGAGAGGCCCCGTCTTTGACTCTTTTCACACCTCCCCTGGTATCATATATGTGACAAAGCCTGACCAGCAACTTCAAGTAGCAATCGATTGCATATGAACGACCCTCACAATCCCACTTGACACAAGGCCGACAAACTTCCACCACTTCCAAAGCTGGCTCTGTCCAATTTAATGCACCGTAACCAGTCCCATATGCCAATGCTCCAATAACCCTACTTTCCATACCTGAATTTTTTTGTTCAGGCAATGGTAATGATAACTGAAAGCAGCTCTCTAGCAATGTAGCAACTAATTCTTCCCTAAATAAACTTCTACTTGTTACACTATTAAGATCATCCTTTATCCTTGGATCCTCAAAAAGTGATGCAATATCAGTCCCAGGAAGAGGTTTTTGACCTCTTCGAACACTTTCTTTTGCAAAAAGGTCAACACAAAGAGCTGTTCTGCAAATGCATGCCAAAGCATGCATGCGGTCTGATTCCGCCCTTAAGTTTCTCACCATAAGAAGCAACCTTTTAAACAATGAAACCTGCAATGGAAACATGTAATATCAATAAGGGAAGGCAGACTATATGAGAGATCAACCATTTATGACAAAATCATCATACAAAGCTAATTTAGAACCAAACAAGGCACTCATCACGCATGGACATTCATACAATATAGCATGCCAATATGACAAGAGATGGAAATATCAATGATATGACATTGTCTATATGTACACATATATGTATTAAAGAAAAAGAAAATTCAGCACAGGATACAGGAAATATGACGAGCAGTTGTTTTATGTGGTAATGATTTTGTCATATAGGCTAAACTCTTACCCTGATAACACCAGACCTGTATGTAACACAACGGATTTTATTGTGTGAGATGCCTGTCTCAGAGTATTTAAGAAGAAGAAGCAGTAGCTGCATGTTGAAAGATAAAAAGACATCTAAATCACGATTATGTTAGGGAACTATCAGGCATGCATTCGTAAGTACACGTATTGGAAGCAATGGTGATATTCCATGAGTATGGCCCCCTGGTGATAGGATCCGAGCTACATCGGGTGGCAGTAACCAATGGTGACTTATAGCTAACAAATGATTGTTTTAGAATGCAGAAAAAGCAAAAATAGAAAGATGAAAAGCGACCAAAAAGGAATCATGGCAAATCTTATAGCTAGCCCTCAAAAGGATATATACACAATTTGTCAATTGCGTGCAGCATATATGATACAAATGCATTGTACCAGATACTTGCATCGGCCACAAATTGAATTGAATAATGCGGAGACACTGCAGAAGTCATTGCGAGACATAAATTGAGAGGTAGATTGACTTTTTAAGCCATAAAAGTACCTTGAAGGTTATACTACAGTTTAAACACAACATACACACAGACATGGTTCAAACGCCAATCTAATTCTTCCAATATGTTGGCGGTGGAGCAGTTCTAGTATCATTCCAGCAGCGAAAATAAGCATTTGATTTACTATTTTTTTGGTCTCACAAAATGAAAAACAGAGAATTGGTCTGCAGACCTGCATGTTAAGATCAAGGAGGTGGAGATTTGTAACAACAGCCCTCACAATACTTTCTCTAGCAGAAGAAAACTCCTGCCTGTCCCAAAGTGTGAGAATCGCAATGATTGACGTAGAAGCCCACTCGGGTTTCCCTCCGGGAACATCAGCCAAGTACAACATGTTGATAGCCACTTCAAAAATCAATGCTGGCTCTAATGAGGATGCCAAAAATGGTGCCAAATGTATGACAACGTCTGAAACCCCCACAAACTTCTCTGCATTGCCGGAGTCCAATGTGCTACTCTTAGAAGACTTTGAAAGCTTCCTAATAACATCAATGGCCCCCGAAGCCACCGCCTTCACGGCATACACAGTTGGATACACAGTTGCCCTGAAAGTCTCAATTGGAAGAACCAATGACCTCGCCATCAACGCATTTCGCTTGCTCCAAACGAAATCCACCATGGACGAAATCCAATTCGATCTGATTGCCACCGAATTCTCACTATCCACAAGCTTGTCACCGGCCAATCTGCTCATTCTCTTGGATTCGAACTCCTGAAACAATTTCCCAACCGATTCAAACGCCACTTTCGACACAGCATCGGACTGATCCAGCATGTTCTGCCCAATTCTGGTCCACCAATTCGAAACCCTATCCAGCAAATTGATGTTGTTTTCGCAGAGCGTCACGAGATCGTCCCTGGCGAGAATGCAACCGAGAGTTTCTGTGATCGAGAAGCGCAAATTGACACTGGGCGAATTGAAGCAGTTGGAAATTTCTTTGTTGCAGTCGGTGATGAGCTTGGCGAGGCGGTAGGAGGGGATGGCGGCGAGGATGGAGACGGCGGCGGCGGTGACTTCGGGATCGGGGAAGTCGAAGTCGGAGCGGATGCCGGTGCAGACGGTTTCCCAAAGGTCGGCGGTGAGGCGGGTGGAGCGGATGAGGTCGAATGCGAGCTTCTTAGAGATGGCGGAGGCGGGGGAGGCCACGATCTCTTCCACGGCGGTCTTGGCGATGACGGAGATGTCACGGCCGGCGGCGGATTGCTGGAGGGCTTGGAAGAGCGCGCCGGATTGGCGGAGGGCGTCATTGGAGCGAAGGTCCGCTTGGATCTGAGCGAACAATATATCCATTTATGTATCTATAGGTATAGATACAGAGATCTATGTAACGAAATGCTAGGGTTTGTGTTGAAGATTCATTGGGTTTTGAATGGAGATAGTAATTGTCGATGTTTGTATTGATTTTCCAAGGGGTTTCTCTTCGCTTCTCTCTGGTATGTTTTACTTTCTACAGTGAGACTTCTCTGGACCGGAACTGGCCTAAAACGAGCCGGATGCGTAATACGCCTGCATCGCCTTCACCGGTCATTGACGAATCATATACGAGCTGTTTGGGACGCGCTTTAGTTTTAACTTCTTAAAATCAAACTTTTTTGTTGTATGTTATTTTTAATTAAAATTAAAATCACATTTGAAAATACAAATTTGTACTTCTTTGAATTTGTTCTAGGTTTAATCCATAAATTTTTTAATTGTATTGAAGTAAATAATGCAAAAACGAAATTGATGTTTCCATATGATACGAATATAATGAAATTCATTTCAAACTCACTAATTTCATGTATTGCCGATGATATTAATTTTTGTCAAATGGTATGAAACATCATAGATGTTTGTCTAACTTCCAAATTTTTAGACGATCCAACTTTAAAATATTTAACTTATTATAATTGGTATCAAAACTAGATCCAATATACAGGGGTGAGCACGAGGATTTTCAATCCAATCTGTTCATACCTGATTCACCATTTATGAATCCAGTCCAATTCATTTATCAAACGGATCCAATCCAAACCGGATCGCGATGAACCGAATTGGTTTGGATCGAATTCACGGATCGAAAGTTTAAAAAAATAAAGATAGTAAGAGAAAAAATAAATATCTATTAGTGAGTCTATTACATTTAAATTTTTATTAGTGTCATATTGTTAACTTCTAGTTATTGCGTACACATTTTCAAGCAAATTGACATATTTTATTCTCAAACAAAATGATCTATCATGTAACTTTGCTAGTTACTGCATGCACATTTTCAAGCAAATTGACATATTTATTCCCAAGCAAAATGACAAATTACCACTAATAATTTGTTCTCAAGCAAATTGACATAGTTTTAGTAGCAAATTACACATAAACCAAATAATAAAAATTGGAGTAAATAAACAAAATATTCATATAACATCTGAAAACTTCAACGGATTGATTCAAAAGTGCGGCATCAACTTCAAAGCTCCTCAAGTATCAGTTATGCCTACAAAAGTAAAACTAATTTTAGTTAATTATGAACAAATAACTATAAATAAATTGTAAGAAATAAATAAAATATATTTAATATATAATGAATAATTAAACCTACTTGATTGGAAATCAAATGAGTCGAGTGCTTTAATTTCGTTCATTTGTGCTTTAATTTGAATCGGCACTTGCGAGGCACGTAACCAATTTTGTGCACAAATCAAGGCTTCAACAACTTCAGGAGTAAGAGAACTATGAAATTGATCAAGGACACGACCCCCCGTGCTAAAGGCGGACTCAAAAACAACAGTTGAAACGGGAATAGCTAAGATATCACGTGCAACATTAGATATAATTTTATACCTTGAAAAATTTACTTTCCACCACAATAAGATGTCAAAAGTAACCTTGTCGTCATTACAAGTAGTTTTTTCCAAATATCTCTCCACTTCCGATTTCCCTCCACTTCTTATTTTCTTCAAATGCTCTAAATATGTCATTTGTGCCATTGAAATGTGACAGTTATACACACAACAAACTCAACTTATTTAGCCATTGAAATATACATAACTTAAAATTTTGATTTATATTAAAACCTTGCATAAAAAATATTTCACACCACAATAATATTTTAGTAATAATTATAAAATATCATTTTTGGGGGTATTCATTCATTTTCTTTTATAATTGTTATATACACTTTCTTTTAAAGAAAATACTTGCATTGAAATAATAAAATGTATTAATGTACTTTAATGATATTTTTTGGATTTTGTTATTAAAGTCTTAATAGATTAAAACTTAATTGTAATTTTTCAAATAGAATAAATGTATAAGAATATTTTAGAGGTCCTTTATAATGGTAAATAACTAATAGAAAGTCTTCCTTTCTATTTTTTTTGAAAATTGTAATAATGGCGAATGTTTTAATGTATGAAAATATTAGAAATGACTTACATTTTTACAATAGTATGGATAAATATGGATAATTATTTGTATAAAATAAGATATTATGATTTATTTTTTAATAGTATATTACTGATTTAAGATATTATAATTTAATTTAAAATAATATATTATGTGATATATTATTAATATTATATATTGAAATATATATAAACAGTACCGGATTGGATCGGATCAACATGATTATTGAAAATGCAATCCAGGACCGATCCGTAAAATACTGAATTGAGTGTTTTTGAATTCATATCCAATCCAATCCACAAAAAATCCAATTCAAAATATCCGGATCGGATTGGACAAATTGAACATACGAATTTTGCATATAGATTTTGCGGATTTTTGCTTACCCCTACCAATATCCTTGGCTTCTGGTGAATCGCGGTGTTGCCTCATAGTAAACTTTCATGTTGGATTAAAATGAGAGATGTAATAAATTCATATTTGATGTACCATTTCCTCACAACTTAAACTTCTTGATAAATAAACTTTCAGACTTAATCATTTAAAATTTGGATAAAATGGTTGTGAGATTAGTTACAATGTTCAATTACTTTTTTTTTTTTAAGGTAAATTATAGTGACCTCCCTTTTAAAAAATTGCTAAGGTTTATTATAATTATCTCTCCTCAAATTTGACAAGTGAGCACTGAGAGCTCAACAACCCTCCCAATCAAAAATTGAAAAATAATAAGAAAAAAAAATTATTCTGGTGTGAATAAGAACCCTATATACTGAAATGATTTTTAAAAAATGATAAATTGTAATGACACCTCATGAAATTCAGGTTAATTCCACTCAGAGTCCCATCAACGTAATTTTGGACAATGACACCCCTTGAATTAGGAAAAGACTATAATGCCCTTATTTATTTTGATATTTTATATTATATAAATGATAGGGATGCAAAATACCTATACTACCCCCTAAAGAACCACACATACCCCACTACCCAACTTCTCTCCCTCTTCTCACACTCTCCAATCCGCCATTATCAACGTGCTTTCTCTCTGTTTTCACTCTTGTAAATCATGAGTTGCATCTAAATCTTCATATGTCTTTCTTTTCATTACCGTGTTCTCATCCGGTCTAAGGTGTATTAGGGCTTTAACAAATTGGACGTTTATGTTATTCATGTTTAGAATTTAGGGTTTGCTTTGATCCTTGATGAAATTGCAATGGCTCATCAGTGTACAAAAAGAGACAATTGTTTTCATATGTTTATTTCTCCATCCTTGTTGTAATTGGGTTATGCTTTCCTTCATCCTTGACGAAATTACTTCATGTTGGTTTGGTTGCATGTTGATGAAGATGTGGAATTAGTTGATGAATTTTGGGGATTTGAGGATCAATTGTTAATTTAAGGTGAAATTAAGCAATTATGTGAAGTGTTCCTCAGCTCATCTCAAGTCTTCTTTGATCACAAGAAGACATATATTTTATTATACCACCCATAAGCTTTTGCATATATATTTGTTTTTGTTTTTTTTTCCATTAAATAAATAAAGCATATATATATTTGTTCATGTGTTTTTCAACATAATCTAGTGGTTTATTTATTTGTGAATTTCGTAGCTTTTTACTGGACACAATTTACCCCCGAAGAAGTACCGTTTATTATTGCAGATGTAACGCGTATACTATTATGCTACTGTTTTCATGTAATATGCAGGCTACTAGAATCAATTGGAAACATTGTTTATGGTATTATGATACTTGAATGAAATGTAATAAGATTTTGATTTTGGTTTTAATTTCATAAAGTTTTATAATTGATTTTGTTTTTAGTTTCATAAAGTTTTATAATTGATACCGTGATTTCAAATGGGTTATGGGTTGTGTATGCAGGCTATTATAAAGGTTTTTTGTGTTTGTTTGGTTGCTTTTTCTAAGCTAGCTTTATGTCTCGGATTTGGTGTTTCCAAGGAACCGTGCATGTGACGTAACCTCATAATGCAGGACGTGACATTTAGTAACCTTATAATGCAGGACGTGACACTTAGCAATGTTCAGTTTGTTTGGCGAGGCACCAAAGGGTAGTTTCGTCCTACAAATTGGGGACAAAACATGTTTTTTCACTTTATGATTCAGCCAGGGGCATTATAGTATTTTCATAGCATGTAAAGCCTAAAGAGGGGGTGTGGGTGCAACAATTTACAAATCTCAGAATTGATGGGACAACAATTGCATTGACCAGTTTATAAGTGTAATTGACCTAAACTTCGGTAAATGTCACTGAATTTTATCCTAAAAAAAAATATTGATAATGTTGGAGTGGACTTTTCAACTTAAATTTTCATGTATTTTTATCCGTTAGGGAGGTTATTATAAGAAATTTCAAAATCTCTATCTGCATGATTTCATTCTTGAACAAACCACGCTCTTTCAGTGTCTCACAATGGTATGGTGTAACGAATAAGGGAAAAATATAAAATTATGTCGAAACACTTACGTGAGAATAGTGTTTATGAATTTACTTTAAAAATAAGGTAAATTACACTTACTTTCACTTAGGTCTAGACAAATTTCTAATGATACTTCGAACTTGGAATCCGCCCCGCCGGAAAATCGCTAATTTTTTTATGATTTTTAATTGCACCATTTAAAAATAGAGTGGTTATGAGATTGAAAAAATAAAAACCAACAGTTATGATGCGAGGGACGGGTTTGAGGGTTCCCCTAGTGGGGAACCGCCCCGCTCCAAACCGCATAATATAATTATAATTTTTAATAATTTTTTTATCAAAATTATATCCTTATATGTATTTTTAGAATTTTTATACTAATATTACCTTGTACTTCTTTAATAAAATACCTATATTATGGATTTGTCTTTGTTGAAAACTTTCATTAAAGTTTGTTTATCTAAATATTGATGGTTGATTTCAATTGAATGTGTGATTCAAGTTATTATATTTATTTTTGTGGTAGAAATTATTAGGAATAAATCGGACCTTTATTGCTTTTTATATAGGTCAAAATGTTATAATTAATTTGCTTAATTTTTATTTGCTCTTAAAAAAAAAATTCAGTGACACAATTTTTGGCGGTTTTGGGGGATACGGTGAATGGTTTGGGGCGATTTTGAGAAAAGAGGTAAAAAATTTAAACAATTTTGATGAGGTTATGGGGATAAAAACTTTCACAATTTTAATTATGAATTTTGAGAAAGCCGGCCCATGTTCATCTCTCCTTAAGTCCAACATTTACATTGGGCCTGTTTACTAACAGGAAACATTTTATGTTTCTGTTTTCTGAAGAAGTAGAATTATATTTTTGATTTCTTAAGAAAAACAAAAAGTAAAATCTTGTTTACTAAATTTTAATTTTTTTCAAAAACAAAAATAAAAAACAGAAATTATGTTTACTAAAAAATTTTTGTTTTTCCTTTTTATTTATTTATTATATGTATTTCTTATTATTTTTTATTTATATTTATTATTTATCATAAGTTTTATTTATTTATTATTAATTTTGTATATTATTTAATTTATTATTTATTATTTAATTATTTATTATTTAATTTATAAATATATTTTGTTTAATTTATTATTTATTATATTTTTATTTAATTTATAAAAATATTTAATTCATTTATTATTTGTATTTCTTACTATTTTTATTTTTCATTTATCATAATAATTATTTATTTATTATTATTATTATGTATTATTTAATCTATTTTATTATTGTTTATTATTATTTATTCATTTATTTTTATTTTATTTATGAATATTTTTTATTTATTATATTTTTATTTAATTTATAAAAATATTTAATTTATTTATTATTTGTATTTTTTATTTATCATAATTATTATTTATTTATTATTATTATTATTATGTATTATTTAATCTATTTTATTATTGTTTATTTTGTTTATATTATTTATTCATTTATTTTTATTTTATTTATAAATATTTTTTATTTATTATATTTTTATTTAATTTATAAAAATATTTAATTTATTTATTATTTGTATTTCTTATTATTTGTATTTTTTATTTATCATAATTATTATTTATTTATTATTATTATTATGTATTATTTAATATATTTTATTATTATTTATTTTTATTTATAGATATTTTTTATTTAATTTATAAAAATATTTAATTTATTATTATTATTGATTATTTATATATAATATTTAAATTTATTAGTGCAAAAAACATGAAGAGCCCAATTTTACAACTTTGAAATTTGGTCATTTTGAATGTGAGAGGAAACAAAAAGAGAAAGTACCATTTTTCTTGTTTCCTCTTTTCTTTACAATTAGAGAAAACATTTCCTTAAGGGCAAAAGTAAAAATAAATTAGTAAACAAAATTTTACTTTTACTTTTTCATTTCAAGAAATAAAAACAGAAAATAAGAAATATTTTTAGTTAGTAAACATGGCCATTAGTTGCTCACTTTTTATTTCCATTTTTCTTTGCTTAATCATATTTCGAAGGATCAAAGCTGTGGGATTTGCATTTTGACCAATTATGCATGCCGTGTAGAATTTTCTATTCCTTTTTTAGGGTGCGTTTGAAAATTAGTATTTTCGTTTTTGTTTTTTATTTTTTGAGAACAAAAAAATTTAATTTTCTTGTCTTAAGGGTAATCTGGAAACAAAAACATGTTTGGTTGAAAATTTTGTCTAAAAATTTTTGGGAACAAAAAAAAATACGTTTTTGAGATTTATTTGAAATAAAAAGTAGAAAACAAATTGTCAAAGGGTGAGATTAAGTTTGACTTGATTGTCATCCCTTGTACAAACTAGCTACAACCAAGTGTGCGTTTGGAAAACCTGTTTTTTGTATTTGTTTTCTATCTTCAAATATAAAAAATGTTTTTGTATTTGTCTTTGTTTTTTTCAGCAAAAAATTAAAAACAAAAAAGCGTTTTGATGAAAGTGTTTTCACCACTTTTATTTGGTGAAAGTTATATTTTATGGATTTGGTGTTTTCATCGTTTTTACTACCTAAACAGTGAAAAAACTCAAAAAATAACTAAGGCCCCGTTTGGATACGGAAAAACAGTTTTTGTTTTTTTACTATTCACCAAGTTCAAAAAGAAAAACACGTTTGGCAAACGTGTTTACTGTTCACTTTTTTTTTTCCAAGAAAACTGTTTTCTGTGAATAGTGTGTAAAAGTGGTAAAAACACCAAATACAACTTTTAATTCTTTTTTGAGTTTTTTCACTGTTTAGGTGATAAAAACAATGAAAACACCAAATTCATAAAATACAATTTTCACCAAATAAAAGTGGTGAAAACACCTTCATCCAAACGCTTTTTTGTTTTTAATTTTTTCCTGAAAAAACAAAGACAAATACAAAAACAGTTTTTATATCTGAAGACAGAAAACAAATACAAAAAACAGGCTTTCCAAACGCACCCTTGGTATTTGGTGTTTTCACCACTTTTACACACTATTCACGGAAAACAGTTTTCTTGGGGAAAAAAAAGTGAACAGTAAACGCGTTTGCCAAATGTGTTTTTTTTTTTGTCTGGTGAACAGTAAAAAAACAAAAACAGAAAACAGGATATCCAAACGGACCCCAAGTCTTCCATACAACAATGAACATGACCACTTTGCTGTTATTCAAAAAATTAGCATATAAGAATATATATATAAATATATAAGTAGTAACATGTATAAAGACAACATCACCCCAATTCGATTGGGGGTGTCAAGTTGCAGAGGTAAGAGTTTGTGTTGGTGGTGGTGTCGATTTGCAGTGGTGGTGGTGGTGGGATGACGACTGTTGGTGGTGGTGGGGGTTTGGAGGTTGAAGATGAATGTTAGGGTTTGGAGGTTGAAGATGACCGTTAGGGAATTTGTAACAATTAATTTTTTTTTATTTGCTGAGAACAAACAGTGTCGAAAACAAAAAAATATTATTTTTGGTGTTCTCAAATTTTGAATTAAGGGTGAGAAAACGTTTTTTTACTGTTCACGAAAACAAAAATCATTAAAGGCTCCCAAACGCGTTTTTGTTCCCGTAAATAGTGAAAAAAATAAAAACAAAAACAAAAACACCAGTTTCCAAACCCAACCTTAACATTATTAAAAAAAAATCAATCAATTCATTCAAGTCCATGTAAATATAAATCCCCCATTTGATATCATAATAACCTTAAAAAAGAGGATTGTTCCATGAACTAAAAATGAAACTTAGGTGAGAGAATTCATGAGATAGTTTATTGACCAAATTTGTAACTGTTTTTTTCCCTTTCAGTTTTGCATACTCCAGATTTTTGTTTCCCTCCAATTGGTCCTCTCTTCTCACAAGCCAACGCCCTTTTCACCCTCACAGTCGCTCCATATAGGCTCATATACATATACATATCCATATCCATATCCATATAAAATGGACGCAACCCTTTTCTCTTCTCTTATCTACACTGCTTATATATAGCTCCAAAATGAAATCACAAGAAAAATATCTCACACTCACACACAACAACACTCGTTCCCTTCTCTAACAACAACAGCTCTCTGTTACTCTCAACCACGCTACATTCCCCATTCTCCATCAATCCTCAAAACCCTAACCCTAACCCTAACCCTAGAAATCTTCCACTTCCTCTGTAAATCTCCAACGCAATTCACTGACCATGGATGTCACCTATCTCCCACAACGCAAGTGCATTCCATCTCCAATTCGTTCCTCCACTCATCGTCCTCTCTCCGTTCTATCTAGGGTTTCGATTTCAGTCCGCAAAAGTTCAAGAAACTGTAGTTCAATTCGGCGCAAGTGTACGGCTTCGAGTTCCGATACCTTGGTTGCTGGATCGCGCAAAGACGATGGAAAGTCTCTGGAGGTTGTGAGCAAGAAAGAAGACGAGGTCGGAGACTTGAAATCGTGGATGCACAAGAATGGATTGCCTCCTTGCAAGGTTGTTCTCAAGGAAAGGCCTTCGTATGATGCCAATCATCGCCCTATACATTACGTTGCTGCTAGCGAGGATCTTCAGGTTTTGATTATTTGATTTATTCGATTTTGTTTTGGGTTCGATCACTCACATTTATCATTGATTTGATCTATATTTGAATTATTCTGTAGGCGGGCGATATTGCATTTTCGGTACCGAATTCATTGGTTGTGACGCTGGAGAGAGTGTTGGGGAACGAGAGCATTGGTAAGGTGCAGTGATAGAATTAGTATTTCTTGTTTAACTCTTATCTATATTATTATGACTGATTGGGTTTTGCTGGGCATCGTTGATTATTGTGTTAATTGTTGGGTTGATGGCATAGAACTTGGATAAGGATGGTAATGGAAGTGGTATCACAGTACAAATTGGGTTGATAATTTAGATAGTTTCGAGTATATTCTTGCGCTTACACACATATATTCGATTACTTCTAAGTATGCGTGCCATCTAATTATCTGAGGGCGGTGTTGGAATTGACAATACCATCATTGAAAGTAATTTTCAGCTGCAATATGAACTCCAATGATGGATCTATGAAATGAGTAGTTAGACTGTGTGTGTGGGCCATTGAGTGTCCTCTTCTTGGGTCTGGTTTGCTGATGCCTAGATCCTATTTTAATATAGTTTTAGTGTGAACAAATGTAGAGGATTTGGGAGGAGAGAAAGATACCAAAAATATAAAAGATAGTATGATATAAATTATATAATAAAATAAGAAAGAAAGAAGAAGGAGAAGGGGTTAGGAACTTCTTCGTGCTTTATCTTAGTGCATTTCAAGGAGATAAATTAGAAACAATTTGAAAGTATCCAGTTTCTGGTTCAATTTTAAGTTTTTTTTTTTTTTTTGGAAATACAGATTCTGCTTTTAATATGAAAAAAGCTTAGTGAGACTCACCCTTTTTCAGAGTTATTGAACTCTCATTTTCTTGCGTGTATGTGAATGTTCTTCATAAAAGAAGAAGGGTGGCATCTTTTGACTTTCTATGAATTATACTAGAGCAAGATCAGAAGAGTAAGCGTTTCACGCGTTGACGCTATGACCTTAAAGGTGGAAAATCTGTGTCTTTCACTGGCCCAAAGAGTGAGCCAAGAGGAAGCAGGGGAGTACATGTCTTTTGTGTGCAGTTTCAGTTGCTAAAAGCTAAAAGTCACAAGTTTAAAGTTGTATAGAATTCTGTGTTTCTTCTTCCTAGCTTGATAATGTTCTATGGTGGTACCAAGATTAACTGTGATGATGACATCCTTCTTGTTGGTTGTTTATGTATTTTTAATCATGTAGCTCCTTGTATTTTTCATAATGGCTGATGTCAACCTGTATTATCTTCTGGATTTTTGTGCAGCGGAGCTCTTAACCACGAACAAGTTGTCAGAATTGGCCTGCTTGGCATTGTATCTGATGTATGAAAAGAAACAAGGAAAAAAGTCTTTCTGGTACCCATACATTAGGGAGCTCGATCGTCAGAGAGGAAGGGGGCAGCTAGCTGTAGAATCGCCACTACTATGGTCGGAAAATGAATTGGGTTACCTAACAGGCAGTCCTACAAAGGTAAGTAATGCTCCTCTTCTCTTAGCTGTTGGAAATTGAATGTTAGTTGTGTACGTGCATTGCCTAGGTTACTGATTTTGAGGTAAAATTTGCTTATTAGTGTGACTGGTAATAATGTAGGCTGAAGTTATAGGGAGGGCTGAAGGGATCAAGAGAGAGTATAATGAGCTTGACACTGTTTGGTTTATGGCTGGGTCTCTGTTTCAGGTAACTTTCCATGATGTTTAGCTGTAAGTGAATACAAGTTTAAATTTAATATAATCTCTTATTGGATGAACTCTGAACTATTGGCATTTTCTTTTCAAATAATTCTTAAAGTTTTGTTGGTTACTTTTTGTTGTCAATCATGTTATCTCATATTGTGATAAATGGTTTGTATTTTACAGCAATACCCATATGATATACCAACAGAGGCCTTCAGCTTTGAGATTTTTAAACAAGCTTTTGTTGCAGTTCAATCTTGCGTGGTGCATTTGCAGGTAAAATTTTCCTTGTAGTTGAGAATACTTTTCCTTGCCGCAGCTGAAAAGGAATATAAGCCTGTCACCCATTTAGTTGTTTCTCATGAGTATTATTATGGAAGCAAATTTTTTTAGCCTCATTGATCTTGAAAAAGTCCGTGATTGGCGATTTGGTGTTACTCTCATGCACCAATCTTTGGAGTCGCCGGGAAATAAATGTTACTTATATGCTCTCTAGTTTCTACATTAATTTATGATGGTGAATAAAATCAATGCCTCACTCTCACACATGCATATCTGTAATAAGCTCCATATACTTTTATCCTTCTCTATGTTGAACACACGCAGCTTACACTTAACACATACAAGTGGCTACTAAGCAGGGTATATTTAGTTTTTAGGGTATTGATTGCTGTTCCCACATGGGTAGGAAGATTTGTATTTTGCATATGATGTTATTCCTGCGTGAATCTCAGTAAGTCATTTCTGCTTTGTAATTGAAGATGCTTGGTTAATACATCTTCTGTGTTGCCTCCCATTATTAAATAGCAAAAGCGAGGACTGACTCTGTACATTATCAAGGCAAACTGAACATTGTGTTTTATATTGTTTAACCAGCTTATGTCCCAAAACCATCAATTTTCTATTTCAAGAACTAGTTATGCATTTTTTTTCAGGAAAATGCGTCAGATGTTTGTTTATTCTACTCTCTCTCTCTCTCTCTCTCTCTCTCCTTTTAAAGAATGTCCTTATTAATTATTTATTCCTTCAATTCAGAAAGTCAGTTTGGCTCGGAGATTTGCATTGGTTCCTCTTGGACCTCCATTGTTAGCCTACAGAAGCAACTGCAAGGCAATGTTAACTGCCGTGGATGGTGCTGTTCAACTAGCTGTTGATCGCCCATGCAAGGCTGGGGAATCTATTGTTGTCTGGTATAACATCTATTTTCCTCAAATTGTGTAATTTGCAATGATTATAAGCTGCTTCCCTTTGGCAATGCAGCTCCTGCAGTCATTTTTCGCATAGATATCTTCTATTTAGTTGTCGTACAAGTATAATATTCTTAAACTGGATGTTTGTACATCTTGTAGGTGTGGGCCACAACCTAATTCAAGATTGCTTTTGAACTACGGTTTTGTTGATGAAGATAATTCGTATGACCGTATAGTGATTGTGGTGAGATTTATTTGCACTCTCACAATCTTATTAGTTCAAAGTGATCATGTTAGTGATTTTATACCTTTTACTGCATGGTTCGCTTCTTCCTTATGTTATTTTAGTTTAATACATTGTTCAGGCAGCATTGAGTACGGAAGATCCACAATATCAGGACAAGAGAATGGTTGCTCAAAGAAATGGAAGACTATCAGTTCAAGTTTTTAATGTATGAATCTAGTCCCTTATTGAAATGTTCTTTTGTTTGGTTTCTTTCTTCTGGAAAATTTATTCAGCGTACCCTAATTCAGGTGTACGTGGGGAAGGAAAGAGAAGCTGTTTCAGAGATGCTTCCTTATTTACGACTAGGATACGTTTCAGACCCTTCAGAGATGCAGTCAGTGATATCTTCACAAGGTCCAATATGTCTGGTAGGTCTGGATTATGAATTTTGGTACATGTCATGTATATTTGCGTGAGCGAAAACACTTTAAATCTTTCTCCCTGTGAAAGAGTTTTTTCTTTTGGTGGGGTGGGTTGCCACAATGGGGTTAGTCCTCCAATTGCAGTGGAATCTGCAAAAGCATGCACATAGTTTAAATCATTTTACCAGCTTTCTTTTAATTCTCTTTTGGGATAAGCCAGTACAGAGGAGCTTTAATGCAATACATTTTAACACGTTCGAGTGCCATCAATTTTCCTGCTATATGTGGCAGTTGATATCTGTTAACCATCATAATTCTTTACCAGGTTAAGTTAGCTAAATAGTTGATTTTTTTTTTTTTGGATAAGTTAGCTAAATAGTTGATGATTCCTTACATTATGCAGATTAAGCTTCCTCATTAGTTCTTAACTTTCTATGTATTAATATATGTCGCACAGTGCAGTTAAGTTGGAGCTTTCTTCAAGTAGATTTTTGTTCTTATGGTTCAATGTTTGAACTCGACTACTGTCCCCAATTGATCTTAATTCACACCGACTTAAGTAACACCCAAGGTTGAAGTTAAGAATGACTGCTGCACGGAGGAATTTTTACTTTTTAGAACAAGTGATCACTGGTCTAACAAGCACTATAGAGCTTTCTTGCATATATTATTAGCAGGCTTGTTTGAAGAGAGAATTTTTTTTGGTTGTTCTCCCTTTTGTATTCTCTCTTCTTCTTCTTTTTTATATATATATATATATATATATACAATTCTTTTTCCCTGACGAGTCATATTTGTCAAACAAACAAACTGCAATTTACTTCCTCTAACTTCTTGGAACTACTTTGGTAAATAAGGAGTACAGGTCTTTCTAATGGCTAAGTTACGTTTCTTTCATGCTATAGGTGAGCCCTTGTATGGAACGAGCAGTTTTGGGTCAGCTTGCTGATTATTTCGAAATGAGGCTAGCTGGTTACCCTACTACACTGAGTGAAGACGAGTCTTTGGTAATATCGGCTTTCTCTGTGTTTGTGGATATAAGATCTTCTCAATTGCTTCTTGAGCTTTTAATGATATGCTTATGATTATTCCAGTTGGCAGATTCTAGTTTAGATCCAAAGAGGCGAGTTGCTACACAGCTTGTCAGGTTGGAAAAGAAAATGTTAAACGCCTGCTTGCAGATTGCAGTTGATTTGATAAACCAGCTACCTGATCACACTATATCTCCATGTCCAGCTCCTTATGCCCCTATATTGAAATGAAAGGTCTCTCTCTCTCTCTATATATATATACACACACACACACACACACACACACACCACACACAGCTTTTGTATTTCTTCATCATGAAAGCACCAAGTCAAAGATTAATTGGGGAAAGAATAAGTCAAAGATATTAATTTCAGGAAGAATTGATTCCTTCATGATCATCCACAACTTCGAAACCTGGTTATATCAATTCAAAGTGAATACTCCAAAACAAGGTTAGTGAATCTGACATTCTCAAGTATTCCATTTTTACAATTCTACTGTTTTCATCTCAGTTAAATTCAAGCCAAAAATAGAAAATTACATGATTAGAACAATTGTGTTTTACACAGTTGAAAATCGTTTGTTACCCCTGAAGTAAGAATTACCAGCGTTTTCCTTTTGCAGTATTTGTGGAAGTATGGGAACACGTTAAATTATTTTATGGTGTATTTGGAGGTATAACAAAAATGAAATTATTCGATCTTATTTTTGTATTTTTTCGTGTCCATTGAATTAGGATCATTGAGATTCTTAAATGGCTTCATTGACGAACGTGTCTTTGCAAAGAGTGATTACTAGTTGGAAGATGATTAAGTTGCAAGTGCAGAACAATTTTGTATAATGAATATGTGCACATGGAATTCTCTTTGGAATTTGCTAATATGCTTTTTATATGGCATGTGACATAGAATTGTAAGGGCGGTGATCTTTGGGATGTAATTATGAGTTCTATCACTTATTGAATGAAAATTTTGAACCAGACATGGTTTAGAGGCATGTGAATATTTTGCATATATGGTAGGTTGATGAAATAATGTTGGACATTTTCATATTGTGTTATTTATATTTTATTTTTTTTGCACTTTAGTTTTTGTTACTGATCTAGGCTCTGTTATATCCCCTTTTTTTTTGCCCTCCCACCCCAGGTAGATCTGAAGTCAAAATTTAAGTGAGGGTGATTGGTGCAGCAGATTGGTGAATTGAAGCTGTAAAACTTGTTGTGTGCCTCCTCAGACACCATTGACCATCCCTTTCCCAAATTTATTTTCTGTTCCATTTTATCCCTGCCTCTCTGGCTGTTTTGTAGATCAATGTGTGATTATCACTTTTTGTTTCATAATAGGAGAAACAACAAACCAAGAAGAGGGCTTTGCTTTACAGTTGGGGTGTTTTAAGTCAAATTGGGCCTTCACGTAACACTGACCTTTCTTTGTAAATGATGATTAAATGATCAATATTAATTCAATGTTGTTTATATTACCTCTTAGATTCTCTGTGGAAGTTCAGAGATCAACCGATTGCATAATTCAAAGTCCTCGCTCCTGGAGTAAAACAGACATTCTATATCACTAAACATATATCATATATGCAATGCATATATACAAACATATATATTATGGAAGCAGATTATCTTCCACAGGACCAGGTCAGGATATAAAGGTCAAAATCTCAAATCTAAACTTCATTTAAAATATATACTATTTGTTAGAATGAGTATCCGATTGGCTAAGCCTCTTTATTTATTTGTGTGAAAAAGAATTAGTTAAGCAAAGAATATCAAATTGTGGTTAGAATAGAATACAAATGATAGAAAGTGAAAACCAAAGTAAAGAAAATTACACCATTTACCGACAAGCAAGTCAAATGAATCTAAATTCCTTCCAAATTGTATTTAACACAATCTGAGATTATAGAACTACGAGGAGCACGCTTATACCATTTGTAATTCTGACAATAAGTCTTAGAAACTCAAAAATCAGAATTTGTTTTTTGACATAATTGCAAAAGATAATTCTCTCAGATATGTTGTACATTATTCTAATTTTCAGTCTTTAAAAGAAAAAATGTTTCTAGTATTGCAAATTAAGCGGAACCTCAAAGTTATTCTCTCTTTTACTCCTTATTCCCTTTTTGAAAAACTATATATTAAAAGCTGTCTTTTGAATCAAACTTTTTAAATTTCTTCTTTTATAGGTTATGAAGTATGTAATTTTCTATCATTTACATTTCCCTTTTCTTTACCTAATTTATTTTATACTTGCAATTTTTGTAAGCAATGTCTTATCCCTAACTAGTAAAAGTAGGTTTGTTACCGGAGTAGTGAAGTAATAAAACAAATCTAACCATAAGTAATTAATATCCCCATTGGATTTTTTTTTCTTTTACCTTTTCAATTATATGCCCATATATCTTATAAAATTCACAATATGCCCAAACTAAGTTTAGAAAATTCATGAATATGCTCCCCATTATTATTATTATTATTTATAAAATTATACATTCTCTAAACTGTTTTTTTTTTCCACATAATTACTCTTTTTCCTCCAATCTATTTTTTCTTTTTTATTTATGTTTTATAGATATGATATTGTAGGAGATAAAAAATCATATGATCAAAGCGAATACTAAAGTGTATTCCTCATTTTATTCAAATAAACTTCTTCTTTTTCCTTGTTTCTCTGTCACCTAATTATATTTAGCAGGTGACACCCAAAGAACGAACCACTCTGACTAATCCGAGTGGACAAGAACACCTCTGGAATAAATTCAATTTCCATAGTGAGTCTACTTAACGTTTCCTAATATCTACCCACACGCATACATATACATATACACACCTTAGTAAGTATATCTACAGAGAGAGAGATGGAGGAGATTCTTGACACAAGAATTCGTGTGTTCGAGTGGAACAAAGACTACTTTCCTCTTCCCACAAACAACACTCACAAATCACAAGCACGGCTTACATTGCGTGTCTACACTGAATACCGACCTGAGGAGCTCAACATTTTCCAATTTTATTGTGGCCTCTTAGAGACTCCACTTCTTGCATTGCCCGTGTTCACTCAACACATTGGCTCCACAGAACTTTTTCATGGAAGATGGAAATGCAAATGCAGATACTGTATCCCAATATATATATATACACACACACACACACATACCTTTTTTGTAACTTTCAGTTTTCCACCCATCTTGATGATTCCACATACCCCAATTGAAAAACGTCATCCTTGCAGACGTTCTTGTGATGAGATTTCATGGTATGGTTCGTCACAGAAACATCATGAGTTTTTACATGGGTTTTCCTAATGAATTCAAAAGATTCCTACCTAGATACGATTTTGTTCTTAAAAAACAAGAAATGGGTGATGATGATGATGTGGCGGCGGTGGTGAATATGATGAAGAAGAAGAAAAACAAGAAGACCATCCGAAGGTGAAGAAGAAGAAGAAGAAGAAGATCATGGCAAAAACAATTTCGATTTCACTTACGATTTTGATGATGATGAAGAAATTATTTTCAAAGAAATGAAGGGTACACTGAAGTTCGAGAAATGGACTGATGATCATATTTCAGATACGTGTGTGATATGTTTGGAGCAGATCTCAACGGAGTCAGAAGTCGTAACAGCACCATGTTCGCATGGGTTTCATGTTCTTTGCACCGTTAAGTGGTTACCAGAAAAATGTCCTGCCCACCGTGTCAATCAGAGTGCCCTACTGTAGTTCATATATGTTTGTAATTTGGTTGATTACATTGTAGGGTGCTTTAGGTCTCTGTGTATGGTAGTATTGTTGTATAGCAGTGTACTATGTGTCTCAGGGTCTTCTGTTATATGCAAAGCATGAATAGGTTAGTTTTAAATTGTTGGCATGTAAGTTGAGCTCGATTCAGTAATACCAGGGAAAGACTGATAGTTTTCTAGAACCTGAGAAAGGTAAAAGTTAATAAATTCGTTATTTTTTTTCTTCAGCAGTCATAGTGTTCAACTTCATAATGATGTGTGTAAACAGTTTTTTAACAGAATTGTAAGTAGAAATGTGACTCGAGCTATTCATAAAAAGTAACAGTACAAAATTATCTGACTAGAAAGCGAAAAGAGAACAAAAGTGCAACATCTTTGAAATGTTTAGAATGGATTAGTAAAAGACACAAAAAAGAAAAAACTCTATACCAAGCTCAATCTTGTTCTCCACATATCTCCAATGACTTTCCCTGGTGTCGGATTATCTGGCCCTCTGTCCCGTTGTCCAGAGGTGAAATATAACCATCCATTCCAGAAGCCAGCTAATGTGGTTTTCACGCGGTAGGGAAGCTTTCCAATCACTGACCATTTCTGTTAGGAAATAGAAAGAAACTAATCTCAGACATCTCCAAATAGTAATGACAATCGAACAGAATATTATTATGTACGATGACAATTGAAACCACGATTTTATGACTGTCAGGAAGAATTAGATACCATTTCTGTTAGGAAATAGAAAGAAACTAGTCTCAGACATCTCCAAATAGTAATGACAATCGAACAGAATATTATTATGTACAATGACAATTGAAACCACGATTTTATGACTGTCGGGAAGAATCAGATACCATTTCTGTTAGGAAATAGAAAGAAACTAATCTCAGACATCTCCAAATAGTAATGACAATCAACAGAATATTATTATATACAATGACAATCAACAGAATATTATTATATACAATGACAATCAAACGACAGAAATGCAAGTTAGACCAACAATAGCTATTCTGTCCTCATGTTTGTACCACTTCCCACTACTACAAGTCCAAGAATCTAACTTGTTCAAGGATATCGTTAATATGCATGAAGAGGGTATTACATTGCAATACAAGTGAATCCTTAACTTATTAGTAGACGTTTTACTTGGCGAGTTCAAGGACACCAAGGCTGGAGATGGCCCTCATATGGGACAAGATCACGGAATACTGATCAAGACCATTTTCTTATTTTCACAATGAATACACATACAAACTTCACAGCCGAGGAGGCTCAATTTGATCGAATATAAGGAATTAACAGGATTTACATTAATGGATCGACTTCCACTCTTCCATTCCATTAGAAAAGAGGGTCGGATGACTAGATGGTCCTGTGTGGCAGAAGATGGTTCATTTATTTTACCCCTAAAGTCTGGAAAAAGGATTTGTTTGTTTCATATAATTTAATCTTGTAGACCTGAGACATGACACAAAAAGAACATCTCTTGTTTGATGTATTTGAGCAATGGGAAGAAGCACATACCATCGAGTCTAGATGAAATTGGAACACCTCCCCGACCAGGATCATCCTTTTTGTCACTGGGTGCTTTTCTGTTGTGCCTCCCACAATAATAATGGAATTGTTAACGATTGCCCAAGAACATTCTATGTGGGAGTTGGGCTTTGGCATGGGAGGTAAAACTCTCCATTTCATATTGTCGTCCAGCATATATACATCACCATAAACTACCTGGAACAAAGAACTTGAGATCATATTTTAGAAAATGCCCTCAAATAATGCAGATGTATAGGGAAAGTTGGATGTCCCCTATAAGTTGGATAGACAAGTTCAATTTTCCTATAGCTTTTCAATGTACAAATTCTATTTTCTGTAGCTTTTCAATGTACAAATTCTTCATCTTAATAGGAGATTTGGGAAAAGGGTAGACTTCTCAAAAATAATATTTAAAATCATTTTTTTTAGTGAAAACCCCAAAATAATAAAATAACAAGAAATATAGTAAAGCCTAAATTGTTCCATTCATCATGTTTAACAAGTCTTAAGCTTATGATATTCATATATTACAATTATCAAAGCATGCTACAACCCCATCTAATACCAATTGCATACCTAAAAATGGTCGTTAAGTTCACGTACCTCGTGCCTACGTGAGCACTTGAAGATTGGTGACCCAGGTTTGGCCATGAAGTCACCCTCTTGACCGCCAATAACATAAAGCCAATTATCAACCACAATACAAGCCCTGTTAGAACAATGACCCAATATTAGAAGAAATGGAAGACAATTTCATGTTAATAGGTTGAAAAAAATATTATTGTTTCATACAAGTGAAAATATACTTTTCATCTTGACATGAAACCTTTACACTACATTAATACTTGTCTGTCTTGTTAGGAGAAGAAGTTTGACTTTGAATTGAAGTTTTGCATGCCAATATGTGAAGTAACAAAAGAGTGAAGAGTGTCCAAGCTACATTGACTTGGACGACCAACAGATATCAGATAATGCATCCTTTGTATGAGTCATGTCCCATAGGTAGAAGTTAAATTCTACAATAAACTCCTCAGTTTATTTAATTATCCAAGCTAAAATTGAAAGAAAAAAATATACGTGGAAAGGATATAACCGCATGTTAAGTGGAATTTCTTGTTGAAACTTATCGCTCATAGGTCCCTCAAAAGAACAAGGATGTATATTAAGTGATTAGACTGTTAATTTTCTTACATTGTGGTTTTCTGACTCTTAGCATATTCATTTACCCTTTATTAAATCTAGAAATTACGAATAGTAACGTGTTCTCCTACCAACTGCCTTTTCTATCCGCATAACCGTCCACTTTTCTTCCTCATCTTCTTTGGGAACTAACTGCACATAACGCTATCAACTATATGTGAAAGAAGGCAGCCATCAAACCTGTGTGGTCCACCACGGGGAATAGGTACTTCAGTACGCCATTTTTGTTCTAATGCTTTCCCATTCTTTACCGCAAGACTCCAGTGCTCTAATCCAGGTGTGTGGCGATTCTCCTTGCTTCCACCCATAACATGGAGCCTGCCTCTCCAAAGTTGAGTTGCCGGAGCATACCTGAGCATTCCCATTTCAGAACCTTAATTTAAGGTGTTAGAATTAATTCATAAAATCTTTTGCTGCTTCAAGTTGCTAATAGCAGAATAGATTCCTTGTCTCGAACTTGATAGAGAATTTTTTTTCAGATTATCAAGTGACACAAGTATAGTCTGCTACTATTTTTCGGTGCCATATCTGATCGCTCAGGCTCTTTTAGTATCCCTTCTAGTTCTACATATGCGAGAGCATTTGGGATTCAGTTGAGATAAAATCATTTCCCCTTGTTGCTGCTGCAACACAAGTTAGGGCAATGGGAAGCCTGTCTAAGACTCTCCAAAGATAGCTTCTTCTGTCATAGCAGTTGCTACCAAGGAATCATAACCTTTATTATTATTTTTTTGTTATGACGCATGTCATTGCCAATTGAAGCATGCCACTCTTTCATCCAGTGGGGTAACCTTTTATATCCCATCCAAAAAAGAAAAAAGAAAAACATGGTAATTTGAGCTATATTAAGGCAGAGAGATACAGTTCTTTAAGAAATAACATGTAACTTCCAATATGGTCCCCAATGCAGAGAGATAGACGTGTTCTAAGAGGTATTTAAAAATAGGATTACAGCCTTCTGTATAATACTTACAAGAGTAGTAAAAGTGCAGTCTTCCTACAAAAAATCATTGTACCTATATCCGATAAGAAGCTGGCGGTTGTGATTTTTTCGTGTAACATCTTAATGTGTCATAAAATAAATATTGTGAAATTCATAACTTGATAGTTCAGAGTGAATTAATGGTGTGGTAGGATGACGAAATGCAAATCCTATGAACAAAATGCTTGATCATTAGAAGAAAAAAGCAGGAAACAAGTAATTCAGGTAGTGGAATGACATAATTCTCTGAGAAATAACAACTCGAACATGACTTCACATACAACTTAATCATGGCACATACCTGGGGGCCGGTAATGGAGGCAAGGTCTGCCATGTTTTCGTCTCAGTATCCAGCACAAACGTACGAGCTATAGGAGCTCTGCATTGGGGACCATACTGTCCTGAGACCACGTATATGTACCTTCCATCCGTGGCCATCCCTAGATGCGAATGCGCCATTTCTTTTGGCACATCAAATCTTCCTCCCCAAGAATTATCAGTGAAATTGTAAACATCAACATGGGAGTGCACCTATGCGTCATAAAACATACCCAAATTCATTAACCAAGAAGTTCACAGTTCACATTGCTAATTTACTTCCATTGTTAAATGCCCCAATACCTCTTTTTATCCAGTACACAACTTGAATATCAAAAGAATTGCAAGGGAATGAGGTGATTTTAAAAACACTCTTACGTAATCGAGGGTGCCATATCCGGAGAGCACATAAAGGAGGTTTTTAATCTGTACCGCTGAGCCATCCAAACGCGGAACTGGGGCCGGTGACATCTCCTCCCATTGCAATTCTGGTGCAGGTAAATCAGCATAAGTTGCTGTCAATAATCTCTCATCAACATGGCCCTTATCTCTCAAATCTACTTTCTGCACTTGTACACTCCAATATTTTCAGTCATCAAACTCAACCCATAAAGCAAATTAGGGTATTGTCCATTTTTGGCACAAGATCACAATGATAAGAAATAGCATTCAAGGATTTATGTTGGCCTAAAAGTAAACAAATCATTTAATTCAACTGAGCTTTAGACAACAAATTGGCTTGGTCTAGGTCAAGTTTTGATATCTGAAAACATAACACAATGCAATCAAAACATTCACAATTTATTTTCCTAAATTTTCTCAGCAACCAGAGAGTATAAACTGAAATAAAGACTAGAGTAGCAATGTAACTAAACAGGGACTGACCTTTAGAGTAATATTGGTGAAATGTGGTACTAGTGTGATACGAGATTGGTCACCACCCCAATTAGATGCAACCGATAAATATGCAGAAGATGAAACCCACAAAAATCGTACAATAGAAGCGGCTCCGAGAAAGGCTACAAGTGATAATACAAGTGTGGATTTTGTGAGAGTATGTTTTGCAGCCGATCTGACCATTTTTATTGTAGTGAGAACCAGAGAAAACCCATTTGTATATGGGCATATATATAAATATATATATATATATATATATAAAGAGAGAGGAGTGAAGGGGGGAGGGAATGAGAAAACAACGTAAAACAGACTTGTGTTTTGAGAACAAAAAGTGGGCGCCAATGGTTTGTGTCGAGTGTAGATACAGTATTATATGGGCTCATTTGCCAACTAATCATATTTACAGAAGTATAAATGAAGATTACTCAATATTTAAATATGAGTTTTCGTTTGGATTAACCGGAGGAGAGAAAATAAATAAAATGATATCATCAGCTATAAAAGAAAAGATAGAAATATTTAAAATTTATGTTTAAATAAATTATAATAGAAAAAAAAAATAGTATTTTTGTTTGAATATAAAAAATGAGAGAAAAAAAAAACGTTATAACCAATGATAGTATTTTATGTTTCTATTGTTAAAATATTAATATTATATTTAATATTATAAAAATATTACTATTATTTTTTTCAAAATTTTCTTATTTTTGAAAAAATAATATTTAAGGAATTTGAAAAAATAAGGAGTGATAAATTATCCCTCTAAATATTTTTTTTTCTCTCATCATTAACAAACCAAACATGAAAAATCTTATCCTTCCGATTCTCTTAATTCAAATGAAGTGTTAGGGGTGTGGTATGATATAATTTTAAGAGCTTCTTGTATATTTTTATTTTTTCTTCTTATATATTTTTATTTTTTCGCCTTTTATTTATTTATTATTTTTAATAAAAAACACCCGTACCCTATAACCAAAATTAGTCAACAGAATCCAGGTATCGACTCCTTTCTCCACTGAATCGTGAAGCCTCCTTAGCTTCGTGAGCGCTAAGATCCAAAACATCGGTCAATTTTCTTACCGGTGAGTTTAGGGTTTTAAGTCTCTCTCCCCCTATATATATATATATGTGTGTGTGTGTGTGTCTGCGTTCGTCTTTAGATTAATCTATGTTTTCTATGAATCTTTCTCAAAGAAACTATTGAAGTCCACATATTTCTTAGACATGTGACATCTATCTGCCCCTGTGCATTTTTGGTATTTCTATATCTATAGGTGTATCAACCTCTGTAATTAGGGTTTTCATATATGTATGTGGATTAACCTATCACAAGTACATAGAATTTGTTTCCCTTCTCAGTGTGGTTACTGGGCAAGGAGTTAATAGTATTTACCTGAAACATGCAAAGGCTTGGTGATTTCATTTTTCAATTGACAATTAGGGGTGGGCGAGTTTTAATCAAGCGGATGTCAAAATTATGATTGTTCAGAATTTAAATGTAAATTTATGGAGACGAGATGAATCCACTAGGATAGGATAATTTGCCCAAGAGATGGCATAACGCTCGGAGTCAATGAGGAAATACCCATTGCGGATGCTTTCATGCATTCACGGGGATTAGATTAATTCAATGACTTCGAAAAATAATGGCACAACCACCAAAAATAATATATTTTATAATTCTGTCAGTTACTCAGCAATCCCCTATGCAAAAGAGTTGAAGGGCTTGTTTTGTGCCTTTCACTCGAGCATAATTTTCTACTGGGATCCCATGCTCGCTCTTTTTGGAGGGTTGCTCCCCTTTGCCTTTGGTGGTGCATATGGCTTTAACGCAATAGGCGTTGTTTTGATGAGATCGAGTCTCCAATTGCCACTATCAAGGATTCCGTTATTTCTTAGTTGTTTTATTAGGTGAAGGGTAGATATTGTAAATCTATAGATGAAAAAATAGACTTTTTCGGTTCTCTTGGTCCGTAGAACCCTCTTTGTATCTAGGGATGGACTCCCTTTTTGAGTGCCTTTTATATACTAAATCTTACTTATAAAAAATAAATAAAAAAATCTACTGGATTCTCCATGTGTTTAAGGACTTTTTGTTGTGGGACCTTGAAACAAACCTCCGGGCAGTGGATATTTGGAGAATTGAAGGAGACGTGCATTGAACCTATTTTTTATTTTTTTTAATTTCTAGTTGATTATACATACGTACACTAGTAACACTATTACTAAAAACAAGGGAATGGTTTACTCAGCTGATGAAATTTTCTTATTAGGAAAATGGAACCACTGTGTGAAATTTAGATTCGGCTGATGGAGTAGCAACTGCACGTCCAGTTGCTTTGAAGTTGTTATACAATCCTCAAGTGTCATAACCCAGGCGCACCCTGCTCTTCAATATATAATTTTTCCCCTTAATGTCTTTTCACAGATTATTTTCCACTAAAAGATTCCAACCCTAATGAGATTTTTTCCTCCTTTTGTGTCCTGATGTTCTAATACTTCACTTTCATGGATTCAACTTCAATCTGAAAAGTTTCCAACACTTACGAAATTTCCTCCTTTTTGTGTCATGATGTTCTAATTTTTCACTTTTAATGGATTCAACTTCAATCTGAAAATGGCCTCTATTTTTCTGTGGCATATTTCAAAGATGGTATATGGGTTGAAAGTGGAATAATATGTATTAGTATACTGTAGTTTCTTTCCTGTTCAAGAGGGCCAAAACTAAACGAGCTCAAGTGTGTTTTAGCATGTTGTAAATGTCTTTAAAAGAATTGAGGTGCTGGACTAGAGATGTGAGCATGGTGGCATTGTCCTGAAGTGAACTGTTAAAGTTCAAGACTAGATATCTATTATAAATATTCAATTTATGGTATCACCATGGATTACTTATGGTCTCTGTAATGTTATGCAGACTCCTCCAGATTTGTGGCTTAACTAAAAGAAAGGTAAGGGGGATTCAGATCTGCTGGTATGAAGACATTGAGAGCAGTTGCACTCCTTGGAGCAGGTGTATCAGGGCTTTTGAGTTTTGCAACGATAACATCTGCTGATGAGGCTGAACATGGTTTGGAGTGCCCTAGCTATCCTTGGCCTCATAAAGGCATCCTCAGTTCCTATGATCATGCCTCGTGAGTTCGACTGAAGCTCTTGAATATTTTTCTTGTACAGTTTGAAGTTAGCAGCTCCCAGCTGTCTTATCCTCAGAAGCAGAACCTCAATGAGAAATGTTTTCATCCTCTTTTCCTTGAAGTGTTTATAATTCAACAATTTCTTTATTACTCCAGCCTTGTGTTGAGATACGTTTTGCTGTCTAATATATATTTATATATTGTAAAGCCTTTCATTTCAATAGGAACCCAAATCTTGTGTGTGCAGGATTCGTCGTGGTCACCAGGTTTATCAACAAGTTTGTGCGTCCTGCCACTCGATGTCACTAGTTTCATATCGTGACTTGGTGGGTGTGGCATACACCGAGGAGGAGACTAAGGCTATGGCAGCTGAGATTGAGGTAGTTGATGGGCCAAATGATGAGGGTGAGATGTTTACTCGTCCTGGTAAACTAAGTGACCGTTTCCCTCAGCCATATGCAAATGAACAAGCAGCTAGATTTGCTAATGGAGGGGCCTATCCTCCAGATTTGAGTCTTATTACCAAAGTAACTCCTGCTTCCCATTGTGAAAGTTTTTGTAGATTTTTATAATGTAACTTATTGTTTGGTTATATATATATAACTTTGTTGTTTGTCATTTCAGGCGCGTCACAATGGTCAGAACTACGTATTTGCCCTTCTCACTGGCTACCGTGATCCTCCTGCTGGTGTCTTGGTAACCTTGTTACAGATTCTCTTGTGTATCTTTTTTCTAGAATTTATTGTTTTAGGACTTATGTTTTCATTCGGAGAATGAGATATCTCACAATCATTTAGTAATCTGGCGATGATTATGTTTGGTCCGTCTATATGTTTTCTTCCTTTTCTTGGGATGCCAAAAGGGAGGGTATAGGTGCATTGATTTAACCAAAGCTCAACAATGTATGCTTTTTACCCCGGGAGAATCTAAAAGATGGTCCGGATCCACTTTAGCTGTTGCTATGTTGGAGCTATCTAAAAGTTCAACAAAATTTCTGTAGTTGGTCCTTGAGATATATATATATATATATATATATATATATATATATATTTGTTTATCACTGCACAGTTTCACTTAGTGCATCACTTTGCAATAATGGCCTTTCACTGGCCAGAGGTGGGTTCAACACTATGGTTTGGATGTCATCGTTATCTTAGTCCCTTGGTCGCACGGAATGTTTTTCATGATTTTGTCATCTGCTTTGGCTTTTTGTATGTCTGCATATACTTCTTTGTCAGGTGACATGCTTTAACATAGATGGGTAATCCCCAGCTAGGATGGTTCTCTCGTACAAAATCAGATATATTCTCTATTATTATGTATCTTTTCTTTTACTTTTGTTGAGGGTAATGCTACTTTTTCACCCCTTAATCAGCTTGCAATGGCTCTGTAGATACGTGAAGGATTGCACTACAATCCCTACTTTCCTGGGGGAGCTATTGCGATGCCTAAAATGCTAATTGATGGTGCCATTGAGTATGAAGATGGTACCCCTGCAACGGAAGCCCAGGTTGATTTTCCGCTTATTATGTTATGCCTAGGGCCATAGCTTGTGCTTGTTTCCTTTAGCCATCAAAAGCTTATGTTCTTTTTCATGATATTTGATTCAGATGGGGAAAGATGTCGTCTCATTTTTGTCATGGGCTGCTGAACCGGAAATGGAAGAGAGAAAATTGGTATATTTGCTTAATCATGTTGGATGAATTGTGTTAAAAAGATTAAGTCAGTTGTTGACTTTGTGGTTTGTAATGCAGATGGGATTCAAGTGGATATTTTTGTTGTCGCTAGCACTCCTCCAAGCTGGTTATTACAGGCGTATGAGGTGGTCTGTTCTCAAGTCCCGTAAACTGGTTCTTGATGTCGTCAACTAGCTCGTCCGTGGTTTCTCTCTCGAACTCATGCTTATGGTGGTAATAATCGTCTCTAAAACTGTTTATGTTTTGCGACTGTATGAAATTAGTTGGACCTATGCACAGGTAATGTGTTACTCGAAGAGTTCCTTTTTCCGTTGAGGTTGAAATAAGAGATTCGTATACATGCACATTATTCTTTGTCCGAACTCTAAACTGAGTAGGATTTTGATTTGTTGCTATATTCCAGATGGTTTAACACTCTTGTGTACCTTTATGCTATTATTTTGAAGTATTGCATTTACTGCTGTCATTGAAACGTATAATGGTGTATGTATGCAAAAAAGGAGAAGAATCATATAATATATAAACAGGGGACAATTTGTAATCAGAGTATTAAATGGGGAATACAAATCTTTGGTTGCTGCTATATTTCAGGTGGTTCTTTGCTATACTGCTATATATTGAACATATATGGATAAACAGGGGACATTATGTAATAAGACCCTCGGTGATAACTTATTACATTAGGATTGCAGAAAGTAAGATTAGGGAAATAATAAATCCTGAAAAAGAATATTATATGTGCACTATTTATATACTTGTTCTTTTCCTTCAAAGGGAATAAATAACACAATCATACTTTACTTCAATACTAAACATATCATTTTCAAGTTTCAACCTAACCAAATTTTCACACAATAGAAAGTTAGAAATCAGATTGAAGCAAATGATGCTACTGGTGTAGAATATATAATAGTTGTTGCCAATTCTAGTTGATTGGTCTTTACACTAGAATTGCTTAAAGTAAGCATGTGGTGAAAAGTATTCGAAGGAGACTATTTTATCAACACATTCTTGTGTGCCAAGTCCCTGGTTTGGCCAGAAAACTAATGCATGTTTTTGGATTGAAGCATGTTTAACGTGGTCTGTAAAATAAATATTTAAAATATTTCAAAAAAATACGGGAACACAAGTTGATGCCTTGTCACTGTTTACTTCAACTGTAGGTTAAACTTAAAATTGATTCAAATTTACATTATCAGACATGATTATGATTTAACCAAAAACACTCTACAACAAAAATATTTATTTGTTTTGATTAAAAAACAAAAAGCATCCCAAACAATTTACTTCCTCCGTCCCATATTAGTTGTTTATTTTTTTCAACTTTACTTGTCCCAAAATACTTATTTAGTTTCGAATCCTAATACAATATAATTTTATACTTTCCCAAATTATTTCTTTTTATTAAATTTTAAAAATAATGGGCCCACTAAAAATTATAATTATATTGTATTATCAAAGAGCAAAATTAAAAACACAAAATAACCAAAATATGTTGAAAAATCAGATTTTGATAACTAATTTGGGAGGGAGGGAACAATTGTTTTATCATCCATAAGTCCATGTTGTTGTGACTAGATAAATGAAATCCCACTCTAATAAGTAAGAGTATGTGTTTGTGTTGGTGTTGAAATAAACAAAAAACACGTTTTTTGTTTTTTTGTTATTCATCCAAAAACATAAGTATGTTTGGTAGGGATGTTTTTTGGGTCGAAATTGAAAAATTAAAAATCAATAATTAATAATATAAATAATAAATAAAATAAAATAATAATAAATAAATATAATAATAATAAAAAATGGACTAAATAGTAATAATAAATTAATAAAATAAATAAGAAATTACATAAAACATTTAAAAATATAATAAAAATAATAAATAATAAACAAAATGAAATAAATAATAATAATAAATAAAAAATATATAAATATAATAATAAATAATAAGTAAATATAATAACAAATAAATACTTCATAATAATAATAAAAAATGAGTATAATAATATTAAATTAATAAAATATATTTTTAAATAATTAAAAATGAATAAATAATTTATAAATAAAATGAATTAAATATTGAAATAATAATAAATTAATAAATAGAATATATTTATAAATTAATAAATAATAATTTAATAATATAAATAATAAAATATATTATAAAGTGAAGAAATAATAAAGAAAGAAAAATAATAATACATAAATAAATATTATAATGAATAATAAATAAATACTGTTACTCCAGGAGTTAAAAAACACCAAATTTCATTTTTTTCATTTTGTACTAAAAGGGACATGTGTTTATTTAATGTAATTTGAAAACACAAATATAAAAAATCCAACCAAACATGTGTTTTAAATATGGTTCGCCGAAACGGCCGGTTCGTAACGGTATTGGGCTGAACCAAAACCGGTTCAGCCCGATATACCGGTGGGTAGGCCGGTTCACATCCGAACCGGCCGGTTCACTAGGAACCGAGCGATATATCCCCGAACCGATTTTGGTTGAACCGGTTCATTTTTTAAAAAAAATAAAAAAATTTACTGTTGCAAAGAGAGGCCATGTGCGTGTCCACTGTCCAGTTTTCTTCTTATTATTATTTTTTTTAAAAAAAAAGAGGAATCCTTTGGGTGCATTTGGAAACTAGTGTTTTCATTTTCGTTTTTTATCTCTTGAAAATAAAAAAAATTCTTGTTCTTGTCCTAAGGGTAATCTGGAAACAAAAACACGTTTGGTTGGAAATTTTATCTAAAAAATTTTAGGGAACAAAAATAAAATAAAATTTGGAGGTTAGGGTTTGAAGGTTGAAGATGGATGTTAGGGTTTGGATATTGAAGATGGTGTTTAGGGAATCTGCAATAATTAATTATTTTTTTGCTGAGAACAAACAGTGCCGAAAACAAAAAAACGTCATTTTGATGTTCTCAAATTTTGAACTAAAGGTGAGAAAACGTTTTTTTATTATTCACGAAAACAAAAACCATCAAAGGCTCCCAAACGCGTTTTTGTTCCCGTGAACAATGAAAAAAACAAGAACGAAAACGGAAACACCCCTATCCAAACGCACCATTTGTATCATTCTTTTATTTCTTTTCTTTTATAAAATTATTTATTTACCCAAAATAAATAAATAATAAACTCTTGTACATATAATATATATATATATACTTATATAATAAAAAAGAATAGGATGTAAGAGAATATAATGCAACTGTATATCAACTTCAAATCTTTAATACACATAGTTTATTTAGTATTAATTTAAAAGTAAAATATATTTTTTATAATTTGAATATTTATTTATTTAAAATTAATATTATTGAATAGTCTCATAAGAAAATCAACGACACATTTAAATTTATTAATAAATTATTTTGGTACTAAATATCTTTAAAAAATAATTTGAATTTACTTAAAATTATCAAAAAATATCAAAATTTAATTATGTTGTCAAAAGTACCATATCAGTACATTTTAGCTACCATGTGCGAGTTTTTAAAAAATTCACGATTACGATAACCGAAATCATTACGTAACCCCGATACTGACTCGATTCCGTTACACGACATCAAAACCATTACACAAACCGTAACCGTTTTTGCGAATCATGATTTTAAACTAAAACCCACGATAATAAACAAAAACAAATCAACTTTTCTTCACCAACTTACGAGTAAAATGTGAATGGATTGGGGGCATTTCTCTTTCAACTGGCCAATCAATTACATTCTCATTTCACCATGGCCCCAAAGGGTCCACAGGGTCATCCTACCATCCACGTGTCCAACAACCACGTGCAAAAGCCATCAATTCCAACCTCGTGACCCTCACGCCCCAAACGCTGCAAAGTTTCGATAGGGGTCACAGCAGAAGCCACGCGTCGACATTCTCAAGGGCATCTCCACTTCACTTCAATCAAGGCATATACGTGTCCCTTCTTTTTTCAAGTGCTCTCTATACGCGTCCAGTCTCTCATTGGCGGACACGTGACCACCCAATCAAAACCCTCATTTCTAACGATACGCTCCTTTATTGTGGGCCCCACCTCATCACACCTTTTCACACTTCCCACTGTTGCCCTAGCACAACGCCCACGTCACGTATTGCTCACGCACCACCCTACTCACTCACTACTTCTCCCTCATCCCCATTCACTTTCATATTCCCACAGAACACACACATTCACCATTCACGCACTCATAGTGTGTGACTGTGTGTGTTCTTCCATGGATGCCGGAAATTCCTCCCCTGCTGCTTACGATAAGACGATAATCAACCGTATGATGCTGAGATTCAGGCCGATCGCGCCAAAACCGGTAACCGACGGATCTGGATCCGGTGGTTCCCCGCCGGAGAACAAGATCTCGTGCGTGAAGAGCGCGAGAGCGAAGAGGAAGTACGTTAGGGTTCAGGAGAAGAAAAGGTGTAAGAAAGAACAGGTGAAGTCCGACGATAAGCCGGAGATGGCGGTTGTGACGTTGCAGTTGTTGCCGGAGCACGTCGGTGACCCCGGTGGATCGTCGGCCGGAGGATCGTGGCGGAGTATTGACCGTACGGCTCCGATCTGGTTGAATAGCGGTTACGGTGTGTCAGATCGGACGGCGGCGGTGGTGGAGACGTGGGTCACGGTGGAAGGCGTGACGGAGATATACGTGGAGGGAACGGACGTGGAGAGAATCAGGAGCCTGGGGATGGACTCGGGTCCGTCGTTCGTATCGGACGGTCTAAATAGGGTGCAGTGGGTGAATGAGGCATATAAGAGGATGGTGGTGGGCCCAGAGGGGGCGGCGGAGGTGGTGGTGCGGTTGGTGGTGAAGGAGGAGCTGCCGGTAATGTACCCGGCGTTTGCATGCAGAGTACGTGTGCAGTACACGTGGCGGGAGCAGAAGAGCTCTCAGACCATGCCGTGTGATGTGTGGAGGATGGACTGGGTTGGCTTTGCATGGAGCCTTGACGTTAAGGCTGCGCTCAGATTGGGCCGTTGAGACTACCCAACAAACAAGCAAAGAGCCAAACAAGACCAGGTTCTAAGGTAATAATTATATATTCGCCACAAAATAAATTTAAAAACTAATCCTAATTGTGCATATATGTTGCTATATATTTAACTCCATTCAGGACTCAGGAGACAACATTTTATATATATTTATGGATATATGTAGACAGCAATATTTGGACCAATTTTTTTGGTGTTTTGTTGGAACTTGGATATATACTTTAAAAACTACCCAATTAAATGCCAACAAGCTCTTTGTCGGTGTGTTGGGGGGTTCATATATGTGACGTACGCAGCTAAAGAAAGTGATTTGAAGTAAATGGTGAGTGTTGAAGTAAAATGAGAGTAGTTTGAAGAATATTAACTGCTTATAGGAGAGATAATGACAGAGGCATTTATCCAACCCCACAAAACATATAAATGTGCACTCATTGTACACGTGTATATGAGAAATTCTATGTCAACTTTACTTATTTTATTTGTTTTAAATTAATTATTCAATTTTAAATTTCAATATGATTTTATTATATATTTTTTCAATTATACTACATTATCAAATAGCAAAATAAAAATATAAAATAACAAAAAAAATTGTTAAAAAGTTGACCCTACTACATTTTACGGACAACGCCCGTGTTCTTCTTTTAAGAGGAGAAAAAAAAATATCCTGAAATATAACCGGATCCTATATGCCTATAACCACTCCAATAGGAAATTTGCAGTAGATCACGTGCACCCTTGTACTATCGAACTTTTGTATAAAAGTAAATAGCATTCCTCTGATTTAAATTATGGTAAATTGCAATGACACTTCTGATGTTAAGGTCAATTCCAACATGTTTGTAAAATATTACAATGTCACTCCTTTGAAGCATGAAATAATCTTAGTGCTCTTAATTATTTTATTTTTCATGTAAAATGTCTAAGTTATCCTATGTCTAAACCCTACACTTCATCACTCTACCAATTACCCTTGTAATAAATTTTTTTACATATATATAATATTATTTTAAATATAAAAATTCAAAAACATATAAAATAAAATATATTTAAAAGTAAATTTTACCACTAAAAATATTTTGTCAATAATAAATTATATAAAATAATAATAAAAATACAATGTTATTTAATTACTGTTTTTAATTCTAAATATATAACTCTATAAATGTTTTACAAAAAAATAAAGAGTTATAACTAATAATCATTATAAGTATTACATACCTAATAACATATATATAAACTTTTATGAACGTATAGAAAAGAAAAGAAAAGATCTTATTTTTATACTTTTGCCAATCAATAATTTTAGTGGGATTTTAAAATAAAATAATATTTATTATTAAATATGAATTAGTAATAATTACATAATTAATTTTAGTAAAAAATAAAGTTTTGTAACATTTAAGTATAAATAATAAATAGATATAATTATTTAAATAAGTACCAAGAGTAATTAAAAAGGAAAAAAGGAAAAAAAATTATAGAAAAATAAATAAGGGTGAAGTTTAGGATTTAAGCATGAGGGTAATTTAGACATTTGACATGCAAATTAATAAAAATTAAAGGTATTTACGTTATTTTATGCCTTCAATGGATGTCATTGCAACATTTTGCAAATCTCAGGGGGTGTGTCTGTCAAAACAAACGTTGACCATCCACTGAGAGTAGAATTGACCCAAATCTCAGGGAGTGTCATTGCAATTTACCCTTTAAATTAGTTGTTGAAGTAGAATTTTTTGGTTTTTTAAAAAAATATATTTTATTGTAGTGATATTAATGATTTTTTTTTTCACACTTGTGAAATGTAGACAAGACAAAACTTAATAAGTCTGATATTTATTTAAAGTTAGTGAAAAAAGGTAGTTAGAAAAAGTGAAGAGTTAAATATATTATGTTCAGATTCGAAATTAGAAAAGTATCATGGGACAAATAAAACTGAAAAATTATACAATTAATATAGGATGGAGGGAGTCGAAATTAGAAAAGTATTATGAAACAAATAAAGCTGAGAAAGTATACAACTAATATGGGATGGAGGGAGTCTCATGCGTTTTAACCCCCACCCACTCTTGTGTCCTACCATGGGTCGAGGATCGATCTAATTGCTACCATTTGAAGAGCTCGATCAATAGGACGGGACGTGATGGCTTGCCTAGGAAAGATTTATTTGACACTCTCCTTTTCCATTGCAAAGTAGGAAATTCGAGAAACAATAGTTAGGTGGCCGAGTTCAAGGAATCACCTTACCAAAAAATGCTATTAGCTCTTAATTATGTAATTAATTAAAGACTATCATCACCTGAAGCTCCACACATCGGGTTTACGGCTTGCCGTTACCGTTACGGCACTGTTTTCCGTTTCCCACATCCGTAACGGCCGTTATGGTTCGTTACAGGCCGTTACGTTTATCGGGACCCCGATTTTTACCGGTTTCGAAAATATCGTAACAGTTAACACAATTGAAGTTTTTCAAAGATTTGGGTTAAAAAGCTTTCTATTATGTATATGATATGATAAATGTTACTCCATCAGTTACAAAGAGAAGATAGTTTACTAATGATGAATCAAATGTCCACTGAAGATATAATTCAAAATTGGCAATCTTTTCATGAACCCCAACCAGAGCAACAAAATCCACCACGAAATTCATTTTGGTGGTGAACCATGTATCTTTTTAAAAATTATTTTACATTGTTGGAAATAAATTATATCTTTTGTGATTTCAAAATTTTATTTATTTAAATTTAAATTTAATTTAATAATATCATAACAAGTATATCATAAACATTCAAATAACGATGACACCATTAGATTTATTAATAACTCATTTTTTGATATTAATTTTTTTAAAAAAATTAAATAAAATTCACTTAAATCTACCAAAAAATTATTTTTATTCATTCATGTTGCCAAAAGTATCCAATTAGAATATTTTGGATAAGATGTGCAAGATTTTAAAAAATCCACGCTTGCAATAATCGCGTCCCATTACGTAACCCCGTTACGGACTCGTTACCGTTACAATGACCGTTACCATTGCGATGACCGTTACCATTGCGATTATGTGATGCTTTCAACTAACAATATGGGTCGGGTCTCATTATCAAGAATGAATGTGGGTAAATTAGTCACTACCCTGGCGTAATGTGACGTAGTACTCCAAGCCAATCAATGATAGATTGTTCTTTTCGTTTTACACACTCTTGGGCACGTATTGAGATAAAAGATATAATCTGCACAATAAGATTAGCCAACAATTTTCGAAGGAGATAGCTAGATATCTTCAAAAACCAAATATATATTATGAGGTTAAATATATATATTTTTCTTTACAAACTATCCTTTAAGTCACTCATAATATAACAAAACCAAGCTATAGTTTCATAACTTTTTTGAAGTAATGATCATAAGAGAGCTCACTCATGATTAGACTACCAGCTTTGCTTGTTCAATGATTAGATTGACTCTGTAATGTGAGTTACAATATTTTTGGCTACATTTGAAATATTTTAATAGTGGGGACAAATAGTCTTTCAAGTATAATTTGGAGAAGTATGGTATGATTTAAGATACAGACAGGTATGCATGCATGTATATATGTATGTATAATTGAATATGTATATATATATATATATATACCAGTGTGTGTATTCAAGCATTATCAATGACACAAAAACTTTTTTTAATGTATTTTTATTATTTCTGAGTCAGACTTGGAGTCTGATGACTTATTAATTTGTATAAACAAGAGAATCGATTAATATTCTTTAGATAGATATGGGATACCTGGTAGTAAATAACTTTTCCAGAATGACCTTTATTTGTTTATTTGTGTATGTCTCTTTCCCTCTTATTCGCGGTGGAATCTGTCATTTTTGTCCTATCGAACTACTATTCTTGAACCAATTATTTTTTATTTGAATATAAAACATGTCACTGAAGAAAGTAGAATAATGTTGGTGTCGTCTCTATACTCTGATATATTATCTATAACTGTATTTTGTTGACCTAAATTTCAACTAACGAAACCGATGATAAATGAAATTTAGTCTCCTAAAAAATCATCACATTTATTATTCAACTAGTTTGCAGATTCGGAATAACCGGAGGTATAGCGTTTTGTGTACCAAGGTCCAAGACCGAGTATGCAACTGCAATCTACACACACACATATATATATATATATATATATATATATATATATATATATATATATACAGATGTCATTGTACAAATTTATGTTTTCCCATCTTATGCTTAAGATTTAGGTGACCGAACTTATATTTGTCAAAGTGTGTACATTTAGGTAATGTATCTATCTCTGATGAAAGCAGTTTAAAGACTGACAATATATGTATATATATATACTTATGTCGCTATATGTATGTGTCCATATATATCCTGCAAGGCTGCAACTACAAACATGAGGATATGAGAATCCATCAAAGTTCTCGAAAAGAACCCAAAGAAGGTTTGAAGTCTCTTCTCCAAAGTGCTGTATACATTGAAATCATGAATGCCAGCTGCTTCCAATATTCTTAGTTCCAATCAGTAAAAAGCTATTTACCAAAATAATAATGCTACATATCATGAAAATAAATTCATGATAATGTTATCAAGCAAGAAAATGAAAAGTTGTGATATTAATTAATTTCTATTATATTCCTTAAATTTTAATTTTAATATCAATTCAATATTTACCTATTAAAAACACACTCATCCTAGCCTCCGTGGGCATAGCGGAGTTAGTTGATAGGCAAATTTTCGATGCCTGGACGACGAACCGTATCTAGTGCATCAAGTGTGGATTCAAATGTCTGTCTGTTCGCAAGTTTACGACTTAACGTTACACGAGTTGTAGGCTCGGTTCGTGTAACATCCTACGATCTCTTTGTGATCTAGGTCTCAGGGAGATTGTCCTTGGGGGTTAGACCTTTTTAAAAACACACTCATCCTTTTCACTTTCCGTTATATTATTTAGTTTAATTTTTTTACAATGGATACATGTCAATTCATTTATGCATCTATATAATTCATGATATTATCATGAATTTATTTTCATGATGTTTAACATTTTTCTTATAAAAATCAGTAAAAAGCTGTTAATAAAAGAGGGCATATGTGCACCACAACCAGGCACCAAATAATACAATCAAATTAAATGGTAGTTTTTAGCAGCTTAAAGGACTATGTTTTTTTAGATTGAAGTGTGTCGAACCAAGCCCGTTATTTCTTTTTCTTTTTCTCTTTTTTTCGGTAAATACCGATCATTTTGCTTGAAACAGTACTTATATATCTGAGGGAATTATTATTCAACTACTAAAATAAAGAGAAGAGTGTAAGTAGCTAGAACAGCACAGTCAATGATGTTTCAGCAGTGTACCAAAATAGACGTTGAGGGAGGGAAATGGCTTTGCATGTAGAATTTGGATTTGGATTTGGATTTGTAAGCCGAAATCAATGCTTATACGTACTCAACTTTTCTAATCAGATTTGTGAAGATGATTTGGACATACGCGCATACCTATATAACTTCAAAACTTCTATTATAACCGGATTTGTGTAGAATTAATCAAATATACCCTCCAAACTTTTAGTTTCAAAGAAATATATATAATCACTCTTTGTAAACTAGTGGACTAACCAACCAATGTAATAACGCTGTCGGGAACTCGCCATTGGATCAGATCAAATTATTGCGATTTCACGATATATATATATATATATATATATCACATGCAAAAGAAAAGAAAATTGATGGTACATTCTATTCTAGCCATAGGGTATGGGCCAATCACAAGGGTCTCAACCCAATTACTAGTACTACTTTTCGAAGTAGCTATAAATTTCTCCCGCGTGTCCATTTCTGGAACCTATCACCTTCAGTGAACATGACTCTTCTGGCCCACCGATAAATACGTGTATGCCTTTCACGTCAGTGGCAAGACACGAGCCTACCTCCCATTCGTCCATCTTAGTGGGCCCATATGATAACACCTCAACAACAAGTAAAATGAGACCCACTCATTTAACTAACAACCACCAACAAGGACCTAAAATACACATTAATTATATCCACAAAAACCAGTCACCCTAGTACCATACCATACATATGATGTATGACCCTTCTTCTATAAGTATCAAACAACATCAATATATGATTCACCAAAAGAAATATATATATATATATATATATATATATATAAGATAGAGAGAGAGATGGGGAAAAGGAAAGGAGGAAGCTGTGAATACCAAAATCAGCAGAGTACTACTGCGCAAATGATAGGTTTATAATGAATCACTTAATGCTCCGGTAGCGGCCTATTGCACCTAAACCTCCCGGCGGTGACTCTAGTGGTCTCGGGTCTATGCCGGAGACTTACGAAGGTAAAAGAGTGAAGAGGAAGTACTGCAGGACTAGTGTTATTAGAAAGAAGGAAAAAATTAAAGAGAGAGTCTTGCAAAAGAAAATACTATTAATTATGATGAAATGGTCGCTACAAAGAGATCACTGGTGACGCTACAGCTGTTGCCGGAGAAATCAGACGGCAGGGATGATATTCCAGGAGGAAGATCTGATGATGATCTTGAATCTACCAGAATAAGTGTAACTAAAAAAGCATGTGACAATCCACTAATAAGCTGGTTGAGTTTGAACGATTCAATAATTAAGAATGTTTCGGGGAGGAGAGTGTGACGGAGACGAAGATGGAGATGGAGGGGAGAGGATTAGGGTTTTCTGAGACGGAGAAGGTGATGAATGATCTGGAGGGTGACACGTCTCTGGGGTTTGAATCGGACTGTGCCATGTGATGTTTGGAGGGTGCCCTATTTTTATCCATATTTTGCATGCAGAGTGAGAGTTGAGTACACGTGGCACAACCACAAGGACTGTGCCATGTGATGTTTGGAGGGTGCAATTTGGAGGCTTTGCATGGAAACTCGACGTTCAAGCTGCACTATGTCTCAGCCGTCGAACTATCTCACAACTCACATCACAACCTATATATAATATAATAACCTAATCAAGAATATTATATAATCAGGTAATTTTTATTTTTTTTATTTGTTTTCCTCAGTTCTATCTCCAGTATTAATTTTATTTATTTGTTTTCCTCATTGAACTAATTCATTTATACAATCAGATTTGGAAGAGTATTACATTTGTAGTATATGTTCAACGGTTATCAAAGCTTGAGTTCGACTAATTCTCGGGACCCTGAAGTAAATGACCTGGTAAATCTCATGTGGCCCAGACGAAAACGTAGTTGGGAGGATTTGAACCTAAGATCCAATAACTTTTTCATCCCACCCACCCGTCCGGGTTAGGCGTTATTTAACTTTTAATAATCACCTTAATATATTTTACAAAACAAAACAAAACAAAATAAAATAATATATGGTTTTGAAATATGTAAATAGGTTATAAGTACGTAGTTGTAGAACAATTGTCGTCACAAACGATTTCAGTACATTTGTATTTGGGTTTCTCCCGTAGGTAGGCGAAAATAACAGCAAAATTTGATTGAGGGATATTTAATTAGACGTAGCAAACCCCTTAGTTGCTCAACAAATAGAACCTTAATTAGACACATTAATTATGTTTGAGACTTTAATAGGCATATATATAATATGAGAAACCTTTTATAACTAGTTTTTGCTGCGTCATAAACCAGTTTCCTCAAGGCCGTCCTCCAGGTACTACAGTTAAGCACTTAAAAAGAGAGAAACATCACTCTGATTAAGGACATCCGTTTTGCTTTTGGCGTTTTGTTTTGAGTTGAAATAAAAATGGGAGTTTTTGTTGTAGGATGCTTTTAATTAAAATAAGAATCATATTTAGTAACATATATTTGTGGTATGAATTTTGGAAAGAGAAACATGTAAAACATACAGGTAACGTCAATTGATGCCAAAACTTATTGAAATAGAATTAAACATATTTTTCGATTTTTCTTTTAGGTTTTAGATTATTAAAATTATATACTGTGATTAAATCGCAATAAGATATCAAAGTCTGGAATTAATTAACACACTCTAATCTATACTACTTATAGAAGTACAAACCCCCGCTAATATTTTCAAATACTTTTTTACATTTTAAATTATAAATAAAATAAAAAAATTAGATAGGTTTGTTTCTTAACTAAAATTAAATATGTGTGTCTCTTAACTAAAATTAAATAGGTGTGTCGTTTATATCCTTTTCTCTTCGAGATCTTATTAAACAGACTCTCTCATCATTTCTCTCGCACCATTTCATATCTCTCCCTATCTGTGATGAATCATTCATTTAATTTTTTTTTCTTCATAAATTTAAATGGTTGAAAATTATTTTTTTGTGTACTTCATTCATTCATTATAAGTCTTCCAACATGTGTAGAACACATGTTTTTGCCTAGTATATATATATATATGTTAGGAGGAGCCAAATGTTACACATTTTAGGCGATTAATTCGGTATTGTTAGTTTATATATCTTACTACCTTGGTATTTTTATGTGATTTGTATGTTTAAGCACGTTTCAGGTTCGGTACGTGTAAAGCGAGCTAAATCCGGCGAATTAACTGAAGTACTAGCTCATAATGATTTAAGAACCAAGGTCGAGGTAAAATGAGGTGCAAAAATAGACTAAAAGGAAGTTAAAAAGACAAAACAAGTGCATTAGAGGCAAGCGGAAGCAATCGAGAACCATGGGGCGAATTTCAAACAAGAATAAAGGCATTTGTTGTTTTAGGATCGATCCCACCTTCAAGCACTGGAATTGGCGAGAGTTACTCTGGGATCGATCCCTAGAATATGGGATCGATCCCAGGTCACGAATCAAGTGGATTTTTGTGGGTCTGGTTTGATGTATTGCACACTCCAGAACGTGTTGGGATATATTTTAAATATATTATAATTAATATTGAAGAGTTTTGAGTCTATTTACAAGGAATTGACACCAATCAAAAAGTTCAACTTAAACAAGACTCTACATCTATAAATATAAGTTTTATATCAGATTTGAGGGCTGTCTCTAGATAGCCTATTTTCTCTAGAACAAAATTAGTGCGTAATATATATATATATGAGGAGAAGGGTGAGCAACGAAAGAAGAGAAGATAGAGGGGAACACCGTGAGATCCATGGAGTCAAGTTCACCACTAACGATGCAATCATTGACACACATGATCAACTTAATGGTTACTAGGGTTTTCTAGCAAAACCCTAGACCAAGTAATGTAATTTATTGCTTATTTATTTTTTATGTGAAGGGGGAAGCTAAAGAGCACTCCTATAATGGTTATGTAGACCAGAGATAGCTACTTCATGTTTAAATAAGAATTTTTATTTTATCTATTCTAAATTGATTGTATGTTTATTCTTGCACAACTGCACCTAATTGCTACGAGTTTGAACTCTGAAAGTTAGATTGTTAGTTATTTACATAACGGTGCTTAAACACATGAAACTTTAGTTTGGACAATTCATGCTTAGAGAATATGAATTGGATGTGTTTTTAATTTAATGCATAGTAAGAGTAGTGTAGGGTAGTGGCATATCCAATTCATGTTTGATCTGAAGATGAATTGTGACCGAGTTCGGTTAAATGTAACATTTGATGGGGATTAGAAGCTCGCTTACAATAACACTAGTCTGATTTGTAGGAGATGTCTCTCCCTTTCGCAATAAAATGAATAACATGTTTGTATTAGGAAGCTAGTGGTGGCACTAGATACACTCTAGTCTATCTCATTATTGAATTTTCTCAATTTATATTTATTTATTTATTTAATTAGTCTAATATAAAAATCAAAATCAAACTATTTTTACAATTCAAGAATATTATTTTATTAGAATTTAGAGTACGATTTAGTCTCTGTGAGATCAATAAACCCTGTCTCAAGCTATATTAAATTTGTACGCTTGCGATAGGCAAAACGAGGTTGTATTTAAGATCTATTTTTAACTATATTTTTAGCCGACCTACTGAGCTGATCAATATATATATATATATATATATATCGAAAGTAAGCTTCAAAATAATGGAATTGAAACCCTAGAAAACTGTTAGAATTTTGGATAATTAATTTTAAAATTAAATTGTAATAAATAAATAATAAAAAATAGGATATCATTATTTGGAATTTAAAACCCTAATAAATAAAAAAATAACAAAATCAGGATATAAAATCTGATCCCTAAGGGCCTGTTTGGTATGGGCTTCTACTTCAGGACTTATGATTTTGCTTCCTTATTATTTAGTATTCACAAAAATGAGAGAAAAGTATGTTTCGTAATATGTGTTTTGCTTTCAACAGTGTCAAAGCATTTCCTTTCAAAATGACCAAGTTTGGGACTTTCATGTGCTTTGTTACTGTAACACCCCGCTCCAACACTTGGTATAATATTGTTCGCTCTGGGCCCAGCCCGCACGGTTTTGCTCTTGAGCTCCTCCCAAAAGGCCTCATACCAATTGGAGACAACACTGCACATATAAGCACATCCCCAGACCCCTACTCGGGCGATATGGGACATCACAATCACTCACCCCCCTTAGGACCCAGCGTCCTCGTTGGCGACCCACGGGTGATGTGCATGCACCCACACTTAATTCCGACCGGGCTCTTGCTCTGATACCAATTGTAACACCCCGCTCCAACACTTGGTATAATATTGTCTGCTCTGGGCCCAGCCCACACGGTTTTGCTCGTGGGCTCCTCCCAAAATGCCTCATACCAATTGGAGACAACACTGCACATATAAGCACTATCCCCAGACCCCTACCCGGGCGATGTGGGACATCCTAAATATTTGGTTTGAACATGTATATAAGCAAGTTAGTTGAAGCAGATAGTAGATTTTCCCAGACTGTTCCAAATGAACATGTCCATAAGCAAGAAAGTTGAAGCCGAAAGGAGCAGAATTTCTACAGTACCCGAATGAGAGAGGAAATTGCATAGCATACATACTATCTAACAATCTAACCATTTCAGGCCATACATACAGTTTGAATATTTCTCTTCATCATTTAAATCAATCATGTAGAAACAGATAGGTAAAATTATTGGTGAAATCAGGATCCATTATTCACCTTAAAAGCCACTCATCAAAGTAAAAGTAAAATAAGTACAGGCACCCGTTTCGAAAATAAACAGGAAGTGAACCAACTCTTAGAAAAATTATATTGCATCTATCCTATATCACTCATAATTATCATTAATACGAGAGCCTATTCTCTAGAAGTACATCTGCTGCTTCCCTTATCAGAGAAGGAACGGTTAGCTAACTGACCAGAGATGGGAAAGAGATTTTCCTTTTTGGCATGTCATCACACAATCCAGTCCAACCTTTCTCAGTTCTGTCTCAACATCTTCAATGGGAAGGCAGGCATCTATAATCTGCACACAGCAATACATGGTCGGTAAGAGCATTCCAAGCAAGGAAATGTTGTTTCAATGATGTCATATTTAGCAAGGAAAAAACAAATGAAAATAAGAAACAAACTGAACTGTATGGCTTTCTCACTTATTTATCTATTTATATAAATATTTTCGATAATTAAGAGAATCATGCCACAGAACCATCCTTTTCTGTAGGAGATGGAGGGGATACCATTCAAGCTAGCACATGATAATTACCCTTCAATTTTGTGAACTTTACGATTACATGATGTTCCTTTTGATTTTTGTCATATATCGAATTGACTGATTCAACATCAGCCAAGGAGAGAGCCATGGCTTTGGTATGTTGGAGTTCAATCCAAGGATTCTCATCGTTTATGAAAAAGCTCCAAGGTGTCAACTAAGTGATGGACAGGATGGCATTACAGCCAGGAGACATACTACATAGTTGTTTCCCCCCCTTTTCCCCTTAGTAGGTTACATGGCTCTTATGTTGCAAAGTAAGACTTTTCCGTTTTTCAGTGACAACCATAAAAAAAAAAATGACAATAATAATTAAAAAAACGAAAGAAAGATAAGGCACTATACCTCCCACGAGGGGTCCCGAAGAATCTGATAAGATTTGGCAACTTTTCTCTGAAATTCAAGCTCCTCATATCTCTCACCTCCGTAGCCTCCCCTCTCAGCAGCTTGCTAATCATTTCAAATTGAATTTTCATTACATAACATGGAGGTCGTAGCATGAAAGCATTAATTTAGAATAATATGGATGGAAGTGCATGCATGTAGAATTGAAGCTAAAATCATTACTATCACCTCATTTATTGTACCGTTGAATTTCTACCACATATGGGCAAATTGAATGTTTTCTAAGTTATGATCAACCTGAATCCTTCTTAAACACCACAACAATGAACAATATACAAGTAAACGAACAATATTTATTGCATGGTGAACCTTTCAATTTCCTAATGAGGATAACAAATGTTACATCCAACAAGATCATCAATTCATCTCATTAGCACCCTGCAAACCTAGCCAATAACTCTTTGTCTTTGTAGGGAAGGCGTTTCTTGTTCAAGCAGTTGCATGCGTAGACAAACTACCTTAAGGTAAACCTATATGTGCATGTGTTTTAACATATATGAAAAAGTTTGCTACCGAAATCTTCTAGTTAAAATCATTAAGTTCTTCATGTCATTCTTAATTCTCCAATTTTATTTTTTCAAGGAGCAGTATTACCTCAGGCTGTATGTCAAGGTACAAAACAACATCTGGAGCCAACAACCCTATCTCCGGTGCCTGCACAAGAAGCCTCATTACTTCGCCACAAAGAAAATAAATCTAATTTACAATAATTTAAAGTTTGTCTTCACCTTACACCATTCAACATCAAGTCCTTTGGCAGATGAAAATGCCACCCCAGAATAAGAATAGCGGTCAACAATGAGTGTGGTTCCACTTCTCAGCTTACTCTCCATTAATGATCTGCAAGCATTATAGATGATGATGTACAATCTTATCACTGCAGCAATACACTTTATTTTTATTGCCAATGAATCCCAAACAGGATCCCATGACTTTAACAGCATTGGTTTGGATTGATATTTTCAATCATTTCAAGGGGAAAAAAACGGTTCATAAATGACAAAGAAGATGTTAGAATTAAATTAGGTCACCTGCAACATGGTTTTGAAGCTCCTGGGTGGTATCTTATAAAATTAGAATTAAATTAGGTCACCTGCAATTTCAGTCCTGGACCTTTTAAATTATAAGATACCACCCTAATTACAAAGAAGATGTTAGAAATTGCAGGAGACCTAATTTAAAAGGTCCCTAACTGAGACTGAAAATGAAAATAAGGATGCAACCAACAGTTGTCAAGCTCTTGTTGCATCCCATGTTCCTCCATCAGGTGATGGTGCAAGAATAAGTCCAGGCCTCCTAGTAGGGTGGTAGAGAGTTACTGGGTAAGGGGCCTTGGGGAGGGCCACTTATGTAGCCCATCCCATCTCGTTGGACCAAAGTAGAACGATAATGAGGAAAAACTATGAGAAATTAAATTCCACTTCATTCGAAATTCATTTTTAGAAATAAAATGAATTCTAGGGGGAGAACCTCTTAGAAAGACGGGAAAATAAGCTAGTAAGGTCAACAAATACAGTGCCTTTTCTGGAAGAGTCGTAACAAGAGCCAAAGAAGTTCAACCAAATGAATAACTAATTGAGAACCACAAAATTAGTATACACAAAGAGGAACAAAGAGACGGATATCAAACAACAAACTTGTCATCTTAGTTAGGGGGATTCATCAGGGGACATAATCCTGCAAATGAACCTACATACAGTATTTAATTAACAAAATATGTCCCAAAGGCAATTGAAGAACATGTGGTGGCATTCCTAATCCTGCAAATCATACAAGTTAATAATACTCCCAAGAAGGAATTATATCCATAGACGTTTGGTGTATGTATAATGCAAGCATATGGAATATCTCCATAAACATTGGCATGTGCATGTGTCCTGATTCTGTCAATCCCCCCCCCCCCCCCCCCCCCCCCGCCCCCCCCAAAAAAAAAAGGAAAGCCACTGGTGCAAACTTGCCTGTTGCAGATTACTACTAAATTATACAAATTAAACTTACTTCAAATACTGCAATTGCATTTTAAAACAAAAAAGAATCAAAATAAATAAAAGTAACCATTGAAGTATGTCTTTGTAAGCATTTTCCTCAAGTGAATGAAAAGAAATCTACCACTACTCTAATAAAATCAGCTTTCTGCAAATTAGTTTCAATTTATAGTTCCTAAAGGACCCAACGAATTTCTAATTAGAATTAGGGTGCCATCTGTCGCACTCACGGTCATTAGTCTGGCTAGCTCTTCCTCAGTATTTTTAGTAACATAAAAATAATAATGTTGTAAAACAAACTTTTGATGAATGCTGTTACACAGACTCTCGAGTCATGTCATAGGATGGGTAAACTATTAGATATGGTAACATAAGTTTCGTTATAGCTTATAGGATTTAGCAGGATTCTAATAATCACTGAATAGATTGACCTGAAGATTCATGGAACAGGTGTGCTTAACTGACAAATTACAAACAGAAGAAAGTAACAAAGAGTTGGAGCCGCGACTATATGTACTTCAAAAAGGTAGAACACAATTGATGCGTGTAAAAGGGAACAAACCTCTTCTCCCAACGATTAGCACTAAAGAGAAGGTGGATTGCACGGTCATCTAGTTGCGACTTATTAGTAAGATACGAGGAAATCATTTGCCCAACGCCCGTATTCCTATCAGGAAACCGCCATAATTCAACTGAATGCCCTTGTCCCTCCAAGTAGGAGAATAGTCTACTAGATTGCGAGGACTTCCCGCAACGATCCAAACCTTCTAGAACAATCAAAGCACCTCTTGAGTCGCTCTTGACATTAGTCTCCATGTGAATTCGCCTATAAGAACTCTTGAATGGAGCTTTTAAACTTAATGCATGTCTTGCTGCTACCGCTCCAAACTTCCTACAAAAGGAAGCCTAACATATTAGGATGGCTATTCTAAAAAAATTAGCAACAGGCATAACGTGGGTCTTCGTGAGATGATGCAGTAGAGCAAAATTTCATAATGTTCATTTCTTCTATTTTCATGTCACACTCAAATAGTAATACTACCATAACTATTCAATTAACTTTGAAATATAAAATTTGACAACATCCACACAGTAACACGGTCAGTAATTTTTATTCACATAAAAGCAAAGTCTCTTCTCCATCAGTAGCAACAAGGAGTAGGCTATGTAATAGAAGATTTAATTAGAAAATCAACAAATTCTTGCAGAGTCCAGAGAAATGAAATTTTGTAACAATAAAGGGTCAATTGTTCTAATTTGATTTCTATCCAATTTTAATATCAGAATAGCAGATATAGTTCTATTAGCTTTCATCAATTGGGTCCAAGCACAACAGAGTAAACAATTACTCTTTAACCAAATAATCTTAAGAGATGACAAAACCGGCATTAAACTAACACCTCTAAGTCTAATCACCATTTTCACATAATGGTCATTAATTCATTATGATCTAAATACTACACCGTGAACAGGGCCGGACCTGAGAGTGCAAAAATATTTTGGGGCCCTAGGCGAGATTAAAGCCTAAATTTTTTTTGGGGCTCCTACCAAAAAGCAACCTAATGGTATTTTTAAAATCTTCAAAAATTATAGTATTGTGAATCCATAGTTGTTAAAGGCGAGAGGCGACCCTAGGCGCTAGAGGCCTCCTATCGCCTAGGCGCCAGGCGAGGCGCTCGCCCGAGTGAAGCGAGGCGCTCAATAATAAATTATTTTCACAATTAAATTAACAAATATAAGACATTTAAACTAATAAAACATTGCTAAGAAAGTTAAAAGCCAATAAATTAAAATGTAGAAGTACAAAAATATCAAATATAAGACATTTAAAAACATTCACCACAAAACAGAAAAATAAATTGGCGCGCCTAGGGTGAGGCGAGCGCCCAGGCGACGCCTTTCAAAGGTGGCCTCGCCCAGTTGCAGGCGAGGCGCTAAACCTTCGCCTCGCGTCGCCTAGCGCCTAGGCGCGCCCGTGACAACACTGTGTGAATCTATTTAAAAAAATTATATTATAGGGGAAGACTTCCTCGAATTTAAAGAACAAAATTCAAGAGTCACTTTCTCAAATTTGACAGAGCATCATAATTCCAAAGCTGGACCATTTTCATAAGTACAATAATTCACATTCAAATAAATTCTAGCAGCTTAGCAAACAGATAAATGTATTAATGCTAGCAACTAACATCTAAAATATAATTCTCACATCAAAATTGAAAGACTAATTGAGCAAAACCTATAAAGTTTGGCTTGTAGAATTATATAAACTAGTATAGGAAAAAAAGATTACACAACTGAAATTTCTAATTACAAAACCAAATTAAACCCCAAAATAATCTACTAATTGTTCAAAAATTAGGTTACACTAGTGACCTTGATTATTTGAGACTTGATTAAACTTGTATATTCTATACAAGACCAAAAAAATGGTAGACAAAGTATAAAGTACTAATATTGAGAGATGATTGTTGTGAATCTATGATTGGGTTTTACGGTTAGGTGGGTGTGGTAGAACTGGAAGAGGGAGCAATGGAGGGAGATTTTTTTGGAAAATTGAGAGAGAAAATGGGAGATCGGGTCAAGACTGGGAGCTTGGAGGCTGGCGATTTTCAATTCTTGTATGCTATGCTATGCAACTATATGAAACCCAATAAGGGCCCCAAAATAAATATATAATTTGGACATATTGTATTTTTTGGGGCTTTATTACTCTTTTGGGCTTATATTACTCAAAGATTGAGTTAGCCTGTTGGATTCATTTTATTTGAACTTTTAATTACAAATTTTTATTTTGGGCCTATACTATTTAAAGGGAAAAAAAATTATTTTGGGGCCCCTATTGGGCCTGGGCCCTAGGCGACCGCCTGGCCTCAAGGCAGGCCCTGACCGTGAATTAAAGCCTTTTACCCTTAACCTTTTCTTCTTCTTCTTCTAGTTCTATCTCAGTTGTACAACCGAAACGAAAAAGTAATAATAAATAAAATATTACATTATAGATAATACAAAGTATTCAATTTGTCCATTTCTTTGGAGAAACAAAAAAAACAAAATCACTGATATAACCTAAAGCGAAGAGCTCATGAAAACATATAACAAAACCGACAAATCACAAGAATTGTAGAAATTTACTCACACGGCAGTGAAACAACGAGCATGTATCATGTCAGTTCCAAGCCTGTGAAGTACAAACTACGAGACAAACAAACATGAAAAGGGCCTTAGATACAATCGAACAAATTAATCCGAGAAATCAAACAAACAATCGACTATACATATATCCATATCCATATACATTAAAGGTGGCAATTGGGCGGGTTTGGGTTGGGGAGGAAACGGGGTTCGGTCTGACCCGCAATTCTTTATGAAAAAACAAACATACGTAAATCTATTTCAGATTTTTAAAAAGTATCAAAGTGCATATCACTTTTTAAATAATTATATGTATACAAAAATAGAAAACTAAATTAAAAAGATATGTGGAGTTGGAGTAAGGTTAATGGATCTGTTTGACGGTAGTTTTAAAATCAATTTTTTCTTACAATTTTTGTCATTCCTATAACAATTGTATAAGCATCTTTCTTGAAATATAGATGAGGGAACATCAATGGTCATTTCCATGTCAATCAAACAAAAAAAAATCACAAACAGAACTTTAATAACAAATTACCAATATTATTGAACAAGCAAATATCAAAACAAACCCCCAATTGCTTCAAACAATCAACAGATTCAATAGTTTAAAAGCTTAACATTAGGTATTTATTTATTTAGGTTTGCTAAAATATGAAGCATAGATCTATAAACCTTTGTATACACACACATACGGGTACACGCGCATATCAAAAACCTAAATCCCTAGAAAGAAAACCCATCAGATTTGATATGGTTTTCAAAATTATTAAAATTTTCAGTGAATTCATCTATGTTAATATACGTACATATATACATATATATATATATATATATATATGTATATATAACACCTTCCTAACATATACCGATAATATATATAGAGAGAGAAGGGCTGAGAGAGGAGAGAGAGGCAAACCTATAAATGGGAGAGAGGGGAGAAAGAGGGCACCGACGGGAGAGAGAATCCCCGGCGGGAACAGAGAGAATCGTACCGGTTAAGGTTAAGAAAATGGAGTCATGAGCGTCGATCGGTGCATCAATTGTGAGTTGTGAGTGATAAAGTAAAGTAAGGGTTCAATTGAATTTCATGGCCTCCATTTTTTCGCGCCTTCTTCTCCCGCACTTTACTGTGAATTTCTTGTGTTGGTATCAATGTGGACCCTATCCTCGCTTCTTCTCCCAAAAGCCCATTATGTGATTTTTCCTTCGTATGGAATGTGACTCATCCGATTTAATATATATATTTTTCATTTTTTCAAATATGTTTGCTACGTATATTCTATTTTCTCAAATATATCATAGTTTAGCCACATATATAATCATTTGTATATTTAAAACATGTTTTTTGCTTTTTATAATTTTTAATATTAAAAATATTAATATCTAAATAACATATAATATTTTGTAATATAAACAAAATATATAAGCAATGCGGAAAGAATTCTTTCGGTCTATTATAAAGTTATAAGTCATAAGAATCATGTAAAGTTGAAAGAAAAAAATTAGAATTTAGTAATCAAAATTTAAAAAATTATGAATTAATTAAAAGATGGATGCTAAGTAATATTAAAACTTAATTGACAATAATCAACAATTTTAATAATTGATTATTAAAATATTCTTTTTTTATTAAATAATTTTAAAAGTGAATAAAGATAATACATTATTCCTCATCCTCTACCGTTATGTTTTGATTAAATAAATTTATTGACAAAAACTAAAACTATTTTAAACATGATAAAAAAATAGAAATAGTAGGCTAACTAATATAAGAAACTCAAGCCCTTATCATGGATTGATATGATTTAGGAAGGAAAAAATGAAGTATATGTATTCAATTTTAATAAAATAAAAATTTCAAAGTTATGGTACATAATAGTCTGTATCCATGTTATTCTAATATGTAGTGATACTAATTATGATTGTAGCTTATAATTTAAGATGTAGAATACTTAAATTAAGATATAATTGTTTTTAACTGAATTTTTTTAATAAGGTACAAATAATTAAATTTAAAATTTAATAACTATTTATATTTGTTTTAACTTTGCAATCTCTTTAAATCAATTATATTTAAATTAAATAACTAAAATATAATTTTTTCAAAAAATTATTTGTAGGGTAAACAAGAGTGACGTAATTGAATTTGTAAGACATCATGTTCAAATTTAACTTGATATATTTGTTTTAGTTACTAAAATATAATTTTTCCAAAGAGTTATTTCTAGGGTAAACAACACTGACATCATTAATGTTAAAAATTTAATTTAAAATTACACATATATATATATATATATATATATATATATATATATTGTTTTACTTGGTTCTAAAACGAAATAAATAAATAAAAGTAAAAAATGAGTAGTAGTTAATACAGTGTGAAACCAAACAAAAAACGGTGATTAGACAACTACTACAGCGGCTTAGGCTTCTTTAGTGTGGGGGCATTCAATACTAATAGCGCGTACTTTATTTTACGCGCTATGCTGACGTTGGCGATTAGCTTCTAGAACTTCTTGAGCAGAACTAAAATGACCCTCACCTCACAAGACGTATTCATATTCGACCAATCACATCCCACATAAAATCATGAAAATAGTTCACTCTCATGTAATATTATCATAGCCCTTTAAAATATCAACTTCAGATTAATATGATGCTGACGTGTATAATTCAATAGCATTTGATTCATCGCACCAGGACACATCTCATCCATTTAATCCAGATCCAGCGGCCCAGATCCGAAGTCCGTTAGATGATACGATACAAGTGAATTCAACGGTCGAGATCACTTTAGCGACCGCAGAAGACGACTTTAAGTAGAGACTAGAGAAAGAAAAAACCAACTTCGCCACTCAGTTTCTTCAACCCTCTCTCTCTTTCTCTCTAACTTTATCTCGTTAGGGTTTGATGTGGAGCTTCAATTTCATTCCAATTATTTAATCTAGGGTTTTGAATTTCCGTGCATGCGTTTCTGTTCAGGTTCTAGATGTTGTTTTTTCAATTCGTATAAATTTGAATTTATTCAATTATATTTATCTTCACTTGAAGTCTGCTTCATCTAAGTCTGATTCACCGAAGGATTTGGCTCCGTGGAACTGAAGTAGGTCAACAAGGTTAGGGTTTTTGAATTACTGTTACTTATCATCTTATCTTGTTCTTAGTAAATTTCTCGAGTTGAATTTGGAGAACTGTCAGAAAACACTTTAATTTCAATTTAAAAAGGAGGAAAAAAGAACTATCCGAAAACACTAAACACCATATATGAAACCCTTTATATATTTAGTTCTTGATTGGTTGGAATTCCATACTAGTGAATTTATCTCCACAAAATTATAGGGACTTTGAAGAAAGATGTTAAAAATTTGAGAAAAAAGTGAAGAGATAGATAAGTACTATAGGGTTTAAATGTATTAGATATATATTTACCATTTTTGAGTTGTGAAAAAGGCCTATAGAGTTCCAAGAGCTTACACATGAATGGAGAGTTGAGTAATTTATGTATGTCGCACAGCGTACAGAAGGACCCAAGTTTCTTCAAGAATTAGGATCTGGGTGTTATGATGGCGAAGAAGGATAGGTTCCAAGAAGAATGTTCTACTGGATTCGCTCCTAACTATGAATCAGAAGGGTCGGGTAGCTCAAGACCAGTAGATATGGAAGTTACTGCATCTGAGGGCTCGAGAGCCCTAACGAGGAAATGCATTAATCTAAACTCTGGTACGTGTGATGGGTTCGGTGTCCCTATGCATGTCCTCCCCTTGTCAAAACTCAAGTCACACGAGAGAAAGGATTTAGTGCGAAGATTGAGAGCGGAACTAGAACAGATTCGGTTACTTCAGAAGAGAGCTGAGGGGCGAAGAACGAATGATTTAATGATGTCGTCATCGAATGATATTCTTAGTTTTAGCAAACCACAAAATGGGCCTTCGGTGGAAAATTTCAGGAAGTCCATGGGCTTGAATTCTGGACCAGGCAAGAAATTAATTCCTCCAGGCCAGAAGGCACGAGGCTGGAATCGTGGCACTTCTGGAAGGTTTGAGTCTGCAAAATCGGCATCAGTATTGAGCTCTTCGAATGCAATCTATATGAAACAATGTGAGGCATTGTTGAAAAAATTAATGTCACATCAATATGGTTGGGTTTTTAAAACACCTGTTGATGTGGTAAAGTTGAATATCCCTGATTATTTGACTGTTATTAAGCATCCAATGGATTTGGGAACAATAAAGAGCAAGATTGATTCATGCGAATACTCAGGTCCACTGGACTTTGCCGCTGATGTTAGGCTTACTTTCTCCAATGCTATGACTTACAATCCTCCTGGAAATGATTTCCACGTCATGGCTGATACAGTTAATAAATTTTTTGAAATGAGATGGAAAATAATCGAGAAAAAGCTTCCGGTCAATGATTCTCAGCAATTGCCAGAATCATCAGGCCTTAATGAAGCAGTGGAAACATTTAAGCCAGTGCCGCAGTCAAAAAAGAGGAAAATTACTTCGGTGCATCATAAACCTGTACCAGAGCCAGCGAAGCGGGTTATGACAAACGAGGATAAATATAATATAAGAAGAGAATTGGAGGCTGTGATGGGAGATTTGCCAGATAATATAGTGGAATTTCTGAGAGAGCTGAGTTCTAATGGAGGAGCTGAGGAGGATGAGATTGAAGTAGATATTGATGAACTCGGTGATGATACCTTGTTTAGGTTGCGGAAGCTTTTAGATGACTATTTGCAAGAGAAACAGGAAACTCCTGCCAAAGCTGAACCTTGTGAAATTGAGGTATTTTACCACCTATAGTCTAAGAAGATTTAACACCTTGATATGCATTAAATCTTTGCATGATGATTAATATGTTTAGTGTTTCCTATGCAGCTGCTAAATGAACCTGGGCTGAGCAATTCATCTATGCAGCTGTGCAAAGGTCATTATCCTCTCCTTTCACTTGCATGCTGAAATAGTAAAATCTTTCATTTCATGTTAGGCCGTCCTTAATTGGTGCCATCTCTCATATAGTTTAATTTTTTAGGGAATGATCCTGTTGATGAGGATGTTGATATTGGAGGAAATGAGCCTCCTGTCTCAAGTTATCCTCCTGTTGAGATAGAAAAAGACACAGACCTGAGAAGCAATAAGTGCAACAGTTCAGGCTTCCATGACAATTTGGGTTGGTCATCCTATACTTGACTTTTTTGTCATTTCACTCACTAGAATTATATACTTGTGATTTCAGAATTTACGGAACTCAACTACTTTAAAGTTTCCTCCTGTATGCTTTGGTAACCAACTTGACGTGAGCAACATGATAGGTTTAATGCGTTTGATTCATGCTTTCTAGTTGTAGTTCGGCAGATCTTTTTCTTTCCTATAATTACGGAACATATTCTGATGGTCAGTTCAAATCAAGAAGTTGTTGTGCTTAAATAAGGTGTCGGTTGTTCATTAAGTGTATTGTATAGATTGCCCGTTTCCTACAAAACTTTAGTCCAAACCCTCTCTCTCTGTTTTCTCCCCCTCTGTAATGGTGATTTTGTTCTTTCTACAATTTTCCCTGTCATTCAGCCCATCTGTGTGTGCGCGCGCGCGTGTGTGTGTTTCCCCCACTCTGTATTAGCAATTTTGTTCTTTTTACAATTTTTCCCGTCATTCAGCCCACCTTCATTGGCAAAACAAACTTATAGCCAAGGTAGTGCCATGCTGATCTTCAACCATAAAACTCAGGTGTTTGTTTATAATCTTCCTGTTGAATTACCATTTTTTTTCCTGTTACCATTTTTTTTGTTACTTTCATTCGCTTTATACCACCTTACTGAGTCATCTCATCATATTTGTTGCTCTTGGTTTCTTTGAACATGAAAAATCCTCTACTGGTGATGTCTAGATGATGAATTTACATGTTTCTGCCGATCAGAGAAGGGACAAACATCGAAAGGGGCAGAGGGAGGGGGGATAATTCTGCTTATGGGCATATCTTCTTTTTTAGATATCCTTTAACGAAGTTTGTCCTCCGAAAATTGGTGTGCAAGGAAAGCCACTAGAAAGGTGGAAAACAGGTTAATCTCATAGTTGATGGAATTGTTAGAAATTGATTTAGGGGTTGTGTGTAGGGCTGCGCACAAAACCGAACCAAACCGAAACCGGCGGTTCGGTTTGGTTACGGTTTTCAAAATTCAAAAACCGATTTTTCGGTTCGGTTTCGGTTTTCACTCACCAAAAACTGAACCAAACCGGTTTTTATTTTTTTAATATTATATATATATTTCTAAGTAGTATAATGTATATAATATGATGCTAAATTGGTTAGTTTCTCCAGATTCTAATGCTATCTTTCTTAACTTATATACTAATTGATATATATATATATATATATATAGAATATAAAAGTTTAAGGGTAATATTATGAGATGTAAGACACTCCATCAGTCTTTACTCTTGCTTGGAGACACAGTTGCAAGGCTATGTAAGGGCAACAACACTGGGTTCACAGGCTGCAGTTTGACAAGTAGTTTTGGGAGTTTAATTGCAAGACAAAATGGTCACTGTTTGGTGATTGATCAATAGACAATAGGATGGCATGGTGCAGAATTATGGGAAAAGAAGTTGTTAATGGATACAGAGTTACAATTGGAAGAGTTTAAGAATTAGACATGGTCCTCCCTCTCTACCTTGTATTAGGTTTGGCTTTGGTTCTTAATGTTTACATTTCAAAAAAAAAAAATTATTATGAGATGTAAGGTCTTGTGCTATTCATTCTAATACAAATTATCTTTAGATTTCAAAAAAAAATTTGATAGTAGAAACCGAAACCGAACTGAAAAAAATGGTTTGGTTCGGTTCAGTTTTTTGTATTAACGGTTCGGTTTCGGTTTTCATTTTTTAAAAACCGAAAATATCGGTTTGGTTTCGGCCAAAACCGAACCGTGTGCACCCCTAGTTGTGTGTCTCTCTTCTGAAGCTCATAGCTTGGGTAAAATCTTTCGTTCCTAGCGCTGGTTGGTCTATGTTTGTCTTGAATCCTTGCACTATTGCTCCTACTTTACCACATTTTCAATTTTCTTTTTATTTCAATATGTATATATATATATATATTATGAACAATAAATGAATTATCTGCTTCAGAAGGTATCTGTTGCAATTTCATAGATGGATTGGGGTTCAATAATTTACTCTTATCCTCGTCCGAGTTGTGATTGCAGTCTTGAGGAATGGTCTATTATTTTTACCTCTCATTGTTAAAATTTTGATGGTCTTGTTTAAGCATCCTGCACTCTTAACTCACAGTATCACGTAATGAATTTTTTGGCAGGATCTCCTGCATTGGTAACGTGACGTCATTAGCGACATTTTCTTAATAATGATCTTTTATTAAAAAGTCTTGTAATGAGTCATCATTGTTCTAATTCAATGAACACGTTGCTCAAAAGAAAATTTTGGGATCCAAAGGTGCTGGTGTTCCATTTAGGAATTGATCATAACTGGTTCATGGACTTGTTTTAGAGTTAAGTTAAATGAAGTAAGTCCTGTTATTCTGTGCTGATATGTTCCTTGCATATGTGGCCTCTCTAGTAGACCACACAAGTCTTACCTAAGTCACATGCACTTAAAAAAATTTTCCTTTCTTCGTGGTCCATATTTTGTCTTGAAGGGTGGATGGGTTTGGAAACTGTTGTAGGTGATAGTTTACATGGAATTTGATTAGCTGTAAAAAATGGGTGTGTAGTATGGACGTGCCTTAACGACTGAAAATGACTTGACATGGTAGTATAGAAATATATTTTATGTTAATCTTGATTTACTTTCTAAAGTTCAACAATTTAGTGATATTGGGAAGACAGAGGTATACATAAAATTCACATACCAAATTATTTATGGATACTCATATTCAACTGTATTTATATATTGAATAACTAGGTATATCTTTGTCTATTCTGAATTTATACAGTACTTGATCAACTTCTGTTTTACCCTTTTGATGAGTGTGTTTTTGTGGAAGTAATAAAATAGTTGCCTTTTGATTTTGAGTTGACAAAGGGTTTGGGGGAGTAATAAAATAGTTTCCATTTTATTGGATTTTGTTGTTTTATTTCCAGCTCTATTGTCACTTTTATAGTTTATGCATACAATGATTGTTGGTATGCATATATGTTATTGCAGCTTCAGACTCTGGTAGTGCTGAGAGCGAGTTGGGTGGTGCTAAAACTTCCAATCCAGTAAAGCAATCAAAGGTATATCCGTGTAGTACTTCCATTTTACTGTATAATTAAATTGTGAATCATTGACATAATGGTAAATTGTTGTTTTCCCTGTCTTATAAATATTTCCTTGCAAATTTTATTTATTTTATTTTTCTATACAGGGGAATTCTGAACCAGAGGTAGATTTAGATGGAAAGGATGGTGCAGATGACTTGCCTGACGGGAATCGTGAGTATTTTTTTTTATATCTTTTTTGTTGTTTATTGAATGTTTTATATACATTTTTGGTATCAAATTTTGTGTTGCCTGAGGATTTTGTCGTTTGCCAGTTTTTTTTTCAACTCGTTGAAAGGTTACCATATTTGAAACAAGAAATGTTAATTATGGCAAGGGATCAATATTAACCTATGTTAAATACATGTGGCCAGTTAATGATATGGCAGGGGATGTTTGTTCTATAAAATTACCCCCCTCACAGTGACACTTATTATTATTATTTTTTTCTTATACAAGTCTTTACTTTGGCTTTCTGCAGAATCTGTTAGCGGGTTGGATCAACGGGAACAAGATCCCCAGCAGAATCCAGATTTTGACGAGTTAGATTGTAATCAGGATGGTAAGCATGAGCGATGAAAAAGAATTGGTATCATCTAGTTTTGTGGCGGTGTCTCATCCGTCATCTTGTAACATTTTAGGGGAGAGTGTTCCAACTCAGAGGCAGGTCTCACCTGAGAAGCTATACAGGGCCGCTCTTTTGAAGAACCGTTTTGCTGATACCATATTAAAAGCTCGAGAAAAGACACTTAAGCAGGTTAGCTACCTAATGGGTTTGTAAATCTATTGGTACTAGTTGATGCGAGCAGTTTTTATATGACGGGTATAAATTGATCTGGCGTGAGTGTAGGGTGAAAAGGGGGATCCTGAGAAACTGCGTCGGGAGAGGGAGGAACTTGAAATGCAGAAAAGGAAAGGTTGTGACCTCTACAGCTTTCAAAGAGTTATTTACTCATATTCGATGTTTAAGATCTTATTGTTGTAATTGCCTTCACTATTGTGGGATCTATTAATCAAATTTTCTGCTAGTCATGCTCCAGTGCAATTCTTGATATAAGTTTACTATGTGTAACCAGAGAAAGCTCGCTTGCAAGCAGAAGCCAAGGCTGCTGAAGATGCTCGAAGGCGAGCAGAAGCAGAAGCAGTGGCCATAGCCAAACGGAAGAGAGAGCTTGAGAGGGAAGCAGCCCGGCAGGCACTTCAAAAGGTAATAACATATATTATTTTAGAAAGGACGGAGAAAAAAGGGCAAGGAAAAGCTACATGTGACACAATGCCAACTAAAAGTTTAATTGTAAACTTTTGTTTGTGCAGATGGAAAAGACGGTTGAAATTAATGAGAATTCTCGGTTTCTTGAGGACTTAGAAATGTTAAGTGTAGTCCCACCCGAGCAACTACCGAGCTCTGTAGATGAATCAAGCCCAGATGGCTCTCAAGATGGCTTAGGAAGTTTCAAGTTCGGGGGCAGTAATCCTCTAGAGCAACTTGGGTTGTATATGAAAGTGGATGAGGAGGAGGAGGAAGGTGAGCCACCTAATGTTCTGGACACCACAAATGATGTAGAGGAAGGAGAAATTGATTGATCAATTGTGTGTTCTGCTGCTGCTGCTGTATTTACAAACTATATGGAGCAACGAGATAAAAATGATAAACACGGAATGCTTGCAGGCACTTGTCAAACAGGAAGACAAGTTGCGGGACATGTCTCTGTCTCTGTTATGTGCTTGAAATTCCAACAAGAGGTGCTTTTCTTTATGGATGTCATTTGAGTTGTGAGGCCAAGCATAAAAATGGTTTGTTCGTTCCAACTTCAATGCTTGTCATTCATATTTCGGTTGGGTTCATCAATTAGCATATTCAATCTTTCAAGCATGCATTCCTTTATCTGGGTTAAAACATTGAGGCATGTTACTAAAGAATTTGAACACATTACATCTACCTTGGGTCTCCACAAGTCTGAGATCTGTCTAAAAATATTTATGCTGCGTTTGGTACGCTGGAATGGAATGGAATGAAATGTTCATTTCAGTCATTCCTTTGTTTGATATGTATTTTAAAGTCAGAATGGTCATTCTCGAGAATGGAATGAAATTTCATTCCAGAGAATTAAAATCTATTCTATTAGTAAATCTATGGAATAGGCAAAAAAAAATATTTCATTCTCTATTTAGTTATGCTTTATCCCAACAAAAGAATAAGAGAGGTTCTTTTCAATCTATAACCTCAGCGACAAGATAGTGAACCAAATATTGGAAGATGTATGCCCCACTAGAATACAGTTGGTGCCACCTAAGGTCTATAAATCCTCATTCTTGCTCCACTGTGTTTGAATTTGCCCGCCAATGTTTTCTTCTCTATCTTATTTCTTTCCTCTTCATGCTTCCATTATGTGTTTCTATTGATCAGAGAGTTTGCTATCTCCTTCTCACTCACAAATTATCGTAACAATTTGAGAGTAAAATAAGAAAGAAATGCTACATTATCTTTGATTTTTGTTTAATTGCAAAATTGTTGAATGCTTTGACTATTCTTTCTATTATAGTATATTATATCAGATAAAAAAATAGATCACAAAATGACTTTTAAAATTTTGACAATTTGTATCCTTAACCGAAATATAAACCACACAAACATTTTTAAAATATCAAAAAGAGCAAAATGTCTTTTTTACATGAAGGAACACTATACTTTTAAAGAATTAGGATCCACCATTTTATTGGGCGTAAAACAGATTTAACGCTTCCATTGTGATTCGAGAAGTTATGTAATAATAAGGTTTAAAACTATGTTTGGTAATTCAGAAAGTGAAAACGTAAGAATATATTTGACAAAAAAAAAGTACTTCAAATTTGAGAAATACAATGACCAAATATATATACATGTATCAATTGGTACTTTTAATTGTTTTACCAAATATTCAAAAAATAATGCTACAAACATAAATTAAAAATAAAAACACATGCTAAACGTCCATACTGAATAGTGTAATTTAATCAAAATACCACGAACATGTCAATCTTATTCGGTACACCAAAAAAGTATTGTCTTGACAAAAATTAAAAGAAAACGTTTTCTCGAAGTCAGTGTAACATGCTAAACAAGTCCAAAACTTGAACGTCACTTTCGAGCTCTCTTCTTACAAAAATCTTCCCAAGTCTTGTACAAAAACATCCATAATCTCAATTCACTTCATATACATTTCGAGACAATCTCTCTTCCTTCTCTGTGTATCTGTGTGTTTTTGCGTGTGTGACTGTGTGAGAAATTTCACCAAACAAAACCAAGACAACACAACAAGAAAGCCCCTCCAAGTCTCACCATCCCCTCTCAGCTAATTCACTTCAACCATTTATAATCTCCCCATTTTTCTCACAATCCAAACACTCCCAATCCAATTAATTTTTCTGGCAATCCAAACACTCACAAGAAAATTCAAATTCTGGGTCTTCAAATGGAGGAAACCCCAACTCTGTTCCCTCTCTTCCTCACTATGTTCCTCACCATCTACCTCTCCGCCCACTTCATCGTCTTCCGCCATTGGAGCCCCAATCTCCGCCCCGAAGCTTCCAGCTGCCTCATCTCCCTCGCCCACGGCACTCCCGCCGTTTTCTTAGCCCTCCACGCCCTCCTCTCCGACCCACATCGCACTTTCGCTTCACTCAACACCCATTACCAAAACACAGTCCTCGATTACAGCATCGCATACTTTTCAATGGACCTCTGTCACTACCTCATTTTCAACCCCACTGGACTACTCTTCATAGCTCACCACTTGGCCACACTCTTCGTCTTCGTCACATGCCGATACTTGGTTCTTCACGGAGCCTACGCCATTCTGGTTCTTCTCGTTCTTGCCGAGGTCACCAGCTTCTGCCAGAACACATGGACGCTGGCTGGCGCGAGAAAAGGGGATTCGGAAATTGCAGACCAAGTGTATGATTTATTGTCTCTTCCATTTTATGCACTTTATTCTTTTGTGAGGGGCTTGGTTGGGCCTCTGTTTGTGATTGAAATGGGTGTGGTTTATGCAAGTGGGGCTGTGGATGGTGTCATTCCCAGGTGGGTTTGGGTTTCTTGGATTGTTGTGATTGTAATGGCCATATCTGTTAGTGTATTGTGGGTTTCCAATCTTTGGGTTGAGTTGTATAGGGGAAAAAGTGGTAAACTTGGGAAGAAAATTAGATAGAAATGGGGAGAATATGGGTTGCTGTTTCTGTATACAGTGTGTGTTTAATGTATAGATATATTAAAATCCTGAATATTATACTTTTCAATTACCTCTTGCCTCTTGCTGTGTAGAATATATATGCAAGTTGTGTATTAAAGTATATAGCTTTGCATTGTTGCACAGTTTTTGGAATGACTGATTGTATGAAAAGCTCACTTCTACACTAAATTCAGGAAGAATTTGGAGTCCAAATCTGTTTTACCAATTATAAAGGAAACTTTAACATGAATACACAGGCAGAGCATAATATTTATAGATCGAATTGTATAAAACAATATATAATAAATTTCTCGTGGAAGGTTCTAACTTCTATGCCGCAATTCCTTCATAAAAATGATATCATCATCAGCGTCCTCTTGATCTTCGATATTTCTTTGGTGGGGCAAATCACTTCCTGCTGGTGTTGGAAGATGCCTAAGAGAAGAAATGATAATCCTTGGCTTGAATTATTATTTGCCTCAGCCCTCCAAATAGGGGATACAATCATCAAAAGAATCCCAATTATTATGCAGATCTGAAATTAATTAAACCATATTTAATCGACCGAGCTTTAATATAAGGCAAACAGAGAAGAAGAAAATTAAAGTGCCATTCAAGTTGCACATACATACCCAATTGGTAAACCAAGAAAAACTGAACTTTATAGGGTTGTAGATGGCAAGCTACGTGATGCAAGGGAGCTGAACAAACATACAAAATCCTTGTTTCAGGACAAGCAACCATCTTGTTACGATCGCAATGACAATAAGAGTTAGATATCAACTTACAAAGTATGTTGTTGGGGCTAATGCAAAACCACCCAAGAATCCCAGAAGACCACCAAAGAAAGGGAAAGCAATGGCAATGAACATTGTGAATGCTGTAAGCAAAGAAAACACATCAACTACAAGCAATAGAGTTTCTCCTGGTATACAAGGTTATTTATCTATCTAGCCAGTACAAGAGTAGACTCACCTACATACAAATTACGTGCGATAAAACGAAGCATCGTACTAGGCCTGAAATGCAGTTTCTTTACCAGCATAGTTTCTATCATGTCAAATACTGGCATGGCGTAAATCTACATTAACATGCATCAAAGAAATATTTGACAAAGAACCATCAAAACTGGAAGCAAAATAACACGATTATATACGAAACAACTGAATCAACGAGAAGTATGAATTGCACCTGATAGCTTCCAATGACATGAATGACCACAAATATGTTAGCTGTTGCAATGAGCCATACAGGTTTTTCTAATGTGATGAGGATGTTGTCGTCAACTTTATTCCCAAACATCCAGTACCCGATTATAGCCACAGGGAAGTAGCACACGGCCACTACTAAGTAGGCAACAAGTACTCCCTTCCACATAGGCCCCTTGGAAGGCTTTCCAGGTGTAGAAGGGATTGTTGCTTGAATCTCCAACACCACATTGTGCCCAGCATAAGCAAAAGCAATATCCCCCAAGCCACTAAAGAAGTTAAAAACTATCCCCGCCGTGCTCTTTGCTCTGTACCCATAATCCACACCTTTTTGCACACCCTTGTCCAGAGTAGCAGTCCAGGCAATAGTAGAATAACTGTTCAGAAATGAACTTTCGATCAATTTATATAATACTGCAATACTACTACGAAAATGTGGTATCTGTTTCTGTTAGCTTTCGCACTGAATCATTTCTAAGGTTCATTAGCATTTTTATCTAAAGCTTTATCATCTTTGACTCGTTGTGGGCCTGTGGCAACAGATGAATCCTTTTACTTTGTTTACTTTGTGTATTGTGTGTATTTTTACTTTGTTTTCATGCATATTGGCAAACAATATTATTAACTGTGACAGATGAGTCAGAGTAGTGAACCTCAAGGACATAACTGCTGCGGCCAAAGACACACCGGAGATGGAATTGAAGTTGGGGAGATGGGAGAGCACGAAATGGACAGACGCGAATATCATAATGAAGTATGTAAGTTTAATATCTTTGCAGTTACTACACACTAAAGCATGGAATTTCTTCAGCGAGCTTCCTCCGGTAACCATGTAGACTATGTCCAAACCGACTTCAACAATTAATTGTTGCGGCACCACAATCCATAGGCCAAGTTTTTCACATAAGGCATGCTGGCCAAGCTCGTGATATCTGTCGAAACGTTTTCCAGGTATCATCTCATGCATCTCAACCATTTGCCATAAAGTAAATAAACTGATAGCCCATGATATGACCAGCATTGTTACACCAGGACCCCTGAAAATATTAAAGAAAAGAACAAATCAAGAGATCATAAAGTAGGCACTGTAAATTTAAAATATGACTGATAATCTTATATATGGCTTCATGATACATAATTATCCAAAACTCAAGCAGCAATTAAACAAGCTAAGAAGACTTATTATCTGAACCATGATATAAACTTTGGCGGTAAAGCATACCATCCAAGTTCTGACATGGCATAAGGGAGACTGAGAACTCCAGCACCAACCATGGCAGTGACATTGTGGAAAGCTGAATACCACCATTTGGCGGTCCTCGAAGAAGTGATCGGAAGCCAATCATCTATCGCTTTCTCCTTCTCCTTCTCCCTCAATTCATCAACCTGTCTTTATCAATAGTAACACGTTTCTTTGATCAGATTTAGTTGATTTACACCCAATTCTTCGATTTAACAAATCTAAATCGAAGAAACAATTTGATTGTACAAATTGCAGATACAACAACAGAAATATTATTAGCAGATAAAAGTGTCAAATTTAAGTCTTTATATATTACTTACTATAGGAATTTAGTCTTGGACTGCTATTTATTTCTGAACTATTTCTAAATAATAATAGTACTTGGTCCACTTATATATAGTAGTATTTATGCACTGATTAGGATGCAACTAAAGGTGGGATTGCTTACAAACCTGTGTCTGTAAGAGAGGTTGAGTTTGCTCTTTTTCTATGAACTGAGCAGAGGAATGGCCTTTGGAGATAATATCAGCCATCTCTCTGCTTAGCTTTGATTATGTTTGATTCCTCAGTTCTCAGCTTCTGATTGAATTAAGAATATTCCGGAAGAAGACGAAATTATTTGATTATTTTTCTACTCTGGGTAATTTAGAACAGCTCACCTAATGGGAAAAAGAAAAATGAAAATAAAGTCTTATAACAAACAACATTATTGTGATGTGTATTTTTACCTAGGAAGAACATAAAATATTATTGTGATGTGATGTTGGAGAAAAGAACATCTCAAATCCTGGAATAATGACAAATTCAAAGGGCTATTTAAGGTAAATCAAGTAGGTTCAATGAACCTGAACTCCATCCCCTCACATTTCATTTTCTGTTGCATTATACTTTCATTAGTTATTACATTTTGTTCTATCACTTGTATAACATCTATATTAAATGATAAACCTTTGGACAAGTTTTATTAGTCCTTCTGTTCCAATTTATAATGCTCTTTTGGAGAATCTAACTTTTTAAGATGTTGTATTGGTAATGAATGAAATACCAACTTTATCCTTGATCACACCATAATAATGTGATGATTTATTGTATAGATGATTTATAATTTCAATGCATGAATGATAAATTAGTAAAATTGTATGATAAAGTGCTTTGACTTTTCAAATAGGACACTTATTTTGGGACGGAACGGAGGGAGTATTTCATTATTATTATTTTTATTTTGTTTTTTTCCCAATGGAGTACGATAAATGTCTTTTTCTCTTCCAAGCATTACACCCATGGGAGGTGACTTACATGATAGTACTAATACAGAGGATGACGTGGAATCAACTATATTTCATGAGAAAAAAACAGAAACATGAAGAGAAATATTGATACATATATATATATATATATATAGACGTATGAAACCGAGCACCAATAGGTGATACAATCAGTAATATAAGGCCAAGTATAATGCAGATCCGCATTCATGAAAATCAATTAAGCTTTTAATACTTACAAGGCAATGGGTAAAAATTGAGTTTTTGTTAAACAATGTAAAGACCATCAATTTCAAGTTGCACATACCCAGTTTGCAATGTGGTACCTGTTTCTGTTAGCTTTGGCACTGAATCATTTCTAAGGTTCATTAGCATTTTTATCTACAGCTTTATAATCTCTGACTCTTTGTGGCCACAGATGAATACTTTTACTTTGTTTAATTTACCTAACGTGTAATATTTTCCAGTACTCTTCTCATCTTTTTAAAAGATGATAGAAGAATCACCTAACTCCTTGCAGAATTGAATCGGCCACTTCAGATCAAGCCAAGGTTCATGTGAATTCAAAAGCCACATGAATCGTACTCTATTTCCCTGGCAGCATGCAAAATATACACCGAGTGCTATGCTGACTGAATAAAATGCAAAACTACTGTTATAAATTAAAATAAACCTGTTAACTCTGTACAAAGAAAATATTGCATTTTGCTCTCCGTTGTCTGAGGCAACCATACAGGAGGCCATGCTCAAAGATTCAGCATTCCAACAAAAGCATCAACTCATCACACACATATTCCCTGTGCAAAAGCATTAATAAATGTCATGAATTACTAATTAGAAAATTCTATAAACAATAAACAAACTACGAGGCAAGTACAATACCTATTATCAATGAGAATTGAACTCAAACTCCACCCAAATGCTAATAGATGCAGCTATGACCATGGTGCAATTACTTTGAAACAACCCCCTACATGCATATTAGCCGTCTTCCTGTGTTTCGGTTTCAGGGTTTAAGGTTTCTGCGTGTTATCAACCTAAAGCTGATGTTAACAGTTAAAATGAACTTGTATCAATATGTCTATAAAAGCAATCATATGTGATTTTATCAACATCATTGTCCACTCACATCAATATGTCTTGTGCAAAAGTATATCCATAACTGTCATAAATCAAGAATTTCAAACAAGAAATATATAAAAATGTTGGAAATCTGCTATAGTTAAGGACAATGGCTGCCAATACAACTGAAAATCTTTTAGTACAGCTGCAGTTCCTTGAATGTAGTGTAGCTAATCTTGACTATTGTGTAGCTAATCTTGACTTTTAGATGTATCTATGTCCTTATCTACAGCCTAGAGTGTTGATGTTACTTCTTGTATATATATATATAGGCTTGTACAATCTATAGAGAAGAAAGAATAATCAATAGAATTTTGCTCTTCTTCATCAATACAACTCTGCAGTATTTCATCAATAGAATTCAACATTCTTCTTCATGGTATCAGAGCTTTGGGCTCTTCTTGGGAATCAAATTATGATAATCGGCCTTTATTGGCCTTTATTGTTGTTTTTTCCTTCCGCCTTCATAGCCAAATTCTTTGTGTTTGTGCACGATAATCAGCCTTTATTGTTGTTTTTGTGCCTTCTTTACCACACTCTTTATTGGAAGAATGTCGCAGATCTCTCACTCCAATGGTGGTGGTTTTGGAGAACTCAAGAAGGAAGACATTGAAAAACTCGGAATTTTTCTCAAATCCCTTGATAAATCCTCTAGTATGTGTTCATTGGCTCAATCAAGTAAGTACCCTACCTCTTATACTCTTAGTGCCTCGAGTTCACAATTTTCTAGCTCTTGGGTTATAGACTCAGGAGCTACCGATCACATGACACACAATCCAACCAGATTTACAATGTATAACCCTTGCCCTGGAAACAGAAAAATCATAGTGGCAGATGGCTCACCCGTGACTGTTGTTGGCCAAGGAACAGTAAATCTAACCCCTTCCCTTCATCTAAAGAATGTGTTACATGTTCCAAAATTGTTTACTAATTTGATCTACATTCACCAAATCACCAAAGACCTAAAGTGCAAAGTAACTTTCTTTCCTACACATTATATCTTTCAGGATTAGGTTTCGGGGAGGAAATTGGACTTGCTAAGGAAAGGAACGGACTCTACTACCTTGAGGACATGAGTGTAAATGTGGACAAGGACAACAGGTTATCTTTTTCTTGCTCATCCGAAAACTTGTCTCCCGATAAAGCTGAAATTTGGCTACACCATCTTCGACTTGGACATCCACCTTTTAGCTTACTTAAAACCATGTTTCCTTCTCTTTTTAGGAATGTTAATGTTACCGATCTTCATTGTGATACTTGTGAACTTGCTAAACACCATCGTGTTTCATTCCCATTAAGTAACTCAAGGTCTTCCAAACCTTTTTTGTTGATACATACCGATATTTGGGGACCATCGAAAATTCCTAATATTTCAAGAGCAAGGTGGTTTGTGTCTTTCTTTAACGATTGTACTAGAACAACTTAATTATTTCTTATGAAGGAAAAATCTAAAGTAAGTAATATTTTCCAATTTTTTTTCAAAATGATAAGTACTCAATTTAGGGTATCCATTAAAAGAGTTCGGTCAGACAATGTTAGAGATTATTTCAATCGCATTCTCTCTCCTTTCTTTCAAAAGGAAGGAGTTATTCATGAGTCCTCCTATGTTGATACACCTCAACAAAATGGCGTTGCTGAACAGAAAAATAGGCATTTACTAAATGTTACACGGGCTTTGTTATTTCAAAACAATGTTCCAAAATCTTTTTGGGGAAAGGCAGTTTTGACAGCAACGTATCTAATAAACAGAATGCCATCAAGAGTTTTAGGATACCAAAGTTCCATAAGTGTACTTTCTAAATTTTTTCCGAACTTAAATAGTTCTTGTAAACTATCTCCTAAAATTTTTAGGTGTATTTCATTTGTGCATATTCACAATCATAATAGGGGTAAACTTGATCCAAGGGCTTTAAAATGTGTATTTGTGGGATATTCAACTACTAAAAAGGGCTACAAGTGTTACCATCCAGCCACTAGAAAAGTTTTCATTTCTATGGATGTAACATTTGTAGAAAATGAATTTTCTTTCAAAATCAAAATCCTTATCTTCAAGGGGAGAGAATTCCTAGGAAAGATAACGAACTTGACATTCCTGAAACACTGCTTGAGCTCGACATTGTACCTGAATCTACCCATAAATTTGTTGTTGTTTCAGAGCCTAAATCAGCCTTCAAACAGCCCGAATCTGCCCATAAGTTTGTTGTTGATTCGGAGCCTAAATCAGCAACAAAACAACCTGAATCTGCCCATAACTTTGCTCATGTTCCCGAGCCTAAATCAGCAACCAAAAGCCCGAATCTGCCCCTAACATTGAGCTGGAAAAAGGACAACCTGCTAGTCTGAATTATGCTAAACCACTTCAAGTCTATTCAAGGAGGAGAAAACCTGATTCTAAGCCTGAAACAGTCCAGGAATCCAAACCAGAAACCGAACCAGGTCTTGCTTCTTTTCAAAGCCCTTTCTTTGTAGATAATGAGCATGATTCTCATAATTTTCCAGATTTTCTAGATTTAAATTTACCTATTGTTGTTAGAAAAGGAACCAGACAATGCACACAACACCCAATTTCTCACTTTGTATCCTTTCATAGATTATCCTCACAACATAAGGCCTTCAATACTTCCCTAAATTTCATTGACATTCCTCAAACATTGCAAGAGGCACTTAGGGATAAGAATTGGGTACATGCTATGAGAGAGGAAATGAATGCACTAGAGAAAAATAAAACATGGAAAATTGTCAATTTGCCTAAAGGAAATAAACTAGTAGGTTGTAAGTGGGTATTTACCTTAAAATACAAGGCCGATGGATCTCTAGAAAGATATAAAGCTAGACTTGTTGCAAAAGGATATACTCAAACTTATGGAATAGATTATCAAGAAACATTTGCTCATGTCGCTAAAATTAACACAGTGCATGTTATATTATCATTGTTTGCCAACTTTGATTGGTGTTTGCAGCAATTTGATGTTAAGAATGCTTTCTTACATGGGGATTTGGAAGAGGAGGTGTACATGGAACCTCCACCTGACTTTAATAACAGTTTTGGTGGTAATAAAGTTTGCAGGCTGAGGAGATCATTGTATGATTTGAAACAATCTCCTAGAGCATGGTTTGGGAGATTCGCGAAGGGTATGTTAACAATGGGATATAAACAGAGCCAAACTCTCTTTACAAAGCACTCAATCACAGGGAAGCTCACAATCGTACTTGTTTATGTAGATGATATTATTGTAACAGGGGATGACTTAACCGAGAGAGAGACACTCAGAAAAAAGCTAGCAAAGGAATTTGAGATCAAGGAACTCTGGAAGTTGAAGTATTTCTTGGGGATTGAAGTAACACTTTCTAAAGAAGACATCTTTGTTTCTCAACAAAAATACGTGTTAGATCTTCTCAAAGAAACTGGGAAACCCGGTTGCAAGGCAGCAAACACACCTATTGAACCAAACCTTAGGTTGGGTAAAAAAGATGATGATAGTGCGGTTGATAGAGGAAGCTATCAGAAACTAGTTGGGAGACTGATTTACTTATCCCATACTAGGCCAGATATAGCTTATGCCGTGAGCATGGTTAGTCAATTAATGCATGATCCTAAGGAAAAACATTTGCAGGTTGTTTATAGGAGTCTCCACTATCTTAAGGGTACACCAGGAAAAGGGGTCTTATTCAAGAAAAATGATGGACTTAATCTTGAAGTTTATACGGATGCAGACTATGTTGGTTCTATAGTCGATAGAAGGTCCACATCGGGCTATTGTACCTTTCTTGGAGGTAATCTAGTGACATGGAGAAGTAAGAAGCAGACTGTAATTGCAAGATCAAGTGCGGAGGCTGAATTTAGAGTTATGGCACATGGAATATGTGAACTCCTATGGATAAAAATAATTATGGATGATCTTAAAATAAAGTGGCAAGGACCAATGAAACTTCATTGTGACAACAAATCTACCATCAACATTGCACACAATCCGGTACAACATGACCGTACCAAACACATTGAGATAGATAAACACTTCATTAAAGAAAAGATGGACAGTGGATTGATTTGTACTCCTTACATATCATCAAAAGATCAGTTAGCAGATGTTCTCACTAAAGGGATGCCTACATCAAACTTTCAAGACATCACAAGCAAGCTGGGAATGGAAAATATCTATTCACAAGCTTGAGGGGGGGAGTGTTGGAAATCTGTTATAGTTAAAGACAATGGCTGCCAATACAATTGAAAATCTTTTAGTACAGCTGCAGTTCCTAGAATGTAGTGTAGCTGTAAATTACAACTGCAGATCTTTGACTATAGTGTAGCTAATCTTGACTTTTAGATGTATCTATGTCCTTATCTACAGCCTAGAGTGTTGATGTTACTTCTTGTATATATATATAGGCTTGTACAATCTGTAGAGAAGAAAGAATAATCAATAGAATTCTACTCTTCTTCATCAATACAATTCTGCAGTACTTCAATCAATACAATTCTGAAGTATTTCATCAATACAATTCTGCATTCTTCTTCAATAAAAAATGTAAAAGTAGGGAGATAATTATTCTGTAGATACGTATACGTATTCTTTTTGTGCAGATCTAGAAATTTTGAATAAGAACATTACCTCATACGGCTCTATGCTATGCAGGGTTCATGCAAGTAGTGACTCTCGGACTTGAACCCCATATCCTAGTCCTCGGAAAGCACAACTTTTAACAGTGAACCACACAATGGCCTGAATAATACACTGCAACGAATCTCGGCTAGTTCAACTAATTGTAGTTAATTATTCACCAAAACAGATTCATACAGAAAATTTGCATGTGCTCCAAAGAGATGCTACTCATTTTTGCATACCTTATCACGATATTAAGCAAGTTCAAATGTTCAGGTAATGCAAGGTCCATATGAGCTCCAAAGGGAAATGAATCTTCTTTGTTTCTCTTCTAGCATGTAAATACTATATACTGCTACTGCTACATCGTTGAGGTTCACGGATATTTGGCCGGAGGGGATCCAAGTTCATCTTCTGCCAGCGTTTTGTGTGGATTGTGTTGTAATGGAGTGAAGATACCCTTATTGATAGCAGAAAATTATAATAAATTTAAGGTATCAATCACTCATGCCAAAATAGAATTCAAACATATGAATTCGTGTCTAATATAGGAGTTGCGGAGAGAAGTTCATCAATGTTCCTATAGATGTCTCTAATCAGTTGATGTTATTGACAATGTGACTTACCCACAATGTTTCCATCTGGTTACTGTGCAACAGCAAAATCAAGGTTTAGCAGTGAACTGAAAAACTCATTACAACACAATCCACACAAATGAAAAATCGCAGTGTCTTAAGGCTTACTACTATACAAACATCACATGGATGTTTGTGTATGTGCGCGTGCGTGTTTGAACATATGCATATATATTGTCGTATTGGAAATTCATAGAATATTAGTATTTCGTTTACAATTATTTATACTTAATTGTTCATATCTCTAAAATCTTTAAAATAAAACATAACAATTAGGGAGTTTTGGAATCAGAGGACAACAAAACATAACATGGAGTCTTATAAAACCTTCAATCATAGACAGAAATTAACATATACCTGTGAAGAAAGAGAAGGAAAAATGAAACTAAAACATACCATTTTGAAGATACCAAAATAAGCATTTGTAGCAGAATTCAGGGACCATTCCATGATCGAATCAACGGATGGAATGTGTATATAGATATATACATATATAAATAAGAAAGGAAATAGAAATGAAAACTGGGGTTTGGAAAGCTACGGACAAGAGAAAAGAAGTGATTAGGGGAGGCAAAAGACCAGCATATATATATATAAATGTATGTGTGAGTGTGTGTTTATATATGCACTTACTACCACTCTGCTCAGATCGGTAAGTCTCTCCAATGCTCAGGCAACTTATGTAGAACAACCATTCAAGATTCTGACGACTCTCATATCCGAAATTTATCTGTAAAATAACCCATAATATACATAAAATTTTAGAATAAAAATCTAAAAGCACAGGAATAATAGTAAACCCCTGCTTTAATTGTACTCCATTATTTTCAACTTGAAAAGACAACATACCCCTTAAAATTACTATTCAAGGGCTTCAGAAGTGCATAATTTTTTTACATCTGAAACACAAACTAGAAAAACCTAATTATGGCCGCTATTTTAATGAGTCAATGCACATTTTTCAGAAACTAGATATTTCAGAAAAACAATAACATTTTATTCTACGCAAATCAATCACGGGACCAGTGGAATAAAGAAGTTTCACAAAAACAGGTTAGCTAAATTACTTGCTTATTATAAGAAGGGGAAAAAGACCTTGCGATCTTGCATTAAATATGATAGAGAAGAACAATGCTAAAGGCAAAGAAAATCTAAACAAGTGAAAGACGTGTGCTACAAAGTTTCCAATGCATTAGAAAGTGTTGGGGAAGGATAAATACCAAATTTCAACAGTTCTTCGCAAAATTTCAAAGATAAAGCTTCAATTTCCTACAATGGGAGAAAGAAAAGAAAAAAGACCATCATATTGCACCTAAACATATTAACATAAGAGGAAGGTAATAAAAGAATAACATACAGAAAGAACAATTGATATCAATCTGTTCATTCTTCTAACCACACTAAATTTGCACCTCACCTCGTGTTGTAATTCAATAAAAAAAAGTCAGAATCATGCTAGATACCAAGCATCTCAACATATAGGATGTCCTACATAGTTCCCAAAGCATTAAAAAGAGCTTAGGAAGGACATATTTCTGCTCACATTGAAATGCCTCCTTTCCATAAATGATTTATTCCTGCAAGTAACAAACGTATGCAAAATGTGAACACAGATGAAATTTTAGAGTACAAACATTTGGTATGTATTTTATGTGTGGACACAAAAACAGTCAGAATCATGCTAGATACCAAGCATCTCAACATATAGGATGTCCTACATAATTCCCAAAGCATTAAAAAGAGCTTAGGAAGGACATATTTCTGCTCGCATTGAAATGCCTCCTTTCCATAAATGATTTATTCCTGCAAGTAACAAATGTATGCAAAATGTGAAAACAGATATGAAATTTTAGAGTACAAACATTTGGTATGTATTTTATGTGTGGACACAAAAATACCGTTACACAGAGTACAAGGTTGCCCATTACCTAATGTAGGTCCTGCTTATGCAGGAACCTTAAATGGGAAGAGAAGCTCATCACATCAGCCATACAATTCCCTTTCTCCTTGGAAAGATTGGAACTTACACCAACTAACTACAGTTTACATTTACATATTTTGGAAAACATGAATATAACCTATAGCTTCTACTTTGATGTCTAAGAATGATAAGAAAAAAAGTTAAGAGGTTATACTTGGAAAATACAAAGTTTAACACTAAATATTATTTGAAAAACCTAAACCACAATTGGCATCAAATAAGGAATAAGCAAATACTATACTATACCATTATTGTTCTTATAAAACCAGGCCTGCAAATCAATGGCTACTGCCCTCTTTACTTTGACAACTGAGCCTTCAAAGTTGAGATTGGCATCCTCATCCTCGATGTCTTTCTCCGTATGCCAAGGAAAGTGCCTCACCTTTCTACATCGACTATTGTAAAGATTTCACCGGGTCTCACTAAAACAGAATGAAAGCCCAGGTGGAGCACAACAGAAGGAGCGATGAAAAGCATATAACTATCTGGAGGAAGTTTTGATTGGTGGTAGTGCGGATTAAGGGGCAGCTCCTACCCAGGCTGCTTCAGTAAGTTGCTGTACGAACAAACATGTAAGAAACATCAAATTGCCAGGGATTTAGAAGACTTTTTCCTACCAAAATGCAGTATCTATAAGTCTAGCCAAAGCTTAAAGATCAAGACAGTACCAAATGGAACAATTTGATTTATCAAGAAAGACAAAGTGAAAACTCAAACTAAAGAAATTAAACATTGTTAAATACATTAAAAAATAATTTTTCATCAGTGTTTACCTAGAGATTGAGCAAACTACTTAACAGAAAGTAAAAATATATGATCTTGATTTCCAAATTAAAGAAGACCATCTTGAGAACGCAGCGTTGACAAATTCCCCCTCCCAGCTAGGCAGCAACTTTGTCAATTTCCTCAAAAAATTACAACAACGTGAAAAAGAAAATTTAAACACAAGTTGACCAGAACCAAAAACATTATAATAATAAAAAGATCAAAGTGCATGAGGACATAAAAATTGCTAAAAAGGCAAACCTCATCCGATCTGGCAGACTTTCATGCATTTCACAACTGAATCCACTCTAATTAAAGTGAATATCCAGCTGACCTAATTTAGCCCCTCATGTTAGCATACATTCCCCTCCAAAATACACCCTGTTATACAGGATGAATTCAGTCTTAAAGGGTTCAAACCCCTAAGATCACTTTTGAAAGACTTTATAGTTGCAAAAACTTAACACCTGAAATAAAGACTCACCTAAAAAAAATGAAATTTCTGTCAATTATTGAGAATGCTGGCTGCGACAGGAAAAAAAACATCCTGTTGATCACAAATAGACCAAAGACCAAAGGAAATAAAGAAGTTCATAAAGATCCTTAAACTACTTGATAATTATCCATGTTCATCCTCGTAACCAATATAATCAGACATTGCACCCTCAGACTAGTTTTGACCCAAAAAAGGAACTTGAAACCATCCTAGAGACCATGGGCCATTTCCTCAACAAGTAGTTCCACGGAGCAACAGATCTTCATAAAATTCCAATTGTAGACCTGAAATTACGGACTCAGTAAAAGAAGTTATAAACTTGCTAGACACCATGAGCATCTAAAGAAGTCAGAAGCATGTGTTCAAAAGCAAACCTTACAACAAACAGAGGAAGGTCATATATCTGATTGCACCCACCTCACCCACAATGGTTATAGCTCTGGATACAAAAGTTCCACTTTATCCCGTTGAGATTAACCCCATAAAATTGTCCTAAGCAAACTGTAGATCTAGAAGAAGCATGAATTTTTTCAAATCAAGATAACAAATATACAGTATAGCTGATGACATTGTCAAGTGTCATAGAATGAACAAACATTGCAAATTAGTCAAGTTGATTATCCAAATCAAAGAAAACAATAAAAATGAAATTACAAACACATAAAGAAATCAGATAACAATACTAACAAAGAAATACAGTAGCCAAACATAGACAAGACATATCCAAAAAAAATTGCAAAGAAAATTAGTATAAGGTAAAGAAAAATAACACATTCAGAAACCACCATGGGATTGTTAGCCCAGACGGTATTATCTCTCCTTTCCGAAGGAAAAGTAGGCAGCCCGAGCCCCACCCCGGGGTAGTGTGTTCTGTGCGCGTGTGTTGCTTACCTAACAACCCCACCCCTCATCAGAAACAACAGCACATATACTACACAAATATAAATGTACATAAATGTATATATATGTATATTTATGCATATATAACCAGACGATCCTAAAATGAAAGTGCATCGTCAATATATAAGACAATGTTTGATTATCAATCTTGGCTCTCAGTGTATGAGAAAGAACTTGCTTCCAAAATGAAAATTTCTCTAAGTCTGTCGAAACCCAACAAATAACAAAAATATAGTCAGCAATGTAGAAGTAACTAGTTGAAGTTACGTTAGAGTTCCCGTGTAGTTCGTTTTCGCGAGAAACAAACGGTACATTCTCAGTCTAAATTCAAAGCAGGAATAAAACTCTGATTTTGTTAGGGGAGGCAAAAGACCAGTGTATATATATGTATGTATGTATGTATACAGTACACACTTACTGCCAATATACTAAGACCAGTAAGTTTATCCAATGCATGAGGCAAGTTACCTAGAACAACCATTCATGATTCTGACAAACATTATAGTCCTATCCAAAAAATAAGCTGAATAATAATCCATAAATGTCATAAATCATGGATATGTAATATTATCAAAGAAAACTAAAAAAATAATGTACAAGCCGAGTAAACCAGAGAAAGAGAGAGAGATGTGAGGAGAGAGGACTGGGTGTGAGTGCGCACGAGCGTGTACAAGCATAGTAAACTTAATCCCAACAGACCTGCTTTTCCTTGGTTCCGAATCATCCAGGAGTCTTCTTCTTCTATCATCCTTTTCTTGGTTCCAAATCAAGAATATAAAAATGGATCACCTCAAAGGACAAAATAAATTAGCTTCAAGCGATTCAAAAGGTGGAAAGAACAAAACTACCACTAAGGGAACAAATGGTTGTAACGTAAATTCTCTTGTGAAAACATGCCAAAAGCAAATTCCAGGACAACAAAAATCAGAAGGAATTCATGGGCACATGCATCATTATGCTTGCTGTGCAGGTATGCCAACTTAAGAGCGGTACATGTGCACTCGTGTTTGTGTTTATTGTGTACGAGAGATGACAAGAATTCATGGAAGGTAAATGAGACATTGGTCGTGCAATCAAGAAAAAATAATGCAAAAATCATTGTCAGATCCTTCAAGCCCCTATATGCTCTGGTATAACACTAGAAACAGGAGAATAATTGTCAGTGTCATTGGTTAACATTACACTGAGAGAGGGAGAGGGGGGTGGGGATAGGAGAAAAACAAAAGGATGGTGAAAACATCAAAGAAGACGACCTTGAATCCTACAAATTGTCTCTTTGATAAGAGGGGAAAGTGGGCTACACAGCAGAGGCTTCTACCACATGCAAAAAGCAGGGATGTCAAACTCTCACATATACAACCTAAATTTTGGCAATTTAAGGTTTTTAAGATCTCACCCCAATCCAACTGAATCAATGTTTCCATAAACATGCATTTCCTCCTTTCTTTAATCACCAGGTCAATTTTGAATTACTATTTCAGAAAACGAAATCTCTTTCTGCATAATTTGGTCTACAAAAGTACAATCACGCTCTGTAGGATTTGAACACACAACATTGAGTTTTGGAGACCCACGTTCCACCAAATTGAACTAAGAGCGCTTTCGTGGCAGAATTGATAAACTACAATAAATATATTTACTTCTGTAATTCAGCAAAGATTCTAACTTGGTATTATTTCCCAGGGACGTCAACTTCCTAGAATTCGGATACACAAAAAGGTTTCCTTCCAGTCAACTTAAGAACATTTTTTATGTTGTGGATGAACTCTAAAAATGATATGACAAATATTATAAAATCTTGAGTTCACCTTCGTGCAAAAGGATGCCTCAAGAGTACTCTAGGTGCAGCACTCCCTCCAGACAAACAGAAATTCAGCACTCGCTTGTGAAAATGAAGTTTTCTTGTCAAATGTTGCACTGTTAGCAATGAGAGCTTCAACTATTCCATCCCCAGTGGCACCCTGTCTGCAACAAAGTGGTACATTAGCAAGTTGTTCAGAATCTTCTAAATAAGTGGAATGATGGCAAACACATGCAGCATAACTTGATTTGACTTGTTTAAATGAGAAACAAAATTCATATTCCCTGCTCAATACCCACTGTGAACAAGGGGAATAGAGAACAAGAACATTCACAATACGATTGTAGTCTTTTATGCTCCCTTTGTCTCTCTCAAAGCTTCATTTTGTGGCAGATATGAAAGATCCAGTTAGGCCCTGTTTGGTAGGTGGTTATGGTTCCACCTGGTCTGGTCTGGTCTTGGTTTTCAGAGACCAAACCATATTTGTTTGGACTAGTCTCAAAATTTGGAACCAGACCAAATTGAACCAAATGTGGTGTTTTTGGAACCAATTTTTTTTGTGGTTCCACATGGTCTGGTATGGTCTTGGTTTTCAGGGACCAGACCATGTTTGTTTGGACTGATCTCAAAATTTGGAACCAGACCAAATTGAACCAAAATATGGTGTTTTCGGAATCAGTTTTTTTTGTGGTTCCACATGGTCTGGTCTTGGTAACGAAAATCAGATTTTTGAGACCAACAATTAAGACCACCAAAAACCAAAATTGAATAAAAATAATAATAATATACAAAATAAATTAAATAATATATAATAATAAATAAATGAATAAAATATATTTATAAATTAAAAAATAATAAATTAATAAACTATATTTATAAATAATTAAAAATTAATAAATTAAATTAATAATATTTAAGAAATTAAATAAAAAATATTTAAAAATAAAATAAAATGAATTAAATAATACATAAAATTAATAAAAATTAATAAATATAATAATAAATAATAAAATATATTTATAAATAATAATAATAAATTAATAATATAAATAAATAATGAAATAATAGTAAATGAAATGAATTAAATAATTAAATAATAATAAATGAATAAAATATATTTATAAATTAATACTCCCTCTGTCCCATTTTAAATGTCCACTTTGGGGAATCCAACTTTTTAAGTGAATGACTTTATTATTTTTTATTGTATGAGTAATATATGAATTGTCAACTTTACCCATAGTGGGGTCCATAATGATGTAATAGTTTGTAGTGTAAGTTTTTATTATTTTAATGCATGAAGGTTAAATTGGTAAATTGACAACATAAAGTACTTTGACTTTTCAAAGTTGAACACTTATTTTGGGATAGACATAAACATGAAAGTGGACACTTAAATTGGGACGGAGGGAGTATATAAATGAATAAATAATAAATTAATAATATAAAAAATAAAATACATAAAAATAATAAATAATTTTATTTTTTTAAAGCGTTTTAGATCAGACCATATCGCTTTACCAAATATGGTCTGGTTCAATATTTGTAAGACCGTTACCATCAAACCAGACCGCTTACCAAACAGAGTTTTAAGTTCAGGATCTAGACAAGACCAGATCGGACCGGACTAAATTAGACCACACCAGACGGCCTACCAAACATGACTTTAATATAATATAACATTATATATACTTCTAACAAATAAACCTTCATGATAAACATTTAGAATATAAAAACTTTCTCCAGACCCCACTCTTATTTCTTAGCCTTTACAGCTTCCTTGAACAACTTAAGATTCCAAATAAAAGAAACCCATGCATACCATTCTCAACAAACCACAGGTTGTCAATTTCCATGGATAATGAAAACAGATATAAAATACGTGGCAAATAACAAACTCATTTGTCATATAATCTTTTGTTAGAATTGACAATAATTATGACCGTATCGAGGCACATACCTGACTGAGAAATATAGTTTCTCTGTAACCATCAATTTTCTGGGCATGGTCTTCAATCTTTCTAGTGCTCAACAAATGCACACCATTGTCGTTGACAGTCCGAGAAAAGTAAGAACTTTGATTATGTTTGATACATGGTAGAGCAAGGAGCTTACCATGAGCAACATATTGTGCATGACAATTGTAAGAGCCCAAAAGTAAAATTGGAGGCAGGCTTAAATTATTTCATGTAGAATGTTGACAAAAACCAGTTTCTTGTATCTGAAATGGTCTTGTTACATGGAACTTATACAATGTATACAATTAAAAAAGAGTTGACATATGAAAATGTTTCTCAACATTAAAGATATTGATAGAGGAAAATAAATTTAAAAAGAATTAGCAGCATACTCCAAAACAGGCAACATTGCTGGGCCTACCCCAAACAAGACATAATCCTCTCTTGTTTAAATAGATTATGCTGCAAATTATTAAAGTGGCAATAGAAACATAATCAATCTAGCTCATCTCCAAGTAAAATATAGTGTAAGAGTAAGAAAGCTAGAGAAAAGGCGTGAAGCAGAAAGCATTCATTCTGGAACAGAGTAAATTGCAAAGAAAAATATGTCATCTTACAAAATTAAGCCTTTAAGAAATAATAAAAACCAAGAAAGAAATACAAATACGCTATCAGGTTTGAGTTGCATTTTGAGATCATTGTTTTAAACTCCAATTGTTTTGTTTCATGACTACTTTACATTAGAATCATATACAAGCACAGATATCAGATTCAAGCATATGAGCAACAATGAGCAACTGAAAAACAAATTCAAACCCATCTGAAGCAACATAATAGGAAGCAATGACATAAAATATTTAAGTTTCACCCTCTCTAACAGCTTAAGCTTTTAGAGTAGTTGGGTAGTTAACATGGTATCAGAGCCAAATGTCTCGTGTTCAAACCTCACCGTTATCCATATTAAAAATTGTTGTTTCAGGTGTTGGACCAAAAGAAGGTCACACGTGAGGGGGCGTGTTGAAGAATATAAATATTTTAGTTTCACCCTCTCTAACAGCTTAAACTTTTAGAGTAGTTGGGTAGTTAACACATGATCAAACCGGGGAAAAGAAATTCAACACCAAGATCACATATGGTACAACCTGAAACAGAGCAGAGTGATAAACTCAAATATCTATATCTATGTCACCATATAATTGGAAGGATTTCCTAACGAATCGAGAAGGTCGAAGAAAATCTAGTTGTTTAGCACAGCTGGTCTGGAGGGTAGACTACTTTCGGTTAGAAAAAAGACAGGACTTAACCCGGTTCCACATCTTCATTACCTTAAGCAGCCATATCTTAGTCGTCTCATGAGTCAAGCTCTTTCGAAAACATTCACATATTAGTGAGCTGTCCAGGGCCCTTATAACATAAGACAGAAGCAAATACTTATAATAAATAGGAAAAAATAATAAAACTATATTATGCTAGGGCGTATAAAGAAGTAAGAGTATCAAGTACTTAAAATTAATTATCCCAATAAGTTTAATGCAAAATCATATCAATAAAATCAAATTAAAGAAGGAGAGTAAAAAGTGATGTAGTGGACAGTAGTTTCAACACAAAAAAGGAAAAGGGAAGACATCGTAACCACGCCTCTCAATCCAACCGTCTCCAAGCCAAACCCAACAGTTGAGGGCATATCAGAACTTGTCAGCTACCCACCACACTGAAATTTCAGCCACAATGTTTACCCAATATGTTATCTATTGTGGATTTGAGCTTGTAAACAGTAGAAGATAAGAATACTTGAAGCAGATTCGCACCCACTTCTCAATTCAAAAACAAATGAAGATAAATAAAACCTAATAAATTATTTATAATAAATAGGAGAAAATAGTAAAATTATACTGAGTGTGTATAAAAGAAGTAGAGTATCAAGAACTAAAAATTATTATCCCAATACAAAATCAAATCGATAAAATAAAATTGAAAAAAAATAGTAAAAAAGATGTAGTAAATAGTAGTTTCAACACAAAAAAGGCGAAGGGAAGACATCGTCTCCAAGCCACTCAGTCCAACCGTTTCCAAGCCAAATCCAACAGTTGAGAACATGATAGAACTTGTTAGCTACCCACCAGCTTATGCCACCATACTTCAGCCACAGTTTTTACCCGATGTGTTCTCTATCGTGGGTTTGAACTTGTAAACAGTAGAAGATAAGAGTACTTGAAGCAGATCTGCACCCACTTCTCTAATTCGAAAAATGCAAATAAAATAACCATATCTTGACAAATAAAGATATTTAAAACCTAATAAATTATTTATAATAAATAGGAAAAAATAGTAAAATTATGTTATGATAGGACTTATAAAAGAAGCAGAGTATTAAGTACTTAAAATTAATTATCCCAATAAGTTTAATACAAAATCAGATCAATAAAATAATATTAAAAAAAGAGTAAAAAAGATGTAGTAGACAGTAGTTTCAACACAAAAAGGCAAAGGGAAGACATCGTATTAAGAACATGCCAGAACTTGTTAGCTACCCACCAAGCTTATGGCACCACATTGAAATTTCAGCAACAAATTTTACCCAATGTGTTTTCTATCGTGGATTTGAGCTTGTAAACAGTAGAAGATAAGAGTCCTTGAAGCAGATCCGCGCCAACTTCTCCGATTCGAAAAATGCATAGAAATTAACCTTATCTTGAGAAATGAAGATTTATAAAAACTAATAAATTAAACTAACAATGCAAATAATAAAAATATTAACATAATATACTACAAGACTTGAAAACGTAAAGGATGAAAGCAAACCCATGTCAAAATATACATGTAAAAGCAATATAATAAATAAAAAGATAAATTAGTGAAAAGAAACAGTTAAAATAATGTGGACATGAGTTCTTCACCAAATAAGGCAACGGGACGAGATAGTCTCCAAGCCTCTCACTCTAACCAGTTATGCCACTATGCTGCAATTTCAGCCACAATTTACACCCAATGTGTTTTCAGTAGTTAGATTTGAACTTGTAAACACTAGAATATAAGAAAGCTTGAAGCAAATCCGGTTTTGCTTCTTAAACAAAATATTATGCTTGTCATTTAAATTATGTTTGATTTTTCTTTTGTTGTATTCACTAAAATTTCTCCTAGGAGATGGAATTACCATATCATGCATTCAGATATTAGTTTATAAAAATAGAAAAAACACAATTCAATTATTAAAAGACAAGAATCTACATTATCAACAGTATCAGATGTTTATGGCAACATATCCACAGCAATTCTCTCATAGTAGAAGGGATATTTGGATCATAACTTGCCCCCCTATGTTGTCTTCGCATTCCTCACTGTCAAGAACACACACCAACAGAATTTAAAAACACCACCAAAAGTGAGAACCAATAAGAACCAACAGCATAACACATGATCAAATTGGAAAAAGAAACAGTTATATCAGCCTTGAGAGGATACACTCAAAAAGAGTCCGAACACACACTAAAAGTGTATATAAATAAAGAACTAAACCAAGAACCAAGAAGTATTTCATGAGACAGCCAAGAAAACACACACACTCAAAGGCCTACTACAATAACCCTTGATATGATTCTATTCATCTAATAATGATTCAGATTTGAAAGATCAAGACACTACTGTGGAAAAATACATATATAACAGTTTAAAATATACATATATATAAATCAATGATGAGTATAACTCAATATAACACACCTCGTTCAATGTTGCAGAATATAATGCTTGTCATATAAACTAGGTTTCATTTCTAATTACTTTTTACTCACTAAACTTTCTCCTAGCAGATGTGATTACCACAGATCATACATTAGTTTATAAACATAGAAAAAAATAAAAATAAAGGATCATAATCTACATTAGCAGATTTGCATGGCAACATATCCACAACAATCCTCTCATAGTAGCTGGGATCTTTTGGATCATAAGATACCCTTATGTTGTATTCACCTTCCTCACTGTCAAGAACACACACCAACAGAAATTTAAAACACTCAGATATTTAATGTAACCATATATATCATAGAACACAATAAAAATTTATTCTATTGTCTCATAGTAGATGAAATTTATGACTCATAACTAACCCTAAGCCATCTTCTTCTCATCCGTCACAGTCAAGAACACCCACACATATATACATATTTAGGCACTCAAGTTCAAACAAATTATATGATTCGCATCTCTCTGTCAGTCCATATATAATATAGAACATGAGAAATTACAAACACATTAACCCACATAATTTTACTAGTACAATTTTAAAGATGAAAAGAGACATTTCAAGAACAGGCAATAAAAGAGTAGATAAAAACAAGAAAAAAAACTAATTATTAAAAGATAATAATCTCCATTATCAGATGTTTATGGCAAGATATGCACATGAATAATCACAGTGCATGAGTTTTTATCATAACTTGCCCTATGCTTTCTTCACATCCCTCATCATCAAGAACAGACATACACACACACACACACATATATATATTACATACACAACAGAAATCACAAATAACAAACCAATCCTGAGTCGTGTGTGGAACTTCCCATTACCCCCAAATTCAAAAGAGTATCAAAATCTGATGCGGTCAGTGGCAATTCTTTGAAGAATAGAACCCTAGGGTGTGTATTCGCGTTGAGAGTCGATGCTGATTCTCTGAAAACAGAACACCACAGTGTGTGCGAGTGAGAGAGAGAGAGAGCGGGGGAAAGGGAAAGGGGGAGAGAGGGGATTGATGGTGAATTCTGAAGAATATAACACCATTGTGTGTGTGGGGGGGTTTGTGTATATAGAGAGGAAAAGGGAGAGAGAGTACCTGAAATTGGGATGGAGGAGAGTGGTTTTGAGGCTATCTATATATGTATATATAGGGACCGCGTCGCAGCGGATATATTTGCCCACCGCCTCGCGTCAGATTGACGCTACGCGGTGATCAACGGCTATATTTGTTCACAACGCTATGTAGCAAAATCAAATTAAACGCGTAAATTTCAAACTGAAACGCGTTTTGGTCAAACTTGGACTCTGTAACGGTCCGATAGGTCCCTTGTCTTCTCTGTGTGTGTTTCCTCTTCACCTCAGAACAACCACCAACGGAAGCCATTGCTTCTTTGCTGTCCCATTGTGTAACCACGGTTATGGAGACTTTTGTGCATTTGGCGGGAAAAGTTTCCGTCGGCGAGATGGGTTTTGAGGTGTCGCCTGAATTCGATGGGGGAGGAATGTGAGGAAAATTGGTGGTGTGATGGGTGTTAGAGTGAGTGTGTATGTGAAGTGTTTGTTGAATTGTTTAGCTGAGGTGATGTTTTGAGAAGGAATGAGACAGAGAAGGAAACATCGGCAGAGAGAGACAGAGTTGGTGCGTGATTGAGATGTCAAAGTTGAAAAATATGTGTTAATATTCAAATTAGATTTTGATATGAATTCAATCGATTAGTTTATGAATTGTGAAAAGTCATTATTGTCATCAACAAATTTAATAGAATATAGGGTAAAGGGCAAGAAACACTCATATATATTATTGAGCTTTTGTAAAAAATCCCCCTAATCTAAAAATGACCCTCCAAACTATTTAAAATATGCACTTTACCTATTAGTTATAATATGAAAATACACTTCCATCCCCTCTTATTTTACTAATTACACTTCCACCATTTATTACAAAATATATATATTACGAAAATTATAATTTTTTTTTTATAAAACTCGAAATAAACATATAAAATTCGAAACAAACATATAAAATTTGAAAAAATATATATAATTCGTAAAAAAAATATAAAATTTGAAAAAACATATAAAATTCGAAAAAATATATAAAATTTGAAACAATATATAAAATTCGAAAAATATATATATAATTAAAAATATATATAAAATTCGAAACAAATATATAAAATACGTAAACAATATATAAAATTCAAAAAACATATAAAATTTTAAAAAATATATAAAATTTAAATATATATATATAAACAGTGTGATTGAAGTTTAAGTGGACAAGCCTCAGAGTCATTAGTCAAGGTAACATATCATTTCTAGCTCTCTGCAGAGCTATTTCAAGGGTTACGATGGCGACACATGCTCCACGATGGTGACCGAAATCGGATCGAATCGATACTTTATTAAAATTATTTTAATTGGAATTAAATATATTAATATTTGAATCAAAATTAACGATTCGGTTCCGGTTCTCATTTTTAAATAATCGAAAGTATCGGTTAGATTCCGGTTTTGGTCGGAATCGAAAGTAAACCGCACCGTGAATATATTAATATTTGAATCAAAATTAACGATTCGGTTCCGATTCTCATTTTTAAGGAACCGAAAGTATTTGTTCGATTCCGGTTTCGGTCGGAATCGGAAACGAACCGGAGCGTGTGTACCCTTAGATTTGGGTACCAAGGGACCCTTTAATCGATATAGTTAATCGATTAAATTTTTTATTTTGATTTTTATTTTATATAATTTTGATTAAAATATTTTTTTTTTTTATTTTATATTTATTTGTTGAGAGGAAAAATGATAGTGATGGAAAGAGGAAAGTGGTGGAGAGAGAAAGAGAGCTGAAGATGATCCGTTATCGTGACTAATGACTATGAGACTTGTCCACTTAAACTTCAGTCACATTTTTTATATATATATTTGAATTATATATATATATTTAGAATTTTAATGTTTTTTTGAATTTTATATATTGTTTACAAATTTTATATGTTTCTTTCGAATTGTATATATTTTTCGAATTTTATTTGTTTTTTCAAATTTTATATATTTTTTACCAATTATATATATATATATATATATATATATATATTCGAATCTTATATGTTTGTTTCGAATTTTATATGTTTATTTATAATTTTATAAAAAAAAATTAAATTGTAATTTTAGTAATATATATATGTATATATATATTGTAATAAGGGGTAGAAGTATAATTAATAAAATAGGAGTGGATGGAAGTGTAATTAATAAATTTGGTTTTTTGAATTTTTGCACTAGGGATAGATTGGGAGAGTTTTGTGTCACTTTGAAATATTAGAGGGGTTAGTTGGGAGAGAGAGTATAGTTTGGGGGAATTTCTTGTCCTTTACCCTATAATATATGATACAAATATTTGAATTGTGAAAAATCAATATTGCCCTCAACCCAAATCCCAATACATCACCCACCAACTGCCTCGATCTTTACACCCGCCACATTTGTGATTTACATATTCCACTTATACACACATTTACCTATACACTATACACATATATGAATCGTTTGTTTGATTTTTAGGTTGGTTTAGTCTTGTCTTATTTTTGTTTTTTTTTAAAGACCAAATGAACTTTAATTTTTACAATTTAAGACTAAATATTTTTTCTAGGTAGGCCCTGCATTCCATTAAACAACATCTTTTCTCTATCTCTCTTTCTATATATATATTTTTTCGAATTATATATATATATTTCAAATTTTATATATTTTTTGAAATTTATATATGTTTTTTGAAATTATATAATTTTTTGAATTTTGTTTTTGAAAATATATATTTTTTGAATTTTTTTTTTAAATATATATATATATATTCGAATTTATATATATTTCAAATTATATATGTATATTTTCGAATTATATATATATTTCAAATTTTATATATATTTTTGAATTTTTTATATATATTTTTAAATTTATATATGTTTTTCGAAATTATATAATGTTTTGAATTTTGTTTTTGAAAATATATATATTCGAATTTAAATATTTTTCAATTTATATATATATTTTTGAATTTTATATATTTTTTTGATTTTATATATATTTTTTGAAATTTATATATATTTTTCGAAATTTATATATTTTATTCTAATTTTATATATTTTTTTGAAAATTTAAATATTTGTTTTCGAATTTTATACATTTTTTTGAATTTTATATATTTTTTCGGATTTATATATATGTTTTTCAAATTTTTATATATTTGGGGTTGGGGCATAAAGGTCATTTCACATTATCCTTAATATTTTCGAATTTTATGAAGGGTATTTTGGTCATTTGGGGTGTCATGGCAAGCAAAACCAAACTTCAGGGGGTGTTAGTGCAAATTACCCTTCTATATCTATATATATAATTCATGGTGTGTCCCGCTGACCACTATTATTTACTCTCTCTTTCTATATATATATATATAATTCATGTTGGGCCCCGCTGACCACTACTTTTTACAAAACCACACAAGACCAAACAAAATCAGTCAAGACCAATATAGCCAGACAAAACCAGACCATACCACTTTTCAAACGGGCCCGAAACACTCTCATAACCTCTCATCTCCTCATCTCCATATATTATGATTCATCTCTCATCTCTTTAAGACCCATTTTTTTTCTTCATACAAATGTTCCCACCATTTTGATCTCTGATCCGTTTCTCACACACATGGGTTAGGATATTTTTTTGTGGTTTCTTGAAGATCTGATCTCATCTTGTGCTATCAACATGATTACCAAGGTGTAAGGGTTTTCTCTTCAAGATCTTGTATTTGTTGGTTTATGTCTCTCTCTAAGTCGTTTCTCACAAAGTGATTTTTTTATTTTTAGGGATCGAAGATGAGACAATCAATTGGGTGGCCGATTTGAAGTTTGGTAAGAGATTTGAAGATTTGCTTTTTTCGGGTTGACGATCAACTGGGTGGCCGAATATGATTTTAGTAGTATTAACGTTTTTGTTGAGTTTATATAAATGTATTTTTAAACTTGGTGTTTGGTTTTTGTTGAATCAATTAGAGCAATTTGGTCAGATTTATGTTTGTTATAATTACATAATTGAGACAATTCAGTTAATAGAAGAAAAAAATTATCGGATCGGAGATCCGATAAGTGAGATAATTGGATATGGATTGGCTGTAGAGAAATCCATTGGGTTATCAAATCGAATCGGGTTGGTTATTAGCTTATCGGATTTGGATCGAATTGACCCTGATCCGGTCCGATTTCGACCCATTAACAGGTCTAAATATACGTGTCCAATATGTTCAATCATAATCCAACCTACAGGTTATTCGATTCATGTAATTCATTCAGTATATTTATTATAATATATTAGATTAAATTTGACACAATTTAAGACGAAATAAACTATTTAACCTATTATGAGCAAAATTAAATTGAATTTGATACGATAAAGTAATAATTTATTGAATAATTTCAACACATGATCAATTACAGAAGATAAAAAAATAAAAATAAACATAAATATAAATATAATCGTGTCAAATGTGTCATGTTCGGGTTGATCCTTATATTCTTGTGTCGTATTTGAGTCAATCCTAACCCTTTTAATTCATGTCGTATTACTGTGTCATGTCTTATTTTATGAGCTATAGTTTTGAAAAGAAGAAATGGAATGGGGTGTTGAGTTGAGAAAATTCAAAATTGGGCCTGTTAGCTGGGCCCAATATGCATTGGGCCCCCAAATTTCAGCAGAAGACCTTAACCCGGAATTCAAAATAAATAATGAATTGGGTTAAAATTGGTTTTATATTTCATTTCCAGGTTTTGTTGTTACAAATATTATATTACCAAAGGCCTAATGGGCCCTTACTCCCAAATGATTTTTGTAAATTACAAAATTACAAAAATCATAGTAAAATTTTTTATATTGCATTATACTATACTTTTATTAGAGAAATCAAATAGAGAAAAGAACGTCTCCAATCCTGGAATAATGACAATTCAAATGGCTATTTAAGATAAATCAAGTAGGTTCAAAACCTTCGATGAACCTGAACTATTGCATTATGCTTTTATTAGTTATTAAATTTTGTTCACGCAATAATTTTATACCTAAGGCTAAATTGCATAATTGCACCAAGTATATATGTTTTGAGGATAGCTTTGGATAGCAATTACACATGGGAGGTGACTTGTAACTGGTAAGGTGGATGTGATGAATCATGTGATTGCTATTGTACTGTACAGAATAAAACTTGCAATTTCATCTTTGACTCAGCATTTTTGATATTATACGATATATATATATATATATATAATGGTCTCCTTTGACACATTTAAATGAGGTCAATATGCATTAAACGTTTTATCCAAATTTTACATTCATTGACTGAAGTACTGCAAACTGTAAAATGCACAAGTTCAGGATGACGTGGAATCAACTATATTTCATTTCAGAGAAAAACAGAAACATGAAGAGAACTATTGATACATATATATATATATATATAGACGTACACACCATTTAATGAAACCGGAAAAAAAAAAAAAAAAAAAAAAACAGAGAACAATAGAGGCCTCCAGGAAATGTTTTTGGTCCTTTCCAATTCCAGATTTGCAGAAATTCTGATGATTTTGTCCTTCATTCTTGAATCTCTCTCTGGCTAGCCTCTTGGTGTATAAGGATGAGATGACTAAGAGTAGAATGTATAGGTCTTGGCTTGAATGATGATGGTTCTTAGTCCTCCAATAGGTGATACAATCATTAACACAAGGCCAAGTATAATACAGATCTGCATTCATGAAAATCAATTAAACTTTTAATTAGTACAAAGCAATGGCTAAAAATATTTTGTCTAACAATGTGACCATTAATTTCAAGATGCACATACCCAGTTTGCAATCCAAGATAAGCTGAATCTCCTTGGCTTCTTGATGGCAAGCCACATGATGCAGGGTAGCTGAAGAAATAAAAAAATTTATTGAGAAATTAAGCGCATTGGCACATACTTGTCAATATGCAAAAATATTGATTCAATTTACAAAAAAATAAAGTTCTTAGAAACCATTTTTTTTTTTTTATTAAGAACAATTATCTGATGCAAATTTTAGTATGAGTTGGCTTTTAGAAAAACTGAATAAATTATACTTACTGATTTACTTCTCTGAAACAGAATACTTTCAGAGTGAGAAACCAAGCAAGTTCTAAATAAATCCAAATTATTTTATACAATTTTAACAACTATTAGAGGAGACATGAGCTGGATTGGTTGCTTACAAAGTATGTTGTAGGCGCAAATGCAAATCCTCCAAAGAACCCTAGAAGTCCTCCGAAGAAAGGGAAAGTAATGGCGACAAACATTGTGAATGCTGCAAGAAAATGGGAAAAAATCTCAAACTTTTAGCATATAGCACACACTGCAACAATCATCCCAAAAGCTTCTCTATATGCTGCAGAAAAGTGATTATTTCAACATATGAATTCTCACTACTTACCAACGTATATATTTCGGGTAATAAATCGAAGCATTGTACTGGGCTTGAACTTCATTTTCTTTACCAAAACTGTTTCCATCATGTCAAATACTGGCATGGCATATATCTGCATAGATACAAGTGAATGAAGAATCATCAAATTAAAGTTCACTACAAAAAAGTGTCGTCAATGGTGACGAAACTTTAGTGGCAGAAAAAAGTTGATTATTATATCTAAAAGATCTAAGGTATGACAGCAGTTTTCACTGCCACTATAACCTAAAAAACTTTTGAGGTCGGGACTTTAGGTGACAATTTACAGTATGTTGTTAAAGGCTATAGCTGCAGTTTTTACTCCTTTTGGTGAATGTCGAAAACAAAAATGAACTAGTATATGAGATTGAGTAGCACAAATTAACCTGGTAGCTTCCAATGACATGGATCACAACAAAGAGGTTAGCCATTGCGATGAGCCATGTAGGTTTATTAAGCGAGATGAGGATATTGTCAGTGACTGCATTTCCATACATCCAGTACCCAATGAAAGCAACAGGGAAGTAACACAAGGCCACGATGATGTAAGCCACGATGACTCCACGCCACATCGGACCCTTTGAGGGCTTCTGAGGCGTCGAAGGGATTGTTGCTTGAATCTCCAACACCACATTGTGTCCAGCATAGGCAAAAGCCACTTCACCCAATGCACTAAAGAAGTTGAAAACTTTTCCTGATGTGGTCTTAGCTATGTACCCATATTGCACATCTTTTTGCACACCCTTGTGAAGTGCAGCACTCCAAGCAATAGTTGAGTAACTGCATCATAACAACAATACCATCATATATATAGATATATGTATATATAACATTTTTCAACCAATTTTAATGTAGTAGACGACTAGTAGTACTATGTATATGTATATACCTCAAAGACATAACAGCTGCAGCCAAAGACACCCCCGAAATGGAGTTGAAATTGGGGAGATGGGAGAGGACGAAATGGACGGAGGCGAAGATCATGATGAAGTAGGTCTGTTTGATTTTATGGCAGTTATCGCCGCATACTAAATCATGGAATTTTTTGAGGGATTTGCCTCCGGTGACCATGTAAACAATATCTACACCGACTTCCACAATGAGTTGTTGAGGCACTACAATCCAGAGGCCTAGTTTTTCACCAAATGCGTGTTGGCCTAGCTCGTGGTATCTGTCGAAACGCCTCCCATCTGCAGTCTCGTGCATCTCTACCATTTGCCACAATGTATAAAATGTCACAATCCATGATATCACCATTACACTTACACCAGGTCCCCTGAAATTCAATACAAAAATCACATCTCAGGTTCTAGTTTTTGTGCATTCCTCTGCATTCAACATAATCAAAATTATTTTCCTCTCCAACTAGTAAATTTCTTATGTATATAATCATATGATTGTACCCTCAAAATGTATGCTGCATGAAAATAGCTAGGTTTTGATCAATGGTGAAACAATAAACTAGCACATTAGAAAAGCAAAATTTTAATAATAAACTCATGTAAACACTAGGATTTTTTTAAACAAATAAAAAGCCTTCAAGAAATTAAATAGAATTGGAAAAGGTCGTAAAATTTTACTAGAGGAACATATGCTGTATGTCAGCTTGACTGAGAATAGCTTTAGATACATTTTCAACTGAAAATGGAAATGCTACAGAAGAAGAAAAAAAACCAATCGTATGATTGTTATAATTGAATACTGAATGATATATATATATATGTATATATATTGTAGTGGAGCTAAGCATACCATCCAAGCTCTGACATGGCATAAGGAAGGCTGAGAACACCAGCACCAACCATGGCAGTGACATTGTGGAAAGCTGAATACCACCATTTTGCATTCCTGGAAGAAGTGATTGGAAGCCAATCGTCAATTGCCTTCTCCTGTGCTGTTCTGCTATCAACCTGGGGTTCACCATGTAACATTTCTTTCCTTAGTACAAACAAACTCATACAATTTATCAACACAAATTTAAAAAGTAAAATTGAAAAAACTTCGTACCAAAATTCGATAAATTCAAATCACAAGAACAATTTTGCTTTTGATCACAGAGGAAGATCGATAAAAATATATACAACTGAGAATTAGTACTTCATTGGTATCCTAATTTTAGGACATGTTTACCATTACATGCAACAATGGTTGCACAACTTATTATTATTATTTGTCTTTTGAAGTGATGGGATTGGCAAAATTTCAAAATGAAATATTAATTCAAAATACAAAATTGAAATTTGTGATTATTTAACTTTGTTTTGGTGTGAATGGGTAGCGAAATTTCTCAATAGATTTGGAAGTTGTCTTACATGATAGCTAAGTTTAGTGAAAAGTCAGGAGAGTACCAAAACATGGACTCATTCCAACCTCAAGTTAAGGGGAAGGAGGATAAAAATATCCAAAGCTTGCCAACCAATAAGCAATAACATATTCATGATTCATTTAATCCCATACCCCTATTAAATGAATTGCTCAACTTGGTCAAACACTACAAATTAAAATGCTTAAAAGATATGGTTTGCCAATTGCCAGCCAAGCCATGTTGTAGAATCCATATATATATATATATATATACAAAAAATATAAAAGAATCAAAGATATTAAGTGGCGTTAATAGTGGCGCATATGGTCATCAGTCATGTATATATATGTGTGTGTGTGACTTTGAATGGAAAAACGCGTTAGTGCGTGGGTGCAACGTACACATGAGGGAATTGGCTACTTACATATGTAAGCTCTGTATGCATTGGACACGTCGTCCGTAAGCTACAACTAATAGTAGTATTTCTTATTTATTTGTTTAACTACAACTATGTTGCTTCAAGCCTTCAAACTATTTTTATATTTTGTTTTTCACTCCCTAGGTTCTTTCATTAATATTAAAGCGTATGAAAGTCATGAGAAGTATCGGTAAACTAATTAATGGTCTGTCAATTTAATCAAAACTTTTTTAAATAAGAAAAGTGAATTCATAAAAATTTATTTATAAAAAATGGAAGTACAAAAGTTACTGCTGATTGAAATGAACCACCCAATTGTCTTATATTTACAATTATGGAAAACAAAAAAAAAAACTAATGTTTTCATGCAATTAAAACATTTTCCGAATAACCAGAAAATCTGTTTCGGAAAAACACAATTGACATCAAAATGAGAAAATTAAAAAGGGGAAACAAAAATTAACATGATAAATCGAGATAAATAAAGTTAATAAACAACTCCGACAAATTCAAAACGTCTCAAAGTCGGAGGTTTGTCATGTATACGTATACATATATATATATATGTGTGTGTGTTTGTATGTGTTTGGGTGGAGGGAGAGAGAGAGAGAGAGAGAGAGGTGCTTACTTTGTCGTTATAACTATAACCAGTCGGATCTTGAGTTCCCATGCCTATTTGAGTGTTAAAATGGAAGAGAAATGAATAGTAGAAAATGGAAGAGAGAGGAAACAATTGGAGAAGAAATGTTTTGAAGTCCTAAGAAATGATCCAAATATCTGTGCATTTAAAAGAAACATAGTTCCTATATATAGAGACTTAAGAGACTGTGGCCGTGTCTTTAGAGAGAGATTTTTTAAGCTGACGTTTTTTGGTTTCACTTTATAAAGTAAGTCTACTAAAGACAATGAATCTTTGGTTAAGAAGAGAAGCAAAACTACTGGAGTATTTAATTTATTTAAATATACGCTTGTTAATTAGCTGGACCCTGTCATGAAAATTCCGCGAACCCACCACACTCACTCGCATATGTAAATATATATATATACATATTTTTACAGTGGAGAAGGTTCAAGGTGTATATAGTATAATACGGTAAACCCATATCCTTGATTTAATTAATTTTATGATTTATATAATCCAACCCATTTATGTCATGATCAATTTTGATTTATCCAGCTTTTTCATAGAGCTATTGACGGGTCTGATTTGATTCTGTACAGATCAACGCAATTATTCAATTTCAAAAATATTTTTAACTTTTTTACTCTTCTGTTTCAGACTTTTACAAGATTATTATAATTTTCTTTCAAACCTAACACAAATATATAGGCCTTCCTGCTGATCCACATACCAACAAATTTACCAATATGTTACGACGAATGACTTCAGTATGCCGTTGCTTTAGTAGAAAATTAGCCTATGTATAACCACATTAATTGGTGATGTATAAATTAATCGTAATAGGTGACTTCATATACACACATACATAGGCAACGGATATGCTACATTAATTAGAAATGGAATTAGTAATTTTAATTAAACAAGCAAGTGAATGATTTTTTGGAGGAATTAAAAAAAAAAAAAAGTCATTCACTTGCTTGTTTAATTAAACCTACTAATTCCACTTGTATATATGTATATATATAGATATATATGAACCAATTTATCCATTGAATATGATCCCCTACGGAAATGAATTGCCTAAATTGTAGTTCAGTTGACTGACCAAACAAACGTGGCATGTGCGTTCAGACATTGCACAGGATTAATTAATTTGTTAAACCCAAGGGGTTGCAAATAGGATTTTCAAAGTGTTGCCAACTTGGCATATAAAGCGTAGTTTGTGTTTGTGTTACGTGTATATGATTTCCTCGTAATCCAATAACACATTTTGAAAAGATTATGATTTATCAAGTAGTAGTAGTATTAGAATTCTTTTAGCTCACGGGCATGTGGAGTATTGACCGCCGGAATGTTGTTTGGTTCCAACGCACTATGAGTGGGGGCCGGATGGCAGCATGTAACATTATCTATCTGTTTTTTAACTGATTTGTACGAAATAGTGGTACCAACTCATGTTTGATAAAATTGGTATTGGTATTATTGTAGCAAACTAATGATACCAAAACATGATATTTTTGGAACCATCAAGTTTGGATGGTGCAGACACTGTAGCAAACCAATGGTACCAACCCATGTTGCACCATCTCACCCACACCAAACCAAATCCCATTTTTCTAATATTAATATATTAATATTATAATATTAAAATATATTAATATTAATATTAATATATTTTAATAATATAAATTTTAATATTAATATTAATATATTTTAATATTATAAATTTTAATATATTAATATTAAAATTTATAATATTAATATATTAGTATTTTAATATTACAAAATTTTAATATTTATAAATAAAATGTGAAACTATTCAAAGTTACCAAACATGGTTTGGTTTCAGAATTTCAACACATACCAACTTTACCAAACATGGTTTGGTTTTTCAGCATCACTTTTTCTCACATTAAAACCATCTGCACCAAATATGGTTTTGAACCAAAATAAAACCACACCAAACCAAATTCAACCCAACCCAAACCAAAACCAAAAACTAACATCGCACCGTACTGTTACCAAACGTGACCTAAGAATCTATATCATAACTGATAGAATATATCATGGTTTACCCAATCTATCTAGATAATCCTAACTTATTTAGTAATAGTTAGTCCTAGTCCATTTAGTATTAGTATTACCTAGTTTAAATTGACTTGTTCCCCACACCAAATTTACTTGTTTATCTCTATTGTAATTCATGTTGACCGAAGGTTTTCCACCATGGGTAAACATGACATTTTGATGATAACAAACCATTGAATGTGGTGAATTTAATGTCTACTTGAGTTGTGCTTAATAGGTTATTGATTCAAGATAAACTCAAGAGAGCTAGTGGATCCATGAGAAGATCAAGCAAATGTGCTTAGAGTTTAAAAGACATTGGAGACAAGGATGGAGACATCAACCCAAAGCTTAAAAAAACTGAAGATCAAATAAATGGGTAAAATAGTCTTGGGTGAGTGCTAGATTAAATGTAAAGTTATTTTTGAAATAACTTATTTGAAAGCTCAACTCTTGACAAACTAGCATATAGGACCATGCATATCATTTACATCATTCATGTGTCCTTGAACCTTTAGTATTAGACTATGAACATCATTGATGATACATTCATATATACAGTCTTTGCTAGAGTTGAGTTAGTTCAAGCTTTCATAAGCTATGAAAGAACTCAACAAAAAGGTTGTCTTAGAACCTAAACTATTTCCATATAACTTGAAATGGATTCTAGGCATGTATTAAAGCTTTGAACAAAATTGTTTCAATCATGAAAAACTTTTATCATATATTGAGATTTTATTTAAATGAAAATATCATTCTATAATCTCAATATTGTTTTTAGGAATGTCAAGAACCTTAATAAGTCTCTAAGACATCCTAGGAATGCCTCTTAGTCATTTCGGAAATATCCCAAAAGGTTTCCCGAAAAACCGTTATGTGGTTTAAGATATTGAAATGAACCGTCATATTCAAACGACTATAAATCACTCAAACAAGGGTTAAATGGATCGTTTCAAAAGCCTAAAATCAAGAGCTTGAAGTCAACTTTCCAAAAAGCTAAAGAACTCCTTAATCCGACTTACGGAACTCGAGTTATGACCAAAAGAGTGAAACTGGACAGGACTGATCCGAATCAGTCGACCGACACTAAAAAGTCAGTCGACTGAAATTTTCACGTCAGTCGACCGAACTCGTCAGAGAGTTTAAAGATATTTTCCAGTCGACCGACGGCCTCACCAGTCGACCGACAGTTCATGCCAGTCGACCGACTTGGTCAGAGATATTTTTGGTTATTTGTCAGTCGACCGACATTGTAATGCTAGTCAACCGACAAACAGGAATCAGTCGACCGACAGACAAAAGTCAGTCGACCGACTCGGCCTGGAACGACTTTCAACGGCTATTTTTTTATTCGAACTTCTTCTAAACTACCTAAAACACCCCTAAACGGCTAGAAATGTTTCATACTCTATATATATGTCATACATGAGCCAAAAGAGGGAGGAAGAAGAGAGGGATAGGATTTGTATTGAAATCTACCATTTGTGCTTCAATTTTGAATTCATATTTGGGTAGAAAACTCTCCTATAGGAATCACACCATTGTGCATCACTCACATCATCTTCTTGTGATTCATTCTTCCACATATTGAGCTGAGTTTTTCATTTATAACTCTAAGTATGTGAGGAAGTGAGGTTTGAATTTCTATATCCATCTATTGAGATATATTATTGTACACTCAAATTCAATTCTTATTCATTTGAGAGTGAAAGTCCAAGAAGTTGTCTTGGCATGAGAATGGCTTGTTGAAGTTATATAAAGGTTTTTCTCTACCTTGAAAAGAGAGGATTAGGTTGGCTCTCCACCCGCAAGAGTGAGCAAAGGTCGACTCTTCACCCGGAAGCAAGAGTGATGGAAGGTTGGCTCTTCACCCGCAAGAGTGAGCAAGGTTGGCTCTTCACCCGGAAGAAGGAGCATGTAATGGTTTGTTTTTCACCCGCAAGAAAAACACGATAGTGGAATCCTTGAGAGATTATCTCAAGGCATGGAGTAGACCAAAGCTTTAGTTGAACCATGTAAAAACTCGGTGTCTTGGTTTGCATTTTCTCTATCCCTTAACTCCTTACTTTACAAGCAATTTCATTTCAATCTTGAGCTTTAGTTATCCAGCTTGGAAATTGTGTGTGGTTAAATATTCATAAGGGGATTCGGAAAATGCTTGGTTATAGTAAATTGCAATGTGAACTTGATTATAACTTAGATTATAAATTTTCTACTTGTTCATTAATTTGTTATAATCTAGTTGCACACCAAGTGTTTGATATAATGTATCTTCACCACACCATTACTTTTAAAGCAATTGTCATTTTCAATCTTGAGCTTTATATATCAATGCTATGAAATTGCTTGTGTTTGAGTATTAATGAAGATGTTAGGAAAATGAATAAGTTCAAGTGAATTTATAGAACTTATCTTCATCACACCATAACATAGATTGCTTGGTTGAACCATAGAAAATCTTGGTGTCTTGACTTGCATTTTCTCTATCCCTTAATCTCTTTACCTTATAAGCAATTGTCATTTATAATCTTGAACTTTATATTGATGTCATGCTATGAAATTGCTTGTGGTTGTGTATCCATAAAGATGTTAGAAAAATGCATAGTTGAAATGAATTAAAATTGTGAACATGATTAGATTATAGCCTAGACTACCATGTCATTTAGATATAATCGATGTGCACATCAAGTGTATGATAAAATTCATATTCAACACACCTTAGCATAATATGTTCATATGCACCCCAAGTGTTTGACACAATGCATATTGAATATATCATTCTTCTCAAGAGTTTATATGCACAAAATGTTTAATTACTTTTTGTAAACTCTTCAAAGTACTTTTTATGACAAATAGCTCTTTTTATCATTTTCTATACATATGTGAGAAAAGTGCTTATATATATTAAGTTTTAATGAATGCTTGAACTAGTTCTCATTCTTGAATCCATAATGTATATATTTGGTAATGAAATTTATTGTTCATGATTCAAAGTATGAAATGAGGTAGTCACTTAAGGATCATCTATCTAACTAAGTGTTTGACTAGAGCTCTACAAAGATTATTTTTGTTAAAACAAAGTCAAACAAAAAAAGACTCAAAGTTTGTAATTGACCTTATTCACCCCCCTCTAGGTGTCAATATGTGGCCATCAATTCATATATTTTCAATACATAATTCTATATTCATTTTTCTTCATTATTATTTTTATTGTCTTTGATATATTCTCTCCATTATCATATTATCAAAGCATCATTTGTTCAAACATGGTATCAGAGCCTACTGATTCTTTGTAGTTCCTTCCGCGTATTATCATCTCTGTCGGGGATGGCACTCCATCTTCCATCCCCAGTGGCAATCTTCAATTAAAAATCATAAACTCTCAATCTCTTTCTTTTTCTATATCTACTCTTATTTTTCTCTCTCTGCCAAACCCTAATTCGGTTCTTATTTCTTTTCTCTGAATCTTCTTCGACAACCATACACCACACCATCTTGATCGTCCTCAGAATCTGACCAATTCGTCACCGCCGGTCACTCATCACCGTTGTTTGCTCATCATTGTCGTTTGTCATCGCCGAGAAAATCTCTCATCTGCCACTGATGCGGATCTTTTCTTTGTCATCACCGCGGGTCACTCTCATTTTGTTTCGTGCCCTTATCTGCATCTTGTTCGTCACCAACATCAAGGCCTGCAGTTCGTCTTCATCCATTGTAGCAAACCAATCAAAATAAAAAACATTGTCCAAATTCAACGTTCAAAAATCATCGGAATCAGAATCCGACTACAACAGTAGCCGACCCATTTCCATACGAAGCCACGGTCGCTGAAAACAAGGCCAAACTCCACCGCACGCGCCTCCAAACGATCAGTGCATTTGAAATCCTCGGTGTCACGCGCTGCATGCGCCTTTAACCTCCAGCGCATGTGGGCTTCATGCACCTCACGCGATATTTTGATGATATTTTCGTGATATTTTGGGGAAAATTTGGCGATACGATATTTTAAAGAGATTTTGATGATAATTTAACTTATCAGCACTACCACATGTCTCTACCCAGAAACTGCCATGTGTCCGACCCAAAAGCTAACATATGTTTCCACCAGAAGTTGTCACGTATCACTCAGTTAGATTACCACGTCATCGGATATTTATAAAATTACCAGATTGTTCTTCGTCACTATTTTGGTCATTCCGGCTTCGTTTTAACTCTGATTTGAACAAACGAGTAGTCAATTTTAGCTAATTGGACCGCCCTAGATGCAACCGTACAGTCAGTTTTGCAAAATTTGATTTCTATCTCTTCATTACTCATCTTTATGCATCCGCACCGGCACCGCTGTTCTCATCATCAACAAAACTCTAGTTGGCTCTCTCTGACTCGCTCGCATACCCATTTTGGGTACTTTCAACATCTCAACCGTTTAGGGAATCAGACCCTTTTTGAGTACTCTCATCATCTCATCCGTTTAGGGAATCAAACCCGTTTTGGGTACTCTTATCATCTCATCCGTTTAGGGAATCAGACCTGTTTTGGGTTCTTTTGATCATATTTTCTCGTCTCACGAGAAAATCTGATATCGTCATCGATCAATCATCGTCTCTTCTCTCGATTGATCTTAGAATTAGAATTAGACTCAGACTCAGAATCAAAATCAAAATCAAAATCATCCATTCATCGTGAAGTCAAGTCATACCCAGTTCGACATCAAATTTTCAAGAATTGGTTTCCAAACTCAAATTGGTCTCTTATTTCCCAACTTAAATTTTAGGGTAGGGGGGGGGGGGGGGGGGGGTTATAATATATCAGGGCTTAGCCCATCTATCTAGATAATTCTAGCCCATTTAGTAATAGTTAGTCCGAGTCCATTTAGTATTTGTATTACCTAGTTTAGATTGACTTGTCCCCCACACCAAATTTACTTGTTTAATACACATTCTCCCCTATATATATGAGTCATCTCTATTGTAATTCATATACTTTCAATACATAATTCTATATTCATTTTTTTTCATTATTATCTTTATTGTCTTTGATATATTATCTTCATTATCATATTATCAAAGCATCATTTCTTCTAACAATAATCATGTATATATATTATAAATTATTATTTTCTTTTATTTTCCCTCTTTTTTCTACATACATTGTGATAAATTATAATTTGAAATTACTGCTCAATAGTTTAAGCTGAAATTATCTAATTTCATAGAAAATTATTGATTAACTTATAGGAATAAAGGTAACATAATATTTCGAACCAAGTAAGTATATTATTGGGCAATATCATGTGAAAATATTCTTAGAATATTTAATACCTTCTCTAATTTCAGAGAATCAATTTCGAGGTTTATACAAATAATATTAAAAATATTAATTGATTTGAATTTAATTACTTTATTGAACAACGCCTCGAATTCCCATTATTTTAAAGGTTTTTTGTTTCAAATTATTATATTATACAATCGAAAACTTCCATCTATATATTCACGTAGAATATTTAATACCTTCTCTAATTTCAGAGAATCAATTTCGAGGTTTATACAAATAATATTAAAAATATTAATTGATTTGAATTTAATTACTTTATTGAACAACACGTCGAATTCCCATTATTTTAAAGGTTTTTTGTTTCAAATTATTATATTATACAATCGAAAACTTCCATCTACATGTTCACGTAGAAGTCCTCCCTCTTAAGCTTGTAAATGAATTGCAAATAGGTGTGCAAGACTTATATATAGAGAGATGTATATGTGTGTATTATAATTCCCTCAATTAGTGCTAGTAAATCTTATGAATTAACATTCCTTCTCATACAATACTTAATAAATAAAAGGGCCGGACAATGAATTATTTTTCTCCGTTTTTGTCGTGCATATTTGGCTTTTGGCATGTTGGCCAAGTCAACTGTCTCGCTTTCACATAAAGATAGCACCTAGTAGATTGGTTTGTATTACGATACGTAAGGAATCACTATATATGATCGTTTCCAGGAAAATGACTCGAATTCTTTTTTCGATAAATTTCATTTATAAGCAATTACTAGCTAATTTCCATGACCACGACTTAAACCCTTTAATAACCTGATTCTTATTTTAAAATGACTTACTCTTATATTAATTATTTTAGGGTAAAGGGCAAGAATCCCCTAAATTATTGAGGTTTTGCAAGAAATTCCCCTAATCTAAAAATTATTTCCCCAAACTATTTAAAACATGCACTTTACTCCTTAACTATAATATAAAAATACACTTTCATCCCTTCCTATTTTACTAATTACACTTTCACCCTTTATTACAAAATATATATTACGAAAATTACAATTTGATTTTTTTTTTTATAAAATTCGAAAAAAACATATAAAATTCGAATATATATATATAATTCGTAAAAAATATATAAAATTTGAAAAAATATATAAATTTCGAAAAAATATATAAAATTTGAAACAATATATAAAATTCAAAAAAAAAATATAAAATTCAAAAAAATCATATAAAATTCGAAACAAATATATAAATTTCGTAAACAATATATAAAATTCGAAAAACATATAAAATTCTAAAAAATATATAAAATTCAAATATATATATATATATATATATATATATATAAAGTGTGACTAAAGTTTAAGTGGACAAGTCTCAGAGTCATTAGCCAAGGTAACGGATCATCTCCAGCTCTCTGCAGAGCTATTTCAAGGGTCACGATGGCGACACATGCCCCACGATGGTGACCGAAATCGGAATCGAACCGATAATTTATTAAAATATTTTAATCAAAATTAAATATATTAATATTTGAATCAAAATTAACGGTTCGGTTCCGGTTTTCATTTTTAAAGAACTGAAAGTATCGGTTAGATTCTGATTTCGGTCGGAATCGAAAGTGAACCGTACCGTGAACATATTAATATTTGAATCAAAATTAACGGTTCGGTTCCGGTTCTTATTTTTAAGAAACCAAAAGTATGTGTTCATTTCCGGCTTCGGTCAGAATCGAAAGCGAACCGGAGCGTGTGCACCTCTAGATTTGGGTATCAAGGAACCCTTTAATCGATATAGTTAATCGATTAATTTTTTTATTTTGATTTTTATTTTATATAATTTTGATTAAAATATTATTTATATAATTTTTATTTTTATTTTATATTTATTTGTTGAGAGGAAAAGTGAGAGTGATGGAGAGAGGAAAGTGGTAGAAAGAGAAAGAGAGTTGGAAATGATCCGTTATCGTGGCTAATGATTATGAGGCTTATCCACTTAAACTTCAGTCACACTTTTTATATATATATTTAGAATTTTATATGTTTTTTTTGAATTTTATATATTGTTTACAAATTTTATATGTTTTTTTTGAATTTTATATGTTTTTTTCGAATTTTATATATATTTCAAATTTTATATATTTTTTAAGAATTATATATATATATTCGAATTTTATATGTTTATTTAGAATTTTATAATAAAAAAATTAAATTATAATTTTCTTAATATATATATATTGTAATAAGAGGTGGAAGTGTAATTAATAAAATAGAAAAGAATGAAAATGTAATTAATAAAATTACTTTTTTAAATTCTGCATCGTAGGAATAGATAGGGGGATTTTGTGCGAGTTTGAAAGATTAAGAGGGTTTCTTGCCCTTTAAGGTTTTACCCATTATTTTATTTGAAAGCAATATATATATTAAAAGACGCAAGCTTTTTTTCTATCTATAGAATAGAGATAACAAACCGTACGTCTTTGACCTACTTTAAGAACCCAAAAGACACAAATTATAAAAACCACGTCAGCTTGGCGTGTGGTGTCTCTCCAAGTTTACGCGGCAAAGAATTAAAAAATTCAGATCATACAAAAATTACATCCTAAATTGCAAAAAAGCAGAGTATTTCACAACCCAAAATATAAAATGACTCTAAGCTAATTAATACTCAGTGGAACTAATCATTCTGTGTCCAGAATCTTCAAAATTCATAATTTAGTTACTGTGTTTATGTCGAGTGATTCATCATTCATTACCACTGTAACTTGCATATTCAACTTTCACACACAACCGTCCATCTATTTTGGAATGTTTGAGTTTGATTTTGATACCCACTTCCATTTCTATGTAGAATCTCCTATACCTTACAAGAATCTCCTTTTTTACTTTTTTATTTAAATTTTTACTTTTTATTATGTGGTCAAATAGAAGTTATAAGGCACGTGTGACATTTGAAATTGAATTTATGCTGAATTATAGGGAGTGTGGAACTCATATGTATAAAATTTAGGAAAATTTATACTTTCATCCCTTGTTATTAATATAAATTACACCCACATCCCCCTTGCTATTAATGTAAATTATATCTACATCCTTTATAGTTTTTCTAATTACATTTTCACCCCAAATATGTAAAATAATATTTATACCCATACATTTTTATTCTAAAATATCTAACATATTAAATTACCCATTTACCCCTTTCTTATCTATTTCTCCTATTTCCTTTTTGAATATGTGTTTATATATATACATATATATATATATGTTAAAACTGAAAAAAAAATTTGATGAGAACCCTAATGCCCTATTTTAATTTATAACTTTTATTTATTTATTAATTTTTGAAAATCAAGCAAAAAAAAATTCAATGAATAAATATTTACATATAAAAGGAGGGTAGGTTGGGGATAATGGGTATGTGACATGATATGAATATATACATATATTGATATATATATATATATATACACATGTATATCAGTATATAAAATTTCAATGAATATATATACATATAAAATTTCAACTTCAAGAATGCTTGTGGGTTTTCAATTTCGGTCTATTGAGTTTTCAAATCTGTATCAAATTGAGATTTTTGATGGTTGGGGGTTAATGAGTATGCGACATGATATGAATATATACATATACTGATATACATATATATATACAAATATATATGAATATTTTCAGTTATAATATATACATATACATATATATGAATATATATACACATATAAAAGGAGGGTATGTTAGTCTTTTCACATATTTATGTACAGGTAAATAAGTTATCACACACATTTAGGGGTAATTTAGTCATTTCACATCTCAAAATTTGAATGAGGGGTCAAAGTGAACAAATGAGGGATGAAAATGTAATTAGAAAAACTACAGGGGTGAAAGTATAATTTACCCTAAAATCTAAGACTAATCATAAAGATTTTGGGACCCTGCTGGTCTGTTCTCTAACAAGTGGGCTATATCCATCACTTGTTTACCCTCCCACTCAAGGCACCCTCTCTCTCTCTCCTCCTTTATTTCACTTTCTCTCTCTAAAAAGTCTACATATCTTTATCTCTCCCTCCCCTAAGTCATAAAAGGGTACTCAATAGGATGGACCAAACAAAACACAATTTACAATCTGTGGAAGATTCATTGCAAGTACAAAAGGATTTGGACTATAAAATTGAATGGTCAACACTATCTGCCCATATGTCCCATTAACCTTTTTTTGTTTTCGCAATTAATATGTGGACTCAAATATATATAGAGATATATATAGCGGCTTCAAACCGCGGACTCGTTGAGCACGCCCATATTGACTAGCCTTTGTGTTTCAATGGTTCATAGTTGGGCTAGCACTGACTCGTGATACGATTGGAAACACTAGCTTTAATTAAAACGCATGTGTTATGCGAAAATTAAATCTCACATTTTCAAATTTCAGTTTGCAATGATCACCAAAATGTGTGGAGAGAGTGGGTTTGGTTGTTATTAATTCATGTTACAGTAGTTTAATACATAATTGATTTAACCATTTGTATGACTTTCCTATTGAATTTACCAATTTATTAATTCGTTGAGTGGGTTAATTATTAAATTAACCTTGAATCAATTAGTATATTTTACATAACACTTGTGTAATGTGAAATGATGAGGGTACTAGTTTGGTAAGAAAATATTATGTCTCTGTCTGAAAAAATTTGTACCCTACCGTAGATGAGAATGTGTGAATTTGTCAACGATCGAATATCATAGCTTCAATTTTCCTCAATTGACGTTCTTAGTTGAAAATGCACAAAAAGTTTGTGCTATATATAAGAATATAAATACTAAAATCTAACGGCTAATTTTTGGAGGTTAGGTTTATAATATCTTATAATACATGGACAAATGTGTTTGTATACGTATGATTGTATGTCTAAGTAAATTTCATTGAAACCTACTCAAGTTCAAAAAGAAGATAATATATTGACAACCTTCAGAAGCAATATGAAGTCTGATCCTTGCAAGTCAACAAACCCTAACTTGTTTCATAGTCGATAGCTCTGCCCTCGGTCCCTCCCTATAATATATATATATATATATATATATATATATATATATATATATATGTGGTCCCTATATCTAAATTGGGAACATAGTTTATATATATATCCTCCAATTGGCTGTGATGGTCAACTCGAGAAATTAGTATCTTATTATGTATTTCTTTGTTCTATATATTGTTTTTCAAATAGACAGTGCATAATCGAAACCGCTAGGGGAAATTAATTACAATTCAACTCTTCTCAGAAAAATGCAGGAAATTTGGTTGAAGTTAAGTTCTCAATAGAGTGGTAGTTTTCAACCTTCTTAGAGCAGGTACAATTATTTCAATATAATCTTCTCTGAATTGGATGGTTTTGTCTATATGGATCATAGACATTTAGGTGAAAAAATGTACAACTTAAATAGGACCACACCACTAATTGTTAATGGAAGATTGTGATTGGATTTATCCTGATGATGTTTACATAAAAGAATTTGATTAAATAGACGTTTGGTTGGAAGTTTGTAGCATACATACAAAGAAATTTCCGGGAAATAATGGTCTAAACTAATGACGTCATGAAAACAACATTATACAGGTTTGGTCCAATCAGCAGAGAGAGTTGGGAACGATTGAAGGAAAATGATTTGTAGTCACAGTCATCCAGTTTGTAATATTTTTAGAATTTATCGATATCATTTGTATTAAAATTAGTATTGTCCGAATTCGTTACATTGTTATCGCAATTGCAAATGAAATTGATATCGCGACAAAAATCATGCTTGAAATATAATGAAGGATGAAAATATATATATATATATATATATATATTATTATTTTTCTATTTTATTTTGGCTAGCTGGACATTGAGATAGAAGTGTAGAAAAACAATTATAGCTTAGCAATTTTTCTAAAATCAGACTTGTGGTTTTTAGATTCTAGATCTTGATCAAATTTCTCTTTTTTCAAGAGCAAAGAATGTTGCATAGATTTATATGTGCTATATGCAGTTGTGTGTTTGATATGTTTTGCTCTAGACTGAAAATAAGACATGGCCGAGTAACCTTTCAAGTGTGTTAGTTTATTTTAAACGACAAAAAGTATTTGCTTCACTCCATTTTGATAAAGAATAATGTATAAAGAGAATGAAATAAAGCAACTTTTTTAGATTATAAAATATACTTGTTAATTAAAGCATCCGACGTAAATATTACATATTTACGTGTATATATATATACAACTAAATATGTCATGCAAGATGCAACAAGGACTGCACACGGTTTAGTTCGGTTTTAAACGAAATCGAAACTGAATTAATATTTTTTGATTTCTTAAAAATAAGAAACTGAGAAATTCGACTAGGTCAAAACATGGATGGTAGGGTCGCCATGATGCTATAGCCATGTCATCAGGAAATGGAAACGGAGGAATTTGAGAAGTGAGATATTTCCATATATATATACACGAATAAAGGAATGGAAACTAAAATCGACACGTAGGAGGAGGAAGCAGCAAAAATATTATGCATGACAGATGGGATAAAACTTAGGCCATGTTTGGTAGGCGAGTTTTTTGGTCTTGTTCGGTCCGATCCGGTCCGGTCTGGTCTAATCTGATCTGGAAAAGTCTGTTTGGTAAGCGATCTTACTATTTATTTATTATTTATTATAATTTTATTTATATATTATTTCTTTCTTTATTTATTATTTCTTCACTTTATAATATATTTTATTAGTTATATTATTAAATTATTATTTATATTATTATTTATTAATTTATATATTAATTTATAAATATATTCTATTTATTTATTATTATTTCCTTATTTTATTCATTTTATTTATAAATTATTTATTCATTTTTAATTATTTAAAAATATATTTTATTAATTTATTATTATTATACTCATTTTTTATTATTATTATGAAGTATTTATTCATTATTATATTTACTTATTATTTATTATTATATCTATTTATTATATTTATTTTTTATTATTATTTATTATTTTTATTATATTTTTAAATATGTTTTATGTAATTTATTATTTATTTTATTAATTTATTATTATTATTTATTATTTAGTCCATTTTTTATTATTATATTTATTTATTATTATTGTATTCATTTTTTATTATTATTATGTTTTATTTAATTTATTATTTATATTATTAATTATTCATTTTTAATTATTCATAAATATATTTTATTATTTATTCATTTATTTATTATTATATTCATTTATTATTATTATTAGGTATTATTTATTTCATTTTGTTTATTATTTATTATTTATATTTTATTTTTAAAATAAGTTTTATTTAATTAATTTATTTATTATTATTATTATTATTTATTCATTTTTAATTATCTATAAATATATTTTATTAATAAGACCAGACTGGACCACGAGGAACCACTCTTTTTTTTTCTGAAATGAGGCCATTTTGGTCTGATTTGGTCTTACTTGGTCTAACAAAAAAATTGGGACCAATGCTACCAAACATGGTCTAGTCCCATAAGACATAAGACCAGACCAGACCAGCTGGAACCGAACCACCTACTAAACAGGGCCTTAGGCAGTATCAGTATGTAATTGGTACTGTTGGATTTTGAATAATAAAATAAAATATTTTACATATCTCAATTGCGAAAACAACAATTATAGGATACCTTTAGCACTCCTCTATAATCAATGGTCCTGCAATCCTGAAAACTTAGAGCGCATTATCCCGTCTTTCTGTTTCTAGTCGATAGGGCAAAATAAGAGTATGACAACTCTTATATAGAGAAACAATAAGGGGGATGACCTCTCCACAAACAAACACCTATAATTTTTCTTCCTATCATGAAAACCTAGATGGTAAATGATTAGTAATTATAATCCAACGGTGATTGCTACACTTGTCAATTAGACCACAATGACAAGTATAACCCCAATCCATTAATTATCAATAATCACATTGCAATCCTATTTTATATAAAATGGTGCACAGGTCCCTTCCTATCATGAAAACCTAGATGATAAATGATTAGTAATTATAATCCAACGGTGATTGTTACACTTGTCAATTAGACCACAATGACAAGTATAACCCCAATCCATTAATTATCAATAATCACATTGCAATCCTATTTTATATAAAACTGTTCATAAGAACACAAAATAAATTTTAATATATTATATAATTAAAAATTTCAACAATTTCCCACTTGGTCCATGCACCCTAAAATTTTAGAACGACACTACGGATTGCAACACTTTAATTTTAGAAAAGTGGGGTGGCCACCCATATTTTTTTTTTTTGAAAATACAATTATTGAAATCAATGGGTTGAAACACTCTCCTCCATAGACTTTTTCAATAGTGGATCATGAATACGTAGACAAGTAATATATTAGTCTAAACAGTTTCATGGTCACAAAATCGATTCCATTAAGGATTTGAGCAAAACTGCATTTCATGAGATGCACAAACTATATGTTGTCTAAACGCACATCTCACTATCCGTCCTGCTTCATACCATCACAGTATGTCACCTGAACATATTACAGCATACCGCTAACCTTCTGTTCAGTGTGAGGGTTTACCAATATGAAGTCAATCCCATATATAGCCCAAGCTATCCTCATAGAGTAAAAATACTCCCAGAGGCAAATTTTAATAACCTGATTCATACTATCACGGTATGTCATCTGAACATATTACAGCAAACCGCCAACCTTATGTTTCGTGTGAGGGTTTACCAATATGAAATCAATCACATATCTAGCCCAAGTTATCCTCATGGTGTAAAAATACTCCCACGGGAAAATTTTAATAACCTTTTTCATACCATCACAGTATGTTACCTGAACATATTACAGCAAACCGTCAACCTTCTGTTCAGTGTGAGGGTTTACCAATATGGAGTCAATCTCATATCTAGCCCAAGCTATCCTCATGGAGTAAAAATACTCCCATAAACAAATTTTAATAACCTGCTTCATACCATCACGGTATGTCACCTGAACATATTACAGCAAACCGCTGACCTTCTGTTCAATGTGAGGGTTTATCAACATGGAGTCAATCCCATATCTAGCCCAAGTTATCCTCATCGACTAAAAATACTCTCACAGACAAATTTTAATAAGTGTGTTTGAACTCACTGATATGGTTTCAATCTCATATCTAGTTCAAACAACCTCCAGAGTGAAAAAAAAAAATCACTCCCAATCAACCCTGCTAGCAGATATAAACCATATATGACAATATAATAATGCATCGTAACTTCATATTGCATGCAAATAAATAACATCTCAAAGAATAAGATAATAAATAACTGTCACCACAAAGAGGCGTAAGAACTGAAAAACGACTATAAGGTAGCTAACCATAAAACATAACATCAAATATCATTGTAGAACTGAAAAACGACTATAAGGTAGCTAACCATAAAACATAACATCAAATATCATTGTATAACGACTCACGAATACCCATCCGGATCACGTGCTCCTTAAATGTTTTAGGCTGCAGTTCTTTAGTGAAAGGATTGATAATCATACCCCTAGTAGCTATGTAGGGAACTACAATAGCACATTCACTTACTTTCTCACACACAAAAGGTATTTTACATCAATGTGCCTATTGCGCTTGGTCATCTTATTATTCTTCACACTTTGTGATGACCCAATTGTCACAAAAATACCAAAGGATTTTGTATGGAGTCCACAACCTTCAAATCCACAACAAAATGCCTCAACTTCATGGCATGTTTTGTTGTCTTATAACGGCTGACCAACTCTGCGTACATAGCAGAATCAGTAATAATACAACTTAGAGTTTCTTAATAAAATAGCTCATTGAACCAACAAAAGATAAAAACAAAAGTTGACTTTCTACTACTAGAACAACCAACATAATCCGGATCACAATAACCAACAATCTTGAGGCAATCTGATTTCCTGTAAGTCAACATGCACTCCTGGGTTATATGTAGTTACCTTAAAACCTTCAAGAACAACACCCGAATTTTGCTGAAAACTTCATAACATCCCAACCACATAACTGATGTCAAGCCTAATGCATGTCATCGCATACATTAAACTTCCAACAACATATGCATATTGTTTGATATCAACCTAACTTCTTTTAACTTCATGCTGGGATATTGATCTTATGAGAATATACGTCATTTAACAACTGAACCTCACCAGGAAAACAATTCTCCATATTGAAAAGTTTCAATACATTTTCAATATACACTATCTGAGATAGACCAAGTATGTTTGCAATGTGATTTCTATGGATCCTAATGTAAAGAACATACTCTGTATTACCTATGTCCTTCATATCAAAATGACTTAACATAAACTTCTTAATATCATGTACTGCATGGATGTTATTTCTAGCCAATAATATGTCATCAACATATATAACTTGGATAACAAATTGACTCCTACTAACCTTGAGGAGAATGCATTATCCATAATATTCTTCTTAAAAGCATAACTGACAATTACTTCATCAAACTTAAATTACCACTATCTTGAAGCTTGCTTGAATCCATAAATAGATTTCTTCAATTTACACACTTAGTGTTTTGTCCTTTGACAACAAAACCTTCAAGTTGAGACATGTAAATCTTCTCTTGAAGATCTCTATTAAGGAATGTCATCTTGACATCTAACTGATGTAAATCAATATCCTAATGTACTACAATGGTAAGAATAACCCTTAAGTTGTCATTTGAAGAAATAAGAGAGAAAGTCTCTAAGAAATCAACCCCAGGCTTTTACTTGAAAAATTTAGCCACCAACATAGACTTATATTGATCAATTTTTTCTTACGAATCTTTTTTGGTCTTGTAAACCCATTTACAATCCATCGCCTTCCGATGTTCAAGTAAATCAGCTAGCTCCCACACTTTATTAATATACATATATTGTATTTTATCATGCATGACATTCATATAATCAAAATGTCTATGAGTCCTCATAACTTCATCAAAAGAAGTGGGCCATCATGCTCACTAATCAACCTCACCAACATATACCTAAAAACATCAGGTACAACAGACATCCGAACTCATGAAGGTCTCCTAGGCTGAATAGGCTCAGGAACAAAAGGAGGAAGTTGTGTAGGTGGATCAAATGGGAGAATAGGGCTAGAAACTCTATTTGAAAGCAATGAAGAAGGTCCACTAAAATCAATATCACTAGGGATAGGCATTGAAGATTGTTCTCCTGTAAAAAAGAGAATACGATGTCCTAAACTCCCACTGGAAACACCATCCTTAATAAACTTTGCATATTGTGTCTCCTCTCCATAGGTCTATATGGGTAGTAAAAATGATAACCAAATGATCTCTCTATATACCCAATGAAATGACAAGTAACTTTGCGATGATCTAATTTTCGAATATCAATATTATACAACTTTGCCTCTGCAAGGCATCCCCAAACATGCAAATGCAGAACAGTAGGCTTACAACCCATCCATAACTTGAAAGAAGTCTCAGGGACTGCCTTACACAGTACTCCATTGAGAAGATAAACTGCAATTTTGAGAGCTTCTCTTCAAAAACTCTGAGAAAGTGAAGAATGACTCGTCATATTGCAAACTACATCTTGATAGGTGCGATTTTTCCGTTATGCAACTCTATTTTGCTCAGGAAACCCAGGAGTAGTGTACTGAGGTGCAATACCCTAATATTTAATATAAAAGATGAACGGACCGTAATTCACACATTCACCCCCTCAGTCCGATCTCCCAACTTTGATCTTTCGATCCGATTGCCTCTCAATTTCAGCATGATAAACTTAAACAAATTAAGTGAATCGAATTTATGGTGAATGAGTTATAAATAAGCATACTTAAAAAATCATCTATAATGTAATAAAACAACGCTAACCTCTACGAGAAGCATCGGAAAACGGACCACATATATCAGTCAACACATAGGTCATAGTCTGAAAAAAACAAGTGGTCAAATAATTTTATCATTGACCAAGCATGCAAGTCGCTTTCTTGAGATATGTCACAATCTCCTTATACCACAACATAGAAAAATCCTCTATAATAAAAGCACATTTTGATCCGAACTTTTGATGTCCTTTCCTTTTCCTCATTGTGAACTTTCACAACAATACAACTCGACACAATATAATGTCATTGAGTCGACATTCTTTAATCACACAAAGTGCTAATAACTGGTTAAATAATTCACTTTCTAAACCTCATAAGCCTAAGTGGATAATTTATTATCTTGTGAATCAACCGATAATCATCAAATATAATTCTCTACAATCTCGAAATATTAACCATCTTACACATCTTATCAGGGTCGGCCCTGACCATAGGCGACCTAGGCCCTCCGGTCCAAGGGGGCCAATTTTTTTTTTAGTATTTTTAATTTAAGAAAATTTAATATTTTTATAGCCCTTACGAAAATTAATTAATTTTTCAGTCCAACTAAAAAACAAAACCTAATATAGTTACATAATTTAGGGCCTCAACCTCAATATTTTTTCAAAATTTATTTAACAGCCCAATTTGTAATAAATTCAAAAACAATTTCACAAGTTAGTGCCTCAAAATTATATATTTCACTTACTATTACTATATATACTCAAAAAAAAAAATCTCTATTTTTTCAAACTAAAGAAACTAAATTCTAATTTAAATCAAACCATTATTTTAATTAGGGTTAGAAAATTCTTATTGCATTTGCACAACGTTTAACGACTACACTCGCGACTGCCGCACTCGCTCAACGACAATAATTTTTTACGCGGCTATACTTGAGCTTTCGCGACTGTCGCATTCACACACACAACAACAACTTTTTATGACAACACCAAAATGGAGGTTTGTTTTCAAATTTTTAAATATTAGTATATTTAATGTATTTTTTAAATATTTTTTCTCAAAATTATCATTTTAAAGTTTTTTTTCTGGTAAGTTTATTGATTCTGAAAAAATAACACAAGTCTAACTTTTTAAGTTCGTGAAGCTTTGTGTATAAGGAGCCTCGCATTTGATCCCGCCTAGGGCTTTTATGCATTTTTGAGATTTCAGAGCCGACCCTGCATCTTATAGACGTGTTCTTTACCATAACAAATTCCATCATCTCTGACTAACACAAGCTATGTCAGATAATAATACGCTTATTGCTTCTTGGTACCCATAAATTGTTAATTGATAAAATCAAACAACTCTCTGCAATATCAAATACGAGAATACTATCCCGAATAACCTTTACCAATAGAAACAATGATAAGCCTGGTGGATATGGTAATAACGGTAATCCACAAAATCAACATGATGTCAGCACTTGTACTCCAAGCATTTTAAACAAACCATTAAATGGTTTAATCCCTGTAAGCTATATCTAAATAGTGGAAGTGTTCATGTAACTTTTAAATATGTTATATTACATAACACTAAACAACATATAAAATAATATGTCACAGTTTTAGGGATTATAACTTTAATTCGTGCTTTGGGGTTTAAAGCCAAATTTATCAGAGTGTTTACTATGTGCAAAAACCGTTCACTCTGCGAGAAATAGGTAAATCATCTAAAAATCACATTTTGGCAGAATTTTAGATTATTCACCCCCCAAATAGTGATTAAATTGCCCATAGAACTAGTTAATTATACCTGAAATATCACTGAACACTTTCACTATATTTTAGCAAGAGGATTATCCAGTTCTAAATCAAGCACTCTCAATTATTCTACTCACTCATCTCACATTAAAAGCATTGATCATCTTTTGGCAGAACAAATGTCTTAATGTAAGCAAGTGCACTGTGAGACCTATTTCAAAAAATAATAACTTCCATGAGCGTGTCACCTTTTGGCAGGCATCACCCACTTGAGTTACTACCTCGAAACAAACCCCTTTACCAATCTTTCTAAATCTCAAGAAAGATCTAAACTTCAAAGTTTTATTTTATTTGGGTCAAATAATTTTCTTAATTTCTTTAATGTGCACATATATCAACAATCCAACTAAAAATAAAATAAATATAACTTCACTTCAAGTAAAAACTTCAATATAAGCAAACAAGCTCATGCATATTAAATATAATAATAAATATGCACATAATATTATCAAATCTATATAAATAGATTTAAATAATTAATCATGGTTCACCTCAAAAATTGAGTTTTAATGAATCATGGTCCGATTCGGAACTACTAACAAATATTGGACCCATATACTTTGTCATCTAATTGGACTTGCATATTTCAAAAAATAAAATAATATGCACAAATTTTCAATTTAATTAATGGGTTCGTGAATTTAAAGAACTAAAAAGGTCCAGTCCAAAGAATAATCACCCACTAATTAAATTATAACTAAATATTTTTTCAGCCCAAAACTTGAATGAAAACATTAATTTTTATAACCCAATATATTGGGCCCAAAACTATTAATTTTAACCTGACCGACTGGAACAGACCTATTAGGCCCAAACTATTAATTATAAACAGACCCATTAGGCCCAACACAATTAATTTCAAATAAAGGCCCAATATCCATAAGCCCATTAGGGCACAACATTGGTCATCCCCTTCCAAGGGACTTCTGCAACAGAACCTGCGAGGGTCCGTCACTGTTGTTGCCGCCGACCACAAGGAGGCGCTCGCCGGCACTAAAACTCGATCGGCTCCCACTATTTCTCTATATACGTGTACATACCTATTATATATGTAATTATGTATATAACAGTTTGTATATATTTATATATTGATATATACAATTTCCTCTCCCGATTCAATGGAGGTAACCGTCGCCGGCAAACTTGAAATATAGGGCGGAGCCAGATCAAAAACCATGTGAATATATATGTATAAAAACATATCAAACTCTCTCGCCGGATTCTCGAGGAGGTCGATCCCCGGATTCAATGGACTAAACCCAATCGCCGGGAAAAATCATTCCTCTGTTATTTTTATTTTTTTTATTCTTCTTTAGATGCATATATATATTTATTTATATATATATATATATATAGTATATGCCTAAGAGAGGAACATATACATGTATATACGTGTCATATGTTATCAGTATTATATGAAACAAATCATGTGAGGCACCCACTAAACATATTCATAACAGAGGAACCAATTTGAAACATAACTCAACAATTATATATGAAATATATGTTCAACCGTGTATATACGCCACTTGTTCTTGATTTTCTTTTAATTATCAATTCAATCCTTAAAGCCTTCAAACCATACTCTGATACTAATTGTTGAATTTTGAATAATAAAATAAATCAAGAAATTAAATTATAGAATAAAATATTCTACATACCTTAATTACGAAAACAAAAATTATAGGATACCTTTAGCACTCCTCTGTAATCAATGGTCCTGCAATCCTGAAAACGTCCTATATAGAGAAACAACAAGAGGGCGGCCTATCCACAAACAAATACCTAGGTTTCCCTTCCTATCATGGAAACCTAGATGGTAAATGATTATTAATTATAATCCAACGGTAATTGCTACACTTGTCAATTAGACCACAATGATAACTATAACCTAACCCATTAATTATCAATAATCACATTGCAATTCTATTTTATATAAAATTGTGCATATGTCTCTTCCTAAATGATTAGTAATTATAATTCAACGGTGATTGTTACACTTGTCAATTAGACTACAATGACAAGTATAACCTCAACCCATTAATTATCAATAATCACATTATAATCATATTTTATATAAAATTGTGCATAAAACCACAAAATAATTTTTAATATATTATATAATTAAAAATTCTAACAGGTACTCCATTGGTATTTGGTATGGTTGCTTTCCGCCTTCTATAAACCGTTCAAGTTGGGACCCGAACTCATTTGTGTGGATATATCTTCATATATTTTTATATGCATTAACAAGTGGACATTTAACTAACATTACTTGGATTCTGAAAATAGAATTCAAAGAAATGCAACTACATTCATGTATTCATATGTATTTGACTAAAGTCTTGCTTCTGTTTTTCAAAATATCCTTATATTTTCTAAAACTTTGTAGCATTCCAAGATTAATCTCGACTTATAATAACAATTTAAAAATTGATTGCACATATGGGATAGAGAGTTAGATTTGTCTCTATCTTATTACAAAGATCGGGAGAGAGAGATTTGTTTCTAAAGTAGTGTAACTGTAAGTGAGTTTTTCTTCCCCAGATTAAGTACAAAATAGAAAATAGTAATCTAACACTTATTTAATATAGATTCGCTACTTCACTAGTTTTCTCTCAATTATCTAGTTTTCTCTCAATTATCTTGGGTTTATATGCGATTCGCAGTCACGTTGTAACAGGCTCCGAGACAAATTTTTAAAAATGTTACAAACTGAATGATACGTAACATATCACAAATACTGCAAACTCCGGATCTCCTAGTTTTCTGCTAAGGAAATAGACAGTTATCGAGACGAACAGAAATAACATCTAAATAGAACCATGGCACGTTTTAAATTTTATAGTATGTCTAAACTTTAAGATATATAAATAGAAAGATGATCACACACATAAAAGTTACCCATCCCAGTGAATGATACGTAACATATCACAAATACTGCAAACCCCGGATCTCCTAGTTTTCTGCTAAGGAAATAGACAGTTATCGAGACGAACAGAAATAACATCTAAATAGAACCATGGCACGTTTTAAATTTTATAGTATGTCTAAACTTTAAGATATATAAATAGAAAGATGATCACACACATAAAAGTTACCCATCCCAGTGAATGATACGTAACATATCACAAATACTGCAAACCCTGGATCTCCTAGTTTTCTGCTAAGGAAATAGACAGTTATCGAGACGAACAGAAATAACATCTAAATAGAACCATGGCACGTTTTAAATTTTATAGTATGTCTAAACTTTAAGATATATAAATAGAAAGATGATCACACACATAAAAGTTACCCATCCCAGTGAATGATACGTAACATATCACAAATACTGCAAACCCCGGATCTCCTAGTTTTCTGCTAAGGAAATAGACAGTTATCGAGACGAACAGAAATAACATCTAAATAGAACCATGGCACGTTTTAAATTTTATAGTATGTCTAAACTTTAAGATATATAAATAGAAAGATGATCACAAACATAAAAGTTACCCATCCCAGTGAATGATACGTAACATATCACAAATACTGCAAATCCCGGATCTCCTAGTTTTCTGCTAAGGAAATAGACAGTTATCGAGACGAACAGAAATAACATCTAAATAGAACCATGGCACGTTTTAAATTTTATAGTATGTCTAAACTTTAAGATATATAAATAGAAAGATGATCACACACATAAAAGTTACCCATCCCAGTGAATGATACGTAACATATCACAAATACTGCAAACCCCGGATCTCCTAGTTTTCTGCTAAGGAAATAGACAGTTATCGAGACGAACAGAAATAACATCTAAATAGAACCATGGCACGTTTTAAATTTTATAGTATGTCTAAACTTTAAGATATATAAATAGAAAGATGATCACAAACATAAAAGTTACCCATCCCAGTGAATGATACGTAACATATCACAAATACTGCAAATCCCGGATCTCCTAGTTTTCTGCTAAGGAAATAGACAGTTATCGAGACGAACAGAAATAACATCTAAATAGAACCATGGCACGTTTTAAATTTTATAGTATGTCTAAACTTTAAGATATATAAATAGAAAGATGATCACACACATAAAAGTTACCCATCCCAGATCATTACATCTTTCTTTCAGGCAAATATCTTGTAATATCACATCAAAACATTGTGAAGAGAAACAGTTATAGCTACAAAATACCGAATCTACACAAGTTGAACTGGCAGAGTTGTCATAGAAACAAAAAGCTAAAGTAATCAAACTTACCGATATTCTACTGAATTAGGGAGATTTCATTGATCTGGGCAGTTTCTCTCGTTGCACTTAACCATAATCTTAAGACACGTGCGTAGTGCTTTTCTTGACAAAGCGAGGAAGTACAGTTGCACGCCTCTCCATAGCCCCTCTATACTCTATAGGCTATTAGTACCAAGCGCGAGTGCCGTCTCATCATTAGAATCAGGCCACCGAAAGGGTGGCACACTTGGAACTCTGGTTTGTCTGCTGCCTACTCATTGGATCTCCCGTGGATGAGCCCGGTCCACCAAAACAGAAATACTGGTTCATCAACCTCTTATTAACTGAGCCTCGTTTCTGAATGAAATTCGCTGCTCCTTCATCGAGTACTTGATGGGAACAAGATGGTCCGGCAGTGTCATTCTCAATGTAGATACCTTTTTGCTTATTCAGTGAAGAAGGAGAAGAGACTGATGATTTTGAAAATGAACTTGAACGCGATCGACGTGGAACTGTTAAAGTTGGCATGGCCTGCATAACACCCTGCACTAGCCCTGAAGCCAGTTTTTTCTTTGCTGTTGGACTAGGAAGGTTACTTCTAACAGAAAGCGTCCGCTTGTTGTTTGGAAGCGAAGCAGGTTTTGAACATCTTTGCCGAAGTGAGATTGGAGTTCCATCCGAGTTGATTAAATTACTACCTACCAATTTCTTCAATCTTTTCGATTTATTCTCCTTCATCCTCGGCCAGTGGAGGAGGCCTTTCAAGCCCTTTGCAGCATAATTTACAGAAGGTAGATTTTTTTCATTTGATGGACTTCGGTTCTCAACAGTTGGTTCATGTTGGCTCAATTCAATTGAATACGTGCTCAATCCTGCACTAGCACTGCCATCTGATGCATTCTCAATGCCTGTGTACAAGAATATCTCAGTGTCAGAGATTCTGAAAGAAGTCCCGGGACTGCTTCCAATACTGCGCATTCTCAAGTGGGAGGCAATGGTTCTTCTTGCTGTGTAGTCCTCACAACTGAACATTCCCCCAGCTGAAATCAACTGCCTGGTCAGTATATCAGACGATGCAGAATGTGGCCGGTGCCTAAGAAGATCAAGTGGGGTCATGCCATTTACGTCACGGATGTTAACATCAATTGAGCGAACGCTCATCAGCTGTTTCACTAGATTGGAATGAATGTTCCCAAAGATGGCCACGTGAAGAGCAGTTCTACCTTCATTATTTTGGACATTTATGGTGTCTTCAATGTTGAACATATTTCCACATACTAATTGCTTCATAAGCCCAATTTGTCGGTCCAATCTATGGAAAGTATGAGCTTGGAAACCAGAAACAGCCATATGGAGAAAAGTTTCTCCAACATTGTTTTGTAAGTGGATGGACGAGGGAGATGCGAGAATTAATGCTTCAACCACAGCTAATTGACCCCTATGAGCTGCCACGTGCAAAGCTGTGTTGCCCTGATTGTCTGTTGAGTTGATGATATCAAACTCTGCTATGAGATTTTTAACTACCTGCACTCATAACAGATAGGTTAGTAGATCTGACAAACAGTTATAGAATAAGTTGGGCTAGAAATTTTAAATCAAGCTGTTCAAGTAAATAAAATCAACATAAAGGAAGATATCTTCCTGCAAGGACATCACCTCAGAGGAGCATCTATTTGAGCTTTCAAACCCTAGAGCATTAACATATTTGTAAGTTTCAAAGTGTACTAAGACGATACTTTACGCGTAACGAACTAACTATATAATGAAGATCAAACATTAAAATCTCTTCACAAGAAAGGTCATCTTAGGAAGATCTATGTTTGCAGCTTTGCAACCTTCTATTCGACATGAACTACCATCTCAACAAAAGATGTATAGCATGTGGAACCACTGACTGATGCATTTCTATGGTTACGGAGGATCCACAATTGAATCAATAGTTCAAAACTCTTAAGACACCATTTTTACCGTTTTCCAAAACCAGTTTGAGCATCAAGGAGCAAAAAGCTGTGATAAAGAGTTTTTAATGTATACCAGATACAAGATAACCAACTATGTATCTGTTGGATATCTTTGGATGCCACAAAGATGGAGAAATGGATATTTTACTCACTCCCAACTGGTAAATCTGTCTTTTCTTGCTTGTGTGTTTGATATATTTTTCTTTTCATATGACATTTGAGTA